>JAAIXJ010000425.1:1886-192275 GCA_013403705.1 Heliconius hermathena | reverse complement strand
GTAAAATCTGTTGAACAAATAAAGTATTTTTATTATTTATTTATTTATTATTATTTATTAATAGATTAATTTTCTGATGTATAATTTTGATTGTCTTAGTAGAGTCACTCCAAAATCTTTAATCAAACTTAAAATGCAATTATTCAGCTTATTACTGGCCTTAAATAGCAAAGCAAATCTATTTTTTAATAGCTGACCTGATAAATTATATCGACAGAGTGGGTTTGGCATAAAAAAGTCAAAATTGCCAAATTGTTAGTTTGGCCCATATACATAGGACCCATCGATATGTTGTTAAAAATCGGAAACGGTTAACGTTTTTAAAAAAACACGATTAACCACACATCGTCTATATGTTTCTAAAATATTTGAAAAGGGATACTATGTAATTGGAATAAGTGATATGTATCACCTAATAACAATACTTCACACGAATTTCCTTCCAATAAGGCCCGTTGCCTACAAGCAACTACCCCCGATTGACACAATTCCACTGCTTTTATCATCTTTTTTACCAACACCTACCCTCTTTTACATGAGTTCACTAACAATATTTATATTTCCTTTTCTTATCATTGGTTTTACTTACTTACAAGATAAAAATCTAAAAAGTTGCGTGACAGATTTCTGTGTGTGATGTCGTTGTAGTATTCTAATTGACTCTTGTTTGACTGAATTTTCCTCATAAATTTATTTTTAAATTTATAATTTAAGATACCGTCTATTGCGAATCTATTAAGACTATTGTGGCGCGATGGTTGTGGGTTCAATTCCGACTGGGCACTCGAGAAGTTGAGTTCTGCCATTCGACATGCCAATGTCTCGAAAATTGATTGGAAAGTGAGGAACAACGGAACCATGCATGCATGCCATAAAGAAATAAGAAAACTCGATTCTCTTATTACAGTTTGCTTGAAATTAAAGAAAAATACAGGCCAGTCGTGGCGCAGCGGTACAAAGTGTGACTGTAATGTTGAGTTCTGCCACTCAACACGCAATTCCTCCAGAATTCGGCAGAAAATGGGGAACGGAGTATCTTAACACTAGGTTCCTTCTGCCTACCCTGCTGTGTGCGGGATATAGCGTGAAGCTAATTTAATTTTTATATTTTTTTAAAATAGAAATTCACAAAAATACTTAAGGAAACCAACTCTAAATCTAATCACTCTAAAAAGTGAACTTGTCACTATTGTAGGTCAAAATAATCCACTGAGTTACATTACACAACAGCATTTCTAGCAATCAGCATTTACACGTTTTCATTATTTTCATTAATGTCCAACACGGGACCTTTATGGTGGTACTGTAGACTGTAGTAATTTGATGTCCGCCTCCGCACTTTCAATATATTAGAACTATACCTATATATAGAAATACAATGGAAATGCAGGAAGAGGGAACCTTGGAACTTTTGTAAAATTTTGGAGCCATAGCATGTTGAGTGGCGGTGTTTAACACCGAGCTTTAGACGCTCAGCCGCGCGCTTTATCTCATTACCAGAGTAAAGAAAATGAAAATAAAAAATATTTCATTTCTTAGACTGAGAATCGAATCAACAACCAATCGCGTTTGAAATAGTCGCACGTATATGCTGCGCCACGACTGGCCTCAATATAGGCAATATATATTTTTGTATAAGTAAAGTACCGTTACGAAAATGGAACTGAAAGGAGACAAACTATCCTATTCATTTTTGGGCCCAGAATGTAGAGATGAAAATGGTATGATTTAAAAGATTTAGGTACATCATTCCCTCCCTGAAAACTAAATAAATTTTGGCAATCTGAGAGCTGAGTTATTAGAGATTTAATAAAAGTGAGGTTAAGTTCGCAGCACAATTTCTTGAACATCAACTTCTATAAAATATGTGATTACTGAGTTGTTTAAGCATTAATGTTTATTATTTGTCAACTACAGTAATTATAAAACGAACAACAATTCATGATTTAGAAAAAAACAGTATGAATAATATCTAATTATTAGGCATTTCACGTTTATAATGAAATATATCTCTGGTGAAACTTATTGAGGCCGTCCTAGCACCGTGGCACAAGCGCGTCACTGTAAACACGACGGTTGTGAGTTTGATTATTTCGATTCCCGAAAATTCCGTAGAAAGCGGAAAACAGAGTGTCTTAACACAAAGTTTCATCTTCCTACCCCACTATATGCGCAATACAGCGCTGAAGCAGAAAGAAAAAAACCCATTTAATTTCAATGAAAAATTATTAAAATATCTGAAATTATGTTGTGAAAACCTACCTATAAAACAGTGTAGTATTAAAAACAATACCGCATATTTTCCAATCAGTATTGGATGCATTTGTTTCTATACCGCAACGTAATAAAAGAGTATAACTACCTACATTGGACAGAAAACCAATTTGGCCGGTTTTCGATTCTTTTTTATAGTTTCAATAGCAATACCGTACTGAAAGCAATCCGGAGCTGTCACCGAACACGCGATCCCGACATCGTCAGAAAACTTTGATTTTACGACTCAAATAAACTTATAATTCGTAAGCAAATAGAAATCGAACGGAATGGAAATGAAGATGAGTAATGTATTTACATTTTTCATGCGAATCGTTGCCATGGATGTTGGTAAATGTGTTTTTTTTGTTTAGCATTTTCTACTTTTTGCATATTTTTTACTGACATGTATTGTCCTATTTTAAATTCGTAAAAAAAAATATTTAAATAATCACACAATTGTGTATATAAATAAAAGGATGAGTGTTAGGAGGATCGTACCACATTGCCATCAAAGTATGTAAACTACTGGAGTCCAGGGTGAACCCTGTACAATATGTCTAAAAACACTCATGACGAGCATACTACCTGAAAAATCAGGATCATAGCAACTGGCTCTCCATTTTCTCTGCTTATTGTGAAAAACAATAAAAAAAGAAAAAATAAATTTATTAAAAAAAATAAACAAACAAAAAACAAAAAATATATTATAAAAAAAATAACAAAATATAGAGTGTTTTTGTCAGCACCACTTTAAATGAAACCACAGTTTTAACTACTATATAAAAGCCTAATATTATACAATTTTTTTTTTTCCCAAAAATGAAAAATAGATTTTTTCAAACAAAGTAAATGATAAAATTATCGTTGCAAGCTAAAACGCTATTTGTCAAGAACGACGCATGCACACATAAACCTATCAAAGGGAAACCGCCGCGAACGCCTCATTCCGAAAACGAGTCGTAGGTATTGGCGGCAAAGTTCAAAGTTTAAACGATTAACGTAATTAAGTAGTTACTTAAAAGATTAACGTAATTAAGTAGTATTTTTGTAGTAGTCTGCGTTTACGTTATTGGTATCTATGCGTAACTGCGTCACACGATATACAGGTATGGATAAATATCGTGAAATGAAAAAAAAAGTTACTACTAACTGTTGAGGTATCTTGATTAATTTCTTTAGGTATGGGCTTAAAATATTTTACCCTATACGCTGTTCTGGTAAAAGGAGCGCTGACGCTTCCACACTGTATACAAAATTTTAAATCAATTAATATTAAATCCTACTATACTATAAACATAAGAATATTATTACTATTAAGCTTGGGTAGTAACAAATTACAATACACCAAGATATTATTAGTATAGCAAATTGCTATAATAATTATTACATTATTATTGAGCACAATCGAATCGATATTAATGTCGACATATGTGAGTTCAAATTGTGCGTAATTAATTGATAACTCCTCGACAGTTAGCGAGGCCAGATTGCAGGACACGAGACATTATTCACGCACAGTATAGTACCGACGGATGCTAAAGTGTTATACTTATATTATAATAAAAAAAATTATAATAAAAAAAGTGTAAACGACGGCAGGATATGAAATTATTAATATAACAACAATTACTTCTTTTTTTGATTTCCTCGCTGTGGTAAAAAAGACATAGCGCAGTGCTGAGTTCCGCCACTCCGAACGCAAGGTCTATTATTAATATCTTCATTGAAGAACAAAGTGTCTTATCACTAGGTTGCCTGCCCTAGAGTCTATGTGCGGTAATTATCTAAGACCACCATAATATTTGAGATTTCTCAATGGAGAAAATGTTTCTTTATAACTTGTTGCCACAATCAAATTCGATTGCGTGGATTTTATAGTTCTTGCCACTTACTTTTTTCAACATTTTGTCAATTCAATGTCAAATTTTAAAAGAAAATTACACTCACTTCATAATATCCGATTGAAATTCCGGGCTCACTTTTAAATCAGATGATAATGCAATAAAACATGACCAAAATTGTTATTAATCCATCAAGGCTGTTGCAATAAAAAAGGTAGATTATATATTTTATTGTACAACCCCCTCTATTGATTATAAAGTGAGAGAACTCGACTTAACTGACGCTTTGAAACTTAAATAACATTGATAAAAAAATCAGCTTCACGCCGTATCCCGCACACAGCAGGGTAGGCAGAGGGAACCTAGTGTTAAGACACTCCGTTCCCCACTTTCTGCCGAATTCTGGAGGCATTGCGTGTTGAGTGGCAGAACTCAACGCCGCGCTTAACCTCGACACCAGAGCGAAGAAATGGAAATATAAATTTAAGTAAATATTTCATCTCCTCGAGTGGGGATCGAACCCACAACCAGTCGGTTTTACAGTCACACCTCGTGCCACTGCGCCACGACTGGCCTCATTTTAACATTGATGGATAAATAATATTTACTTAATAATCTTTTCTATTTTATATTTATTTATTTTGTAATATATATACAAATATTTTATCGACAAAATTTAATGCACCTTATTTCTATTTCTATAGTATATAAAGTGTTTCGTTTCATATAGTTAATCACTTTAGAAAGCAACTGTACAGTAACCATTACGCTCAGCCAATATTGGTATTGATTTGTAAGCCATGCTGTAATAATACTAGAGTAGTCGAACGGGATACCTATAGGCAATGATACTGTAGGCTGTATTTGTAGGCTATATGGCTGTATATCGATAAATTCCAATGCTAAGTAAATAGAGAAATAAAATATAAAAGTACCAGGCCAGTCATGGCGCAGGTGCACAAGTGTGTGACTGTAAGTGCGACTGGTTGTAAGTTCGATTCCTACACGAAGAAGTGAAATATTTAATGTTATCATTTCTTCGCTCTGGTGTCGAGGAAGAGCGCGGCGTTGAGTTTCGCCACTTGTCACGCAATGCCTTCAAAATTCAGCGGAAAATGGACAATGGAGTGTCCTAACACTAGGTTCCCTCTGCCTACTCTGGCGTGTGCGGGATACAACGTGAAGTACAAATCGATTTGCTTCAAATGAAATGATTTGCGATGTCCGCGCTTTTTTTCGCATAGCAGGGTAGGTTGAGAACTTTGAGTACGGTTTGAACCCATAACCATTGCATTTACGGCCGGACATTGCTCCACTGTGTCACAATAGGCTCTTTGTTTAAAAAAATAATCAATTACTTATAATTATAGCATATTAATGATTTCTTGAAAAAAAGTACCGTCCACCTATATATAGTCAATAGATTGCTATAAAAACACTTCAATTGTAGCTACTATTTCTTACCTTACGTATTTTCCTTATCTTGTATAATAAGGAGAAAAAAAATTGTCATATTATATGCCATATACGGTGGAATTTTCATTAAGGCTTCCAATCCTACATCTAGATTAATCGGTTGTTAGCAACAATAAATGACAAATCTTTCAAATCCCGCTATGTTCAAATCTTTATATGTTTTCTAAAAATATATGTTTTCTATAATATGTTTTCTAATAATATATTTTTCTTTCCTAAGTGTGGAAATAACACTTTAAAATTGTAAAAAATACGTGTACTATGTTTCCCTTTAATTTCTGTCAATTTTTTACCAATTTTTTTTTTTATTTTTTTTCTACACCAACTTAATATATTAAACGTAAGTACATAATATATAAAATTATAGTAAAATAATATGTGCCCTCTTAATAACCTTCAACCAAAATAATAATAAAAAATCGTTGATATTTTTAGTTATAATCGTGACACAATAATTATTTAGTTTTTATCTATATAAATATGAAGGTTCTAAAGATCATATTCCAAATAATAAATGAAGAAAAATAATTACTAAACGCGATGGTTGTGGGTTGGATTCCCATTCCGGTAAGTAGTACTCGCTGTGGTAAGTAGTCAAATCGCGTCGTTGAGTTGAGGAAACGGAGTGACTTAACACTAGGTTTCCTCTGCCTACCCTGCTACGTGCGGGATACAACGTGAACTAACTCTGATGCCAAATATAAAATCTATAAGGAAATATAGGGGAAACCTAGAAACCTAGTATTAAGACACTCCGTTCCCATGCGCCACGACTGATCAAAAAAAATATCTTAAATTCCAAACTTTATATTTATTATCAAAATCTTGTATAATTTAAATATAAATAAATACATACATATATTACTTTTAACCCTCAGCCAAAAAACATTCAGCTATGATTAGCTTCCCCCATCTAAGCCTCCCTCGTCCTAACCTTTCATCAACTAGCACCATTAGTCACCGAGCTTTTTCCGTTTTACTAATACATCATCACTCGATTTTTGCACCCACGATAAGCTTGTGTGAGGTGATATTTTAGAACCACTGCCGGATGTTTCTGTCAATCAATGAAAGTACTTAAAAAGTTTAACATCTTATGTTAGCTTCACGCTGTATCTCGCACGCTGCAGGGTAGGGCAGACGCTCGTCTTAGCACTAAGTTTCTTCTGCCTACTCTGCTGTGCGGAGAGAGAGAGTTCTCTCACTTTCTAAGTGGTAGAACTCAACGCCGGATTTTGATGTCACGGAGAAAGAAATGAACATATTAACAAATAATACTTCATTCCCTCGAATCTGGATTATACCATTATGGATATTATACCATTGTGCCCCTAAGCCACGACGGCCTTAACCAACATTTCAGGTCGATTTATGAAAATAAAAGAACTGATTACGTCCCTTAGACGGTCCGCCGCTGCACTTTCCGCGAAATATCCGAGACATTGCGTTTTGAATGGTGGAATTTACAACTGCAATTTGTTTACCATAACGACGAAATCGAAATAATATAAATATCATGAGGCAAGTCGTGGCGCAGGGGCACAATGTGTTACTGTAAAATCGACTGGTTGTGGGTTCGATCCCCACTTGAAAAGATGATTGATGATGATGATGACACTTGATTTACATTTATATTTTCATTTCTTCGCTCTGGTTGAGTTCCGCCACTCAACACGCAATTCCTCCAGAACTCGGCGGTAAGTGGGGAACGGAGTGTCTTAACACTAGGTTCCCTCTGCCTACCCTGTTGAGTGTGGGATACAGCTGATAAATATCATCATTTCATCGAGAGGTAATCGAACAATATCTAGGTTACAATTCTAAGCTAGCAATAGGTCTGATGAAGACCTTTATTGCCAGCAAATTGGGGCGATTCATTAAAAGTCTTCACAGAATTGCTGAAGCCATTTCATGAAACCGTGTATGCTGTTGTGAACTACTTTTGAAACCGACGACGTCTAATTGTCATGTATAATTGTTTTATATTGATTTTATAATACTTTTAATAAAAATTTTACGCAGAAAACATAGTTTGCCACCTTTTATAATAATATATATACATTAATCGATCTGTCCACGAATGCATGACGACATTACTAAAATATGATGATTCACGATAGCAAAAATATTAGAAGTAGATGTGATTGGTTGTTTTCTACAAAGCTATACAGTAATTGATAATAAATTATTACAAAAAAAAAACTAATAATTAACTTTCTAATGTGTAAATCGCAGGCTCTCTAAAGAATATTCTTAGCTTTAATTATTCTTTGCTCCTAGACGAGTGTTAAATAAAATCAATATTTATTAAAACAAAAACCTCGACTGCATAAAACTAAAAAGAAAATAAACAAGCCCAATAGTTTATTAGGATTAACAGTCGGGACTTATAAGTAATTCTTCAATCATTAAAATCTTTACCAGGAACCTCCCATAATTTAAAGAGGTATAAATATTTTTTTATTTTTCACTTTTTTATTAGGACTCATTATGGTAATGATAATCATGATATACCTTTTTGAAATCTTCGTATTGAATTTGATACCCATATTGTGGTATTCGAAACGTTTTTTTTTTCACTAAGTCCAATGGCGTCCCACAGCCGAAATTATTGTTTTTCTTAACGTCACCTATCTAAGAACACTTGGGCTGCTAATACAAATCTAACGATACCTCAATTATGTAAATCTGTTCAGCGGTTCTGGAAATATGAGGTAATAAAGAATATTACGTATACATACATATATATACATACATACAAGATACGCGCGAAAAACATAACCCTTCCATATTTTTTCCCGACTGCTAGAAGAAGTGGGAAAAAAATAGACAAATTTTAAAAATTTACGTATGCCATTTAAACGAAATTTTAGTATTATACATAGTTTTGGAAACTGGACGTTTTAAGTACTTTACAGTATTCTATGGTCAAGGGTAGAATGGATGACATCAGTTTATCAGTTGAAATAATTATTATATCAAACTACCGCCAACAATGTTTTAATTGCCTCACGTATTACTCCGGATTCACGAAGAATGAGTTGATTATATCTTGCTCTGTGATGTGGTGGTTTTGGGACGTCAAAGTTTTTATGAGTGGGTCCGAGGTGGTAGAAAGTTTCCAACCATCTTCTCTATTAAAATTAGGATCATTCTAGGAATATATATTTCTTTAGCTTAGCGAGGAAGTGGAGGTTATCAGAACTGAGGTACTGGCCATCCAGTGCATCCATCCGCTGAATGCTTATACATAGCTGACTTTGATTTATGCCTATTCTCTATATCGGACATATGCTCCGCCGTAGGTAAGTTTGTAAAAGGGTCATCTATGTACGTGACGCTTGTATATTCTTAGTAGTCATAGAGTTAAAAGCTATCTTTTCAAATTCCTCCATGCTATATATCAGCTATTACCATGGACACAGATGAACCCATAGCACTGCCATATATTTTAAATAAAATTCTTGATTAAACACTATATGTACAGATGTAAAATAGTCTTTTTTTTTATGGAAAAGACAAGGCAAGCGTTCGGGTCACCTGATGGTAAGTGATCACCGCCGCCCACGACCCCATGCAACACCAAAGGAGCTGCAGGTGCGTTGCCTGCCTGTCAGGTGGTTTGGGCTCCGGAGCCCGGCATTACCTGATGCGAAACGCAGTGGCATAGTGGCAGTCGGCCCAAATTTCTGAAATTTTCTAGCTTTCGCTTGACAATGATGTCCTTAATGGGTATACTGGTAAACTGGACATTAAATTGACCATGGCTTCATTATAAGGTTACTTAAGACCTTTCAGTCCTCTAGAAAAATGGTAAGAATCCCATAAAATGTTGTGTGACTACGATATCTTATAAGATTGGAGGATACTTATTTAGAAAACGTATAAAAATTTGAATGTAGCGGGGCTCGAACCCGCGCCTCCTGGAAACCGACCAGGCGCTCTGACTATTAAGCCATACGTTCTTACAGATACAATTTTTTATTCGTTTTCTAAATAATTTTTTTCTTTCCTAAGTGTGAATTAAAATTTTAAAAATGTTAAAAAAGATTGGAGGATACTGTAAAGGAATTACTTTCGCGACATATTGAGCCAGTTTACGTTGGTATATCGATTTACGCCCAATATTAATAACCTATCTCCAACGTCAATCTTAGATTGTTTCATACATCTATCCAATCTAGAGATTGGATAGATGTATGAAACAATCTAAGATTGACGTTGGAGATAGGTTATTAATACTAGGCGTTAGCTAACTATTGAACGAAGACGTAATTTTTTTTGTATATTTTTGTTAACCATATAATATAGCAGATTTTACACAACTGACGTATAACATCTTAAGTAAAAAGTGGCATTTGCCTTTTCAATTTGCACAAAAACTGTATCCGCGATCGAAAAAAGAATATTTTTGTTAAAACTCATAAATATAAACTTTATTATTCAAATTAAGGAAAACAAAGATTTTGCGGATTAATAAAATTATGTTTTTACATAAGGAAAATAAATACGTGCTACGAGTTTAATAACACGTTTCATAAACACTTTTTCATACATATAAATAATGTATTATGTTTTGTTAAAATTTTAACAAATTAATAAATTGGTCATTCTTAAATATTTTCATATTTTTTTTACTTTACAGTTTGCTAAGCCTTGTTATGGGGGGAAATCATGAAACTACGAGGTAGGCAGAGAAATCCTAGTGTTATAACACTCTGTTCCCCACTTTCCACCCAATTTTCGAGACTTTCCGTGCTGAGTGGCGAAAATCAACGCTGCGCAACCAGATCGAGGAAATGAAAATAATTAAAATTTTATCATTCTCTCGAGTGGGGATTGAACTCACAACCATCGCGCTTACGGACAGATTATCTACTGCACTAAAACCACTTCTTCTTGTTATGAGGAAAAAGCATGAAACTACGAGGTAGGCAGAGAAATCCTAGTGTTATAACACTCTGTTCCCCACTTTCCACTCAATTTTCCACTTAATTAAAATTGTATCATTCTCTCGAGTAGAAATCGAACCCACAACTATTGCGTTTACAGACAGACTATACACTTCGCTAAAACCACTTCTTTTACCTTTTATGTTTTAATTATTCGGTGATTGGACATTGCTAACTTTTTTAAACAGACCGACCAAAATATCTTAACTTTAAATACTGCTGAATTGAATTTTACACTAACTCGCCGACAGGGACATCATGTCTCACAACATTATTATATTTATTTCTTTATTCAAAAACTATTTAAACTATACTTTACTTGATTTCCACTTTTGTAGTACTTGAGTTTGATTCTTAAGATCCTGTCTCATAAGTAGCTGTTTTAACGCATCCTTACCATTTACAGAGGTGCAATAAAAACGAGTTTGAGAAAAAGAAATGAGTTAATGATTTAAATACATTCACATCCTTAATGGGAATCGAACCCAAAACCTTCACGTATACAGTCAAATTATACTAATACACCACGATAGCACCTTTGTAAAAATGAAAAAAAAGCTGAAAAAATAAATGGTCATTGCATTCAACCGAAATAAAGATTTTTTACAATTAAAAAATAATATTGTCATATCTATTTCTGTTAAGACAGATATACCATAAGTAATTTAAGTCATAACAAAATCGTCACGTAAATGAAACACACGTTCGTCTAATCCCTGTCACGTCGCACGTGGGGCTGTGGTGGGGTGCAACGGGATACTTTTTGCCGTTTTTTTAATAGATCGCGTAAAAAGTCGGGGTTGAAACACTTATCTTTCACGCGAACGATATGTTATCGCTTACAGTTTTGAGCTCCTCAAACTTTTGAATAATTTCTGTGATATATTTTTGACAATGATATATAATTAAAGTATATTTCTCATTAATACTTATTTAGAAAACGTATAAAAATTTGAACGCAGCGGGACTCAAACCCGCGCCTCCTGGAAACCGACCAGGAGGCACGGGTTCGAGTCCCGCTGCGTTCAAATTTTTATACGTTTTCTAAATAAGTATTTTTCTTTCCTAAGTGTGGAATAACACTTTAAAAATGTTTAAAAATATTTCTCATTGTTATATATCACTAAAACAAATACATCGTTGAGACCGTCGTGGCCCAGGGGCGCGGAGTGTGACTGAAACGCGACGGTTGTGGGTTCGATCCTCACTCGAGGGAATGAATTATTTTTTCTTAATATTTTCATTTCTGCGCCCTGGCACCAAGGCAAAAGCCCGACGTTGAGTTCCGCTACTCAACACGCAATACCTCGAAAAATGGGGAACGGAGTGTACGCCGGAAAATGGGAAACGGAGTGTCTTATCACTATGTTTCTTCTGCTTACCGTGCTGTGTGCGGGATACAGCGTAAAGCTAATTTATTTCAGCTTTACCTATTTTTTAAATCACTAAAGCTATTTTAACACGAAAAATAGCTATAAAATACTGTATATTGTCGTTAAATTTACTACCTATTATAATATTTATCGGGTCACAATTTATGTTCTCTTAGATAAAATATCATCATTATTTACTTTAATATTTTTGATTACAATAGAAACATCTTAAAGGATTGAGCTTAAAAAATTGGTAGGAGATGATATTTACCTTAATTTAACTGGTTTGCAACAATGTAAGCCTCATTAAACACTAATATTGTTGTACACACATAGATACGTTATTAAAATATTCCATCCATTAAAATAAACCTGTAAAATAGAGCCCGTGGNAGATGAAATATTTACTTAAATTTATATTTCCATTTCTTCGCTCTGGTGTCGAGGCAAAGCGCGGCGTTGAGTTCTGCCACTTAATACGCAGTGCCTCTACAATTCGGCAGAAAGTGGGAAACAATGGAATGTCTTACACTAAGTTCCCTCTGCCTACCCTGCTGTGTGCGGGATACAGCGTGAAGCTGATTTATTTATTAAAATAAACCTCTTAATTTAAGTTTGGCAAATCAAAAGTTTGAGAACCGCGGTATTTCCTAAGCCCCACTGAAAACTTCTCCAGCTTGTAAAGGCATCCGTCATTCTACGCTCGCATACACTCACCCTTGTGTGTTTTAAACGATACTTATAACCTACCAATTAAAGCAGATCTCTAAAGACATAAAGATCTTTAATATTACAAAGAGACTAACGTTTAAGGGTGGGTCATGCTAATTGGTCAGAAACTGAGGAATCTAATGTGTTATTTGCAATAAAAAAATACAAAAATGTGCCGTTTCTAAATTATTTTTATTGAAATGAATGTTTAAATTGATATATCCTATAATAAACTTGTTTTTTATACAAACACCATCGTGATATCTCGAGATCGTGTGGATGTTCAATCTGAAATTAATACTAAATATTGAAACCAGTCGTGGCGCAGGGACACAGACTGTAAAATCGACTGATTGTGGGTTCGATCTCCACTCGAGAAGATAAAATATTTACTTACATTTATATTTTTATTTCTTCGCTCTGGTGTCTAGGAAAAAGCGCGGCGTTGAGTTTCGCCACTCAACACGGCGGAAAGTGGGGAAAGGTGTGTCTTACCACTAGGTTCCCTCTACCTGCCCTGGTGTGTGCGGGATACAGCGTGAAACTGATTCATTTTATTTATTTGAAACCTATAGTCCCTTATAGCACAGAAAAAATCAAGCTACTAAGTCAACGCAACCAACGTTTATGCATTGATTTTGATGCATTTTAATGAAATTTTATATTTGCAGTATATTTCAGACAAAATGAGTGCATATGCCCTAAAACTGAAGGTTATCAATTCTCATAACTTATAGTGTTCCCGGGCGAGTCTGATTCGCACTTAACCCTTTTTTGTTAATTCCGTGATGGATGGTTACGCGGCAATATAAGTTAAATGTGATTTAATATTAGAAAATGAATGAGGAACTATAAAAATGAATAATCTATTTATTAGATGTCCAAGTATTTTATTGACTTTTTTACTACTACCTTCTTTGTAGCATTATACTCTTTGCAAAAGTACGTGGATATTATCTATATAAAATGTGTTAAAATGAAAATAATTAATTCCGCCGAGTAAAAAGTGACCTAGAATCGTCATATTATGGTACGAGATACTAAAATGAAAGACCGTGTAGACCGTAGTACCCGTGACCACGGACTACTGCATAGTGTTCGAAACGTCGGGTTTCCAAAAATGTATAAAAATACAAAATATACGCGATTAATCCGTTTAAAATAGTTTCATTTTTAATAACAGTTAAGTTTAAGTCGTAATTAATTCAACACAGAGATAAAGACCGATTTATTCTTCAAAGAAATATTAAGTAAATACATAGATTCTTCGGTTCGTTCGTTCGTTTGAAATAAATCTATATAAAAATGCCTGAAACCAGCCTTTCTACGTGTACTCTGTAATAACTACATATTTAATAGTTTTAAAATTATGATGAGACGTACATAACATAGGTTTTTTACCTATGTTATGTACGTCTCATCATAATTTTAATGAATGTAGTGTTATTTTAAGGAATGTTACAAAAATATATACGTATAATAAATAAATAGCTTTATGTATATTTTTATAAATATCGAATATCAACATTGGTCGTATTTTTTAATTCAAAACAATCAAATGCCCTTATAGAAATTACGATAATGTTGTAAAAAAATCATATTAGAATATTACAGATTAAATTAATAAAAATCATATTAGAAGTAATTTTTGTTTATTAGATCAATAATCATGTAGATTAAGCGGGCGAAGCTGCGGGCGGGCCGCTAGTACAGTATTAATATCTATAAATGATTGATTGGCCAGCCATTTAGTGAAACGTTTCACAAATAGACCTAATTATAGGGTAACACGTTGAAAGAATTCACTCAAAAAAATCTAAATTGCCATCCCCTTAACATTGCTAGCTGTCATTTCCTGATGGGGTAGGTCAGGGGCTCTCAAAGACACGGTTGGCACGCTATAGATTTTCTTTCGTATTTGAGCAGGCATTATTTTACAAACTGTTTTTTTAGTTTCACGCTGTATCCCGTATATAGTAAGGTATGCAGAGGGAACCTAGTGCTGAACGTCGAACATTGCGGTTGGAGTGGCCGAACTCAACGCCGCGCTTTGCCTTTTTACTAGATCGAAGAAAATGAAAACACTACTTAATAATCATTTATTTTCCCATGTGGGACTCGAACCCACAATCATCACCTTTACAGTCTTGTGTGCGGCACAAGATTGGATGGGAATGGAATGTCTTAACACTAATTTTCCAGGTTCAAATCACTTAGAATATTGGAAGGGGCTGCGAGTGTCTTAGTAGTATCAGGAGACTGGATTTCAAGCACTATCGGGTTATTTCCCCAAGTAAACCCACAAACATTTTTATTTAAGACCAAATATTTAATATCAAAACAAAATAAACAATAATATTTAAATAACATAGCATATTTATATTAATATTATATTTTTTCCTCTTACGGTCCTAGTTTGAGTACCCCACGTTTCCATATAAAGGGGCGGATTGATGATGTATGGGTACAAAAACAGCCGCTGTAACTGTCATCACTTGATGTATCACCTAGGAGCATAGAGGTGGAAAATAGTAAGATTTGATTTATTTAATGATCTTAGAAATATAAATAGTAATTGATTGTATGTATAATGCTGCTATTAATAAATATTCAATTAAAAAATAAGAGGTAAGATTTTAATTAAATTAAACTATAGGGTAGGCAGAGGGAACGTAGGGTTAAGACAATCTGTTACCCATTTTCCGCCGATTTCTGGAGGCATTGCGTGTTGAGTGGCGGAGCTCAACGCCGGGACTTTGATTCGGTGCCAGAGCGAAGAAGTGAAAATTTAAGAAATAATAATTAATTTCCTAAATAATCTGTGGATTGTCTACTAGGTAGGTCTACTAAAAGTATTTTTTATATTATTATGTTACTTAGCCCCACGCTGTATCTTACATATAGCAGACTGACAGAACTTAAGAGAAGAGAACTTAGAAGGTACTGTAAAAAAAACTGGAAAATTGGGTGATGCCTAATTAATTATCAAGACACGTGTTCAGTGAAGGAATTCAACGCCGCGCTTTGTCTCATTATCGGCGAGACCAAATAAAAATAATTCATTTCCTGAATCAAACCCACAACCATCGCGTTTAGCCGGACGCAGCATGTAGCTACCATTACGTCACGACAGCCTCAATAATAATTCAAGTAGTTTTGTTATTTTCAAATGAAACTCTTAAACTCAGTTTAAAAACAAAATAACTCAAACAAAACCTGTTTTCTAATTGCCGAACCCACAACCTTTCGCATTTGCAGTCAGTCACACGCGATAAATAATGGCACGATTCCGACCTTCGCGAATGATCTTTATAGAATATACTATTATAAAGAACATCTGTATTAATGATTTAAAAATATATGTTATTATTATTTATATTCAAAAAAATCCTTTTCTTAATATTATTTCAGAACATTCTCTTATCTATCGCATTTCACAAGCTGAGAATTTAGTTGCAACTCACATTGGTTGTGATGACCAACGCTAAGTATTTCTTAAAAAAGGGGGGAGTTTTTTTTAGCTTCACAAGAGACAGAGTAGACAAGGAGAGTCAAGAAGTAGTATGAAGAAATCCCTAACCTCCCATTTCCGTTAGTTGACTAAAAGTTGACTGAAGTTGGCGAATAGCGGAACTAAACGCTGCATTTTGCCGATCGGACCGAGGAAATGAAAACAGTTGATTTCCTTGAGTGGGAATCGCAGCCACACTCTTCATGTTTGTGCCACGATAGATTTCGGAACATCTATTCATATGAACATATAATTTTCCCTCGAATAGTATACAAAACCACTTAAAAAAATAACCAATAAATGAAGAATTTTTTTTTATCAGCTTCACGGTGTTTCTCGCACACAGCAGGGCAGAGGGAACCTAGTGTTACAACAGTCTGTTCCCCACTTACCAGCGAATTTTGGAGGCATTGCGTGTTGAGTAACGAAACTCTACGCCGCGCTTTGTCTCGAAACCAGAGCGAAGAAATGGAAATATAAATTTATATAATTATATAAATATATGTAATGAAGTAGTAGTGTTAAGGTACTATTTTTTTCGTTCTTGTCTAAAGACTCAAACTCAATTTTGATCTATCCATTTTTTTTCCACCTTCACGATGTATCCCGTATAGCAGGGTAGGCAGAGGAAACCTGGGAGCCCAGTGTTAAGACACCTTGTTCCTATTAAGACACTTCCATCTACTTCCGCCCAATTCTGGACGCAGAGCAGAGGCAGAGGGAACCTGGGAGCCCAATGATAAAACACTTTGTTCCCATTAGGACACTTCCGTCCATTTCCGCCCAATTCTGGACGCATTGCGTGTTGGGTGGCGGAACCTAACGCCGCGGCTGATAAGGCTCAATGCAGGATACAGCGTGAAGCTGAAAAAAACACATTATTCTTAAACGATTCATCAGCTAAATACTCTATTGTTTTATGTTTCATACCTCAATTAATATCAGTTACAAAGTATATAATATGCAAAAACAATAAGAACTTTATAATGTATGTGGGAAGACCTTACAGAACCTTGAACTTCCTGTCATTCGCGATGGTTTATTCAAAGAGAGCTGGTCTGTTCCCTTCATCTAGCGCCATTTGTATGGGGCCGGGACGAGCGGTGACAATGACCGCTCGCCGTGACGTACGTGATACCAGATGTATGTATGTATGTATGTATTTGTTGGAGTTGTATGGAATGGACGTTTGCGAAATTGGGTTGCTTTTTTTATTGTTTTTAGTTTTTGAAAATCAGTTTTTCTTTTTAATTCAAAAAAATAAATTAACTTCTTGCTGTATCCCGCACTCATGAGAGTAGGCAGAGGGAACCTAGTGTTAAGACACCCCGTTTCCCACTTTCCGCCGAGTTCTGGAGGAATTGTGTGTTGAGTGGCGGAGCTTAACGCCGCGCTTTGCCTCGACACCAGAGCGAAAAAATGAAAATATAAATGTAAATAAATATTTCATTTTCTCGACTGAGGATCGAACCCACAACCAGTCGATTTTACAGTCACACTTTGTGCCCCTGCGCCACGACTGACCTTTTTTTTATAAAACGATAATGAAATTTCCAAAGGAAATCCGTTTCCATTCCATGTAGCGTCGCGGCGGTGCCGGTGCCGTGACGGCGCTACGGCGCTCTGTAACGGGGTCATCTCGTTAGCGCGCGTTCGTATGCGACCCCCGCTCACTTTGCACTCCACTGAAACCCCATATTGATGTATTACTGTAATTTAATGGTGTTATATATGAAACTGTGTGATCTCGTGTTAGCTTCACGCTGTATGCCGCATATATCGCTATACGCGGGATACAGCGTGAAGCTAACACGACATGGTAGGCAGAGGAATCCTGGGAACCTAGTGTTGAGACTCCATTCCCATTAAGATACAGCCGATGCGCGAGATTGGCCGCCGAATTCTCGTGGCATTGTATATTGAGTGACGCTATGCCTCGTTACCAGAACGAGGAAATGAAAATATTAAAGATTTCCTCGAGTAGGAATCGAACCCACAACCTGTTGCGTTTACAGTTGCCTGTTCCCCTGCGCGTACTCACTAAGTTCACTAAGCTAAACAGTAAATCTAGACGTGAATATGAAATTATTTTGATTTAATGGTATATCTTAGGTATATCTCAATGAACGACGTATTATTATGTTACTATTTAAAATTGATTTAGTTATATCTACTAATAAATAATAATAATAAACTGAACAGCGGCACGAAGTGTGACTGTAAAACCGACTGGTTATGGGTTCGANTTACTTTTTTTTTTCAATATTATTAATATATATTGAACTTTTTTATTATGTATTATGAGACAAGTCCTGGCTCAGGAGTGATTGTAAATGCGACAGGCTGTGGGTTCGATTCTCACTCAAGGAGATGGAATATTTAATATATTTATGTCCTCGCTCTGGTAAGGTAGCTAAGCGCGGTGTTAAGTTCCGCCATTCAACATACAATATCTTCAGAATTATTAGGTAGTGGGAAACGAATGTGGCTTAATGGAAACGGAGTGTCTTGACACAAACTTCCTAAGTTCGCTCTGCCTACACCACTATGTACAGAATTACAGAGTAAAGTCAGAAACTACAACTTTTTTATGTATCTAGTTATATATTTTTTAAAATATTTTACTCAGATATCTCTCTCATACCAGAGGCTGTTACGCTTTTATGTATTTACTATTTAGATAGTATAAAAATATTAGTTGATTCAACTACTAGCGCACGAGGGCAGGTGTTCTATACAATCGAAAATTACAACGAAGACTAAAATACTCTTACAATGAAGAATAATATGAGAAAATATCCTTAGAATATGCAAGTTTCATACCATTTTACCATTATTCTATTTTAACATTAAAGTACTATAGAGTTATTCTACACTCAAGAAAGAAAAACATTTTGAAATCCTTCAAAAATTTAAACATACAAACATTACAGGGTTCGAACCCACACCTATCCGCACCAACGTAACTACAATCCTGCCTAGTGTACAGAACAAAAATCCATATTATCATACGCGAACTGCGTTACCTCATGTTAAATGAATAGAGAGAGCTTTTCACACATACACAAACACGCTCATTAGAATTGGTCGAGTGAACTTTTGCCAAGTTTATTGAGTCGTTCATCGTATGGGACTCTAATAGACGACTGAATGATTCAATGTAGGTATTGGATACTAGCGACTCGCTCGTGGCTTCGCCCGCTTGTTCTACACAGTAATTTATTTTTCCTCTTTGAATTACTTTGGTGATTTTGATAAATAAGATTATCAATTAACAAAGTGCCAGTCGTGGCGCAGGGGCACAAAGTGTGACTGTAAAACCGTCTGGTTGTGGGTTCGATCCCCACTCGAGGAGATTAAATATTTATTTGAATTTTTATTTCCATTTCTTTGCTCTGGTGTCGAGGCAAAGCGCGGCGTTGAGTTCTGCCACTCAACACGCAACGCCCCAAGAATTCGGCAGAAAGTGGGGAACGGAGTGTCTTAACAATTGGTTCCCTCTGCCTACCCTGCTGTGTGCGGGATACAGCGTGAAGTTGATAAAAAAATAGAAAATAATATATTACAGTTTCTGCCAATTCAATGAATTGTTTGAAAACTTGTTTTGTAGCTATATTGTAGCATGCAATTCTTTATATTGACATAACTATTTTTTATTTACTTTTTTTACTTTGATGAACCGCTTAAAATAAAAGAAACACTAAATGTTAGTGGAAGTTTGCCAAAATACAACAGTGTAAACTGTATTTCGATCACGTTACGCCCTTTCTGAGATTAGCGTGAACAAACGCACAGACCAACCGTGTGTTGGTCTGTGCAGACAAACAGACAAAAAAAATAGAAAATCTTCCTTCATAATTGACACCAATAATATATTTTCTCATATAATTTTAATGTACAGACACCAATCAGTTACAGTTTTATGAATTCGGCAGAAAGTGGGGAACGGAGTGTCTTAACAATAGGTTCTCTCTGCCTACCCTGCTATATGTGGGATACAGCATGAAGCTGATAAAAAAATAAAAAATAGTATATTACTGTTTCTGCCAATTCAATTAATTGTTTGAATAGCAATATTGTAGCATGTAATTCTTTATATTAACATTTTTTTATTTTTATTTTATGAACCGATTGAAATAAAAGAAACAATGTTAGTGGAAGTTTGCCAAAATACAACAGTGTAAACTGTATTTAGATCACGTTACGCCCTTTCTGAGATTAGCGTGAACAAACGCACAGACCAACAGACAAACAGATTAAAAAAAATGGAAAATCATACCATAAATGGCACCAATAATATATTTTATCATATACTTTTAATGTACAGACACTAATCAGTTAGAGTTTTATTATATATATGTATATAGAATAGATGTATCTATTCGTGTTTAATTTCATCAATTAAGAGAGGAAGTGCAATACGTGCAACTAGCTGTGCAATGTCGCTGTCAGTGAGTTGAATCGTTAAAATATATTGTTAATTTATAAAGTGACGTTCCGTTGCTTAAAATACTTTACTAATGAGACAGATTAAAAATTCTATGGATAAATGACTCAGCTACTAGTATATTAGATATAGATAAAGATATGTATAACACAGAGACCGTCGTGGCCCAGGGGCGCAACTCGACGATTATGGGTTCGATACCCACTCGAAGAAATGAAATATTTATTTATATTTCCATTTCTTCGCTTTGGTGTCGAGGCAAAGCTCGGCGTTGAGTCCCGCCACTCAATACCTCCAAAATTCGGCGGAAAATGGGGAATGGAGTGTCTTAACACTAGGTTCCCTCTGCCTACCCCGTTGTGTGCGGGATACAACGTGAAGCTGATTTAATTTACGTATAAGTTATAACACGCCTCCTAATACTCGCTTCAGTCTGTTTCAAAGGTATCACTGTCACAATTAAATATGTATTTATGTACGTATACAAATACAATTAAATATGTATTTGTATAAAAGTGATTTAAAAAAAGTCCCGCCTCGTTACTTGCGCCGGTTCTTCTCAGGTCTGAGGCATCAACTTTAGTGAACTGGTGGTAATTTTTGTTTTAAACATTTTTAAAGTGTTAATCCACATTTAGGAAAGAAAAATACTTATTTNTTTTTAAAGTGTTAATCCACACTTAGGAAAGAAAAATACTTATTTAGAAAACGTATAAAAATTTGAATGTAGCGGGACTAGAACCCGCGCCTTATATATTATACACATAAAAAGAAAAAATGTTATCACTACCTATCCCAATTGATGTGGCCAATCGTGAGGCAGAGGTACAAGCGTGCAAACGCGATAAAGTGTAGATTCGATTCTCATTCAATGAAATATAATAATTAGTTAATATTTACATTTGCTCAGCCCCCAGAAAATATCTCTAAATACGCTACTGGATATGAGATGTGCGAAAAACCTAAAACACTAATAGAAACAACAATACACAAATCCTTATTTTATCCTGATTTACGATACCAATGGCCGATATCACAAAAGTTTCACTTCATCATCTGAATAAAAAACAGTATTTTAGGAAAACAATATACTACAATGCACCTGGCTTGACGTTAATAAGTCAATGTGGTGTATAAATTCTAAATTCCACTAAATGAAGCTGCAGAGTCCGTATACACTATAAATCTGAATAAAATACAATAACAAAAGGATTTAACGTATCTCGGGTTCGCGGCGAGAATTATTAACGAGAATTTGTATGGTTTTCACTTATATTTATTTATATGATAAATATTATTTACGTATTCTCCTGGATTTTATTCAAGGTTGGCAGAGAAACCTAGTGGTACAATAGTGCTTCACTTCCTGTCTACATTATTATTCTTGGCTTCGTAAATATTTGTAGTTGCGTCGTTCAACGAATACTATATATTTATGGAAACGCAATAAAAAGGGTAGTTTGTTGTAAAGAATATAGAATATAGAATTATAGAATTTTACTCACCACTTTCATTTGTTTTTTTTTTTTGCTTTCTGTGCATTCCTTGGACAAATTTAACATTGTTTTTGTTTCTTTATGGAAAAAATTGTCATTGTTGAGTGAAGACAACTTCATTTCAAAAGTTTGGTCTAATAATGACGTGTCTAAAGCTGTAAGTTTAATTAACAATGGTCACACTCACAATGAAGTGACTAAAACGAGTTTCTAAGTCGAGATTGGAGGTCCAACTTTGCTCGTTTGCACCAAGATTGGAATGATGGGGTTTGGGGAAGAATCAGATGTGTCCAGATTTTGTCTTAGGCCAGACGATAGATAGAAGGACCAAAGTATAGAGATGACTTGAGAAAAAGATGCGCTCAGTGCAACATTGTTGGAAGCCTTATGGTGAAGGGTCAGTAATGGTATGGGGTGGTATTTGCTTAGGAGCACGTACAGATAAATCGTAGAAAACGGGTTCCTGACTGAGGCAAATTTACGTAACAGACATTCTAGAACCGTTTTGCTCCATTGATCGATGATAATTTGCTTTTGATACATGATAATGCTCGACCTCACGCTGCGGCGATAGTTTCTTCTTCTTTCAACCTCAGAAAGATTCTCTTTCTCATTCCAAACTCAACCTTCCAACCCCAGAAAGAAAATCTTTAGCCATTTATACACATCAAATATATTTTTTCGTGTCTAGCAACGGAAGATATAAAGCCAGCATCGTTTTCTTTATTTCACGCATTCTGGAAAGAACCTAGTGTTAAGACACTCCAACAAAAAAAAGAACTGCTTACCAAGTGTAAAATGTAATCACAAATTTATAAAAAAAACATATTATTTTAAGATCTTTTAAAGTACTACTTATATTTATATTTACATAAATTTAAATTCCACGAACATTCCTTCCCATGTCAACAACTCAACAGTTTATCTCTTGTCAGTCAAACGGACAGATTTCGCTCGATCCTACGCGAGATTCGTACCCGCGTCACGAGCGCATTGATATGCACAGCGTGTTCACTTTATTTAATGTAGAGACAACTGGGGTTCTCGATAAGTGAACATTATACGTATATATAATACTGATTAACCGGACTAATTGTTGTAAGCTCTCAGATACATTAATATAGGAATAAGCAAAGAGAAACAAAAACAAATCAAAAACCAGCTTCACACTGTATCCAACATACAACAGGGTAGCCTAGAGGCAACCTAGAATTAAAATATTCAGTTCCCCACTTTCCTCCAAATTTAACGAGGCGTGTTGAGTAGAGGAACTCAACGCCGGGCTTTTGCCTTGGAGCCAAAGTAAAATATGAAAATAAATATTAATAAATAATAATTCATTCCCTGGAATGGGAATATATACCATTGTTCCCCTGCGCCTAGACGGCCTTAATTATGAAAAAGGTTCAAAAAATATTGGGCGAATTACGAAGATTCTCGTTTATATGTATATAGGTATATGTTCCCGATGGGTATTCCAGGGTTAATTAGTAGTCCAAATAAGGGATGACCAGATAATGAAGTCTCCATGTTTACTAACNAGCTATTTGTAGCTCCGTCCTCCACCTCGTGGCGTGTTGGGTGGCGGTCTCTAACGCCGCATTCGTCGCCACTTGACACACCATTGTACCCCCATTATAACTTATATATAGTTATTATAGTTTTGAAGCAATAAAAAATTTTATATCTACTCTACTGGGGTTTGAAATCTGAAATTATTTTGACCATTTTAAAGGGCAACAAGTCCTAAGCCGCACCAGGCAACAAATACCCTAGCTACGCCACTGGTATTTAATGCTTGGTTGTATAGCAAAAGCGGAGAAATGTGTAATTACCAAAATATATTTTATTCCTAGCATCAATAAAAAAGTTTATTAACATTAAGTTTACGCCAAAAAATTAAAACAAGTATATATATACACGATCGATGAGTCATGGCGGCCCTGTGTTAGATTTTCTGAACTTTTGCGGTTATTTATTCGGGAATAAAATAATTGAAAGTAAAAAAATATATATAAAATCAAATCTGCGCAGGCGTTAGCTAACTAGATTTTATATATATAAATACAAATGAAAACTATGCAAGACTCATTAAATTTCGTAAAGAGGAATAATTAAGATTTTAAGGTTTGACGTAGGTTATACAGGTGCAAACGTCAGCGCTTCTTTTACGGGAACATCATATAGGGTAAAGTATTTTAAACCCATACCTAAAAAAAAATATCAAGATACCTCAACAGCTTAGACGTAGGATTTTTTTCCATTTGACGATGTTTATCTATACCTATACTTCGTGTGACACAGTTACGCATAGATACCAATAACGTAAACACATACTACTACAAAAATACTACTAAAGATTAAACAACTTTGAACTTCGCCGCCAATACCTACGACTCGATTTCGGAAAGTATGCGGCGGTTTAACTTTGACAGGTTTATGTGTGCGTGCGTCGTTCTTCACAAATAGCGTTTTATTTTACAACGATAATTTAATTATTTATTTTGTTTGGAAAAAAAAATTGTATTAGGCTTTTACAGATTAGTTAACACTGTGGTTTCATTCTGTATAAAGATGAAGAAACAAGTTTAAAAATTGTACATATGCCAACTTCTCAAATATTTTTTTTTACCAACATATTATAAAAAAAATAGAGAAAAAAACACCTTATAAAAGGAGAAAAATAAAACAAAAAACCTATTAAATAAATTATATTACATTTGAGGTTCCCAAGATCTCATAAATTTTACAATTATTAATCCGATGACAAAAATAGACAAAAAATTTAAACTTTCAAATAACCATGTCATATATTATTATATACAATAATTGATAATAAGATAAAAATAATATTTAGTGCTCCGAATAATAAAGAAAATTAAAGCATTTGTTATATCAAGCTATCTAATAAATATAATTGATGACATTATAATATGAACCATAGTAGATGAGATATAAGAATCATTTTTCTTTAAATACCTACTAAATCGTGATTTTAAAAAAAAAATCACCACAGAACATAAATTACAGTATAAAATATTTCATTTTATATACATATTGTCTATTGGTTTCGTGTTTAAGTTGATTAATTACACAAGTTTCATAAACTTTGTGTATTACTACGTGTTCTTGAAAGCAAATATAATTTTGTACGTTTTTTAACATCTTAAATGCCACTGTCGTGGGTTCGATTCCAGCTCGGGAGAATCAAATATATTCTTTTTCTCGTTTTGGTAAGAATTTTCCCCCTCTTCCTTGCTATATGCGGATACAGGTGAAGTTAAATAAAAAAAAAAGTAAATTAAATATACTTTATAGTGTATATGATTAATTTTTTATATAAATATATACTTATAATAATTATGTTTATATTATATTTGAAATGTGAATAAATCGGACCACTACTATTGTAGAAATAATTTGTACAAAATTATACAATAAAATAAATATAACAAGATTTGTGTCCACTGCACTGTTTTTGAATCAATGTTATTTAAAGAAAAACAAATTTGTTTTAATATTTTTGTATTTTTTTTTATAAATGCAGAATAAACATAATAATAATAAGCACTTATATTAATTTAAATAATTAATCATTGCATAAACTTATGAATAGAAACACAGCAGTACGCTTTTCTTTGCGTTGCAGGTTTGGTAGAGGGAACTTAAGTGTCAAAACACTCCCTTCTCCATTTTTCGTCTAAATTCGAGACATTTCGTATTGAGCAGCGGAAATTAACAATATGATCTTTAAACAGTGTAATCGACCAAACCTTTTTATACACATTTGAGGTATATTTATCTATTTTTATAAGTTTTCTTCATTTTCACATCAGGTGGGTTTTCATACTATTCCACTTATGTTCATTCGAAACTGGTAGTCTGAAAAAAAATATGAATAATATATATATCGAAGATAAAATTTGTTTATGTCGATGTGAAATAATTAAACATATATATAATATTTTACTTTTCATATTTAAGTTTACTTTTCGTATTAAGAGAAGTGGGAATAACAGAAAATCTCACTCCTTTTTTTTTCGAACTTGAGGTTAATGCTGTTAGCCCTATTGGCCTTTACAGCGACACCGGGTGGGTAGGGAAGAGGGTACTCTGTCCCAGAAGAAATGCAAGCACTACCTGGCTGCTTGAGAGGAGTCGACGACTGTAAGGGCGCCCCCTGCGGGGCTCGAACCTCGGCTTACAATCGTCGAGCGGGCTGGGAATTTCCCTATGCTAAACAAAGCCAGCCGCGACGTGAAGCCGCGACTGGGGACAAAAATTAGACTAATCTAAGGGAGCTAACGGTCCCTAACCGCTGGGCCCGACCGCGCCGAGACGCGGCCGAGCCGTGGAAAAAACTGGACTTCGTCGTCGATTCCGTCGACGACGGTGATTGTGTTGTGTATGTGTAGTGTGTTTCCTACCTACATACGGGGCATTCGCTAACGTAATGGCGTCATCGGGGTCTAAAAGGACGCTTCGCGGGCGGGCGTCTACGTTTAGGGTGCGCGTTTCGTGTGTAATCACACGCCGTTTTTATTAGGGGGTTCGCGTGCGAGCCTGCGCGCTCAAAGTGGCGCGTCGCTAAGCGTTTGCAGTGCTCGTTAATTGATTCCAGTTCAAAATCTCTATGTAGGTCGACGTTACGTACGAACCAGGGGCAGCCTGATGCGATACGTAAGAATTTATTTTGTACTATCTGAAGGGGATCTAGCTTAGTGTGCGTGAACGCGACACAAGCGTATGACATTATGAACTCTCACTCCTTAAATTATTTATATTTTTATAGATACTTTCTAAACAAAACATTTACAACCAAAGATACAGACAACATTAATAGCGGCGGTTTCTATTAACTTTGATGAAAATATTATTTTTTTAAAGCACATCTAACTACTGTTCTAGTACCACTAGCGGTCCTCAAGGACGATGCGTGCTGCATTGGTGGGGCGGGGGGCTAGGGCGGCGGCGCGAGCGGCACGAGCAGGGGCTCGCGGNGAGGGGCGCGCGCGCGCCGGCGTGCGCAGGCGCGGACGACCCGGCCCGCGCCGCCCGCGCGCCTCTACCGCCGCGCTCTCCAGCGCCTCCAGCGGCGCGTCCGACTCCAGCAGCGCTGCGCCTGCAATACGCATTTGTTTTATATAAAACTGTGATATATCAACTCAAGATATAAAATGTTCCTTGTAATTTCAATTTACCCATAATATAATAAATGTATATTATATTATTAGTAAAAGTTTGGAAAATTATATTTTGTTTCTTAATATTTAATCTCAAGTATAATTGAAAAGACTATAAAGTTTATAAAAATACTTATCAAAGACAATATCCACATATAAAACATGAACCAACATCTAATCGCAACACACTAGATAAAAGGCAAGTGTAACCTGCAGCGACAGCGGACGCGTTGTCGGGCGCGGGCTCGGGGCGGCGCGTGCCGGCGTGGCGGGAGCCGCGCGGACGACCGCGCCGGGCGCCGCGCGACGACCGACTGCCTGCCCAGTTGCTGCGCACCGGGGGGGAGTACGCTGGAGAAAAAACGTTATTTTTATAAATAATGTGACATAGAGAAACTCTACAATTTTTTTTTAAGCTTCACACTGTATCCCTAGCGCGATAGTCAAAGAAAACGGAGCGCCAAACGCTACAGTCGTACCTCTTTCGCCTCGTCCACTGTCATCAACCTCTTCATGCATTCCTTCTGGATGGTCCTCGTGCTTTTTACGTCGCCTTCCTCCAGTATCTATGATACTGTGTTTTCGAAGATCAACTGATGTCTGGTGATCAACTGATGATGGAAAAGTGAGCGACAAGAGAGGTAGAGGGTACCTCTCTTGTCGCTCACTTTTCCATCATAGATCTTTTTTGCCATTCTTTCATCACTTATTTGTTCGACGTGCCCAAAGCCTATGATATTCTGATATATAAGATATGCATGCGTAAAGTGGAACAAACATCCATCCTTACAAACTTTCACATTTATAATAAGTAATAGGATAGTATTAAGTAAAAGTGAAATTTAAAATAATAATATCTCTAAAATGGTCGAAAAGCAAACAAAAAATCTTTCTGCCTAAATAAATGTTCAATACTCACGCAAAGGTTGCGGTGAAGCGTCCACGACCAAGTGGTCGCTGTCGTCGTCCACTTGCAGGGGACTGCCGGGCTCGGACGCTGAGTCGCGAGGTCGCTTCGCCTCTACGGGGGTAGTGGGTTGCTGGATTTGTTAAGAAATATATCTTATAATGTATAATATTTTATATAAATAATATTAAATAGTAAAGTGAATAATTATAAAAAAATCATTGAATCAAAAAAAAAAAAAATTTCACACATATTTAAAAAAAAATAACACGTTATTGTCATTGCAGCTGTTTCTCTTTACGTTAAGCTAAATTTCTTATATTTTTATAAGATGTAAAAAATGAAAAAAAAAACCTATATATCTTTACATGAAAATATAAAAAAATAAAATTACATACCGAAGGTAATATACCAAGTTTTCGCTTGCGTTCTCTCTCTTCCATCATTTTCTTTTCTTCAGATTTTTGACGATCTATTAAACAATTTGTTTTTTTTTATTAATATTGTAGTTATTATTATATTTTTTTTAAAAATCTCGATAAGTTCAAATTTGTACATATTCTTAATTTTTATCCTTCCATTTATGATGAAATACTTCTTAAAAAGAATATAATTAAAACTCTTTAGCTTACATTTCAACTCTATTTCTTCGTCATCCAAAAGTAGCGATACAACTTCTTTAGGTTTAAGTGTGTCAGGCTTGAAATTACCACCGCTTATCACCATCCTTTGTATCTATACAACCAGAAGAAAAAAATAGTACAAAAATAGAAATATTATAGCAATGCAAACATAATTATTTTAAAGACAGTGAGTGATATACAATATATTAATAAAAGCTAATGACTTAATAGTTTTCGTTTTCCGAAAAAGTTACCAAACGCTTTATGGAACAAAGTATATTTTTGTATGTATAGATATAATAAAGTTCCGCAAGAGATTTTGTATTTGCGACTTTTTTTTCCCAATTCTTCACGCTGTATCCCTCATGTAGCAGGGTATGAAAAAGTTCAGGCACTCTGCTCCCCACTATTCGCCGAATTCTGGTGATATTGTGGTGGTGGTGATGAGTGGCGGAACTCAACGCCAAGTTTTGCCTCGTCACCATCAACCAGTCGAACCCAAAACCTGTCGCGGTTACAGTCACACTCTTGCGTTCCTGTGCCACGACTGGCCTAGATCTGCGACTTAAACATTTTAAAGATTACAATAATGATAACAGTGCATAAAATTAAATATTATTTATGTTCACTCAGTGACAGTTTTATGTAAGTTGACAATTCCAAAGTGCTTGTAATGTATGACGTAATTGAATAAAAATATTTGGTTTTGATTTGAAATAATATATATTCATTTACATATCTTCTATTATAAATGAGGCCAGTCGTGGCGCAGGGCCACGAAGTGTGACTGAAAAACCGACTGGTTGTGGGTTCGATCCCCACTCGAGATGAAATGTTTACTTGAATTTATTTCCATTTCTTCGCTCTGGTGTCGAGGCAAAGCGCGGCGTTGAGTTCTGCCACCCAACACGAAATGCCTCCAGAAAGTGGCAGAAAGTGGGGAACGGAGTGTCTTAACACTAGGTTTCCCTCTGCCTACCCTGCTGTGTGTGGGATACAGTGTGAAGCTGATTTTTTTTTCTTTTATAAATACAATAACTTAAAACAAATTACTTACTTCACTCTTTTCCCTGGCCCTTTGCATAATCCGTTCTTCAATAGTGCCTTTGCAAATAAGCCTGTAGACCGTCACTTGTTTGGTTTGACCGAGGCGATGCGCGCGGTCCATGGCTTGTTGGTCCACTGTCGGGTTCCAGTCGGAATCGTAAAATATCACCTAAATGAGAAAAAAGTAATAAAAATCTAAATATCTATACTTCTATACTTATAATAAAAATATAACTAATCGCAGTCTGTACATTATCATTGTAATAAAAGCTTAAAAACGATTTTTAAAATTTGTTTGTTTGTCTATCTGTTTGTGCGCACTAATCTCAAAAACAGCTTAATCGATTTAAATGCAGTTTTCACAAATCCAGTAAGCTTTCCTTAATCTTTTCCTTAATTAGTGTTCGTTTCCTTTCAATTGGTACATTTATAAAAATAGTAATATAAATCTATCGCCACAACCCACAAGCGGGTCCGCTGGTGATACAATAAAATTCTAATAAAGAAAAAAAACAATTTAACTCACAGTATCAGCAGCAGTTAGATTAATACCGAGACCGCCGGCGCGCGTTGATAGTAGGAACACGAAGATATCCGTGCGAGCCTATCAAATTAAATTGCTATATAAATATTGTTTTAGCTTCACGCTACATTCCGCATATAACAGAATAAGCAGAGGGAACCTGGGAACCGAGTGTTAAAACACTCCATCACCATTAAGACATTTTTGTTCCCCACTTTGTGATTCGCTTTTTTGTAGAGGCATTACGTGTTTAGTGGCGGAACGAAAACAAATATTAAATATTTCGTTTCCTCGAGTGGTAATCGAACCCACGACCGTTGCGTTGATTACATCACGTACATAGTACATTTGGATTTAAAAACAATACAATTGAAACATATAATTTATGTATTATATTACCTGAAAATCGGCAACCATGTCTCGTCGCGCCGATATTTTACTGGAGCCATCCAACCGCATGTACTTGTGTTTACGATGCCACATATACTCCTGGTTTACAATAAATTCATTTATATTATTGCATATAAAGAAATAAGGGAAATATTTTTATTTACTTCACTCTAAATAAAAAAATATGAGTATAATTATTAATTATCAGGTTTAAATAAAATTAAATCAGCTTCACGTATTTTCCCTTATTCATGTATCAGCAGGGTAGGCAGGGGAACTTAGTGTTAAGACACTCCTTTTCCCACTTTCCGCCGAGTTCTGGAGGTATTGCGTGATGAGCGGCGAAACTCAACGCCGTGCTTTGCATCCACACCAGAGCGAATAAATAAAAATATAAATGTAAATAAATACTGCATTTCCTCGAGTGGGGATCGAACTCACAACTAGGCGATTTTACAGTCACACTTTGTGCTCCTGCGCCACGACTGGCCTCTTAGTTTTATTATTAATTATTATCTGATTTGTGACTAATTATCAGATACATGAGTATATTTTAAGTATATATCTCTTTGTATATTATAATATTATAGCATAGTATAGTATAATATTATAGCTAGATAGCAATACATTTGTTGTATGTTTAGAGTATTAAAATTCACAATCTATCTGTTTATGATTATACTCGATTTCGCCCTAAAAGTGTTGAAGTAATTGGATTTAAAAATACAAATGGTATGGTTTTATCATTGGGGCTTAAGTTACTCAATTCCAATACAAACCTCTAACAAATCAATCATCTTCGTCATCTGGCTATATATAAGGACACGGTGACCGCGCTCTTTGAGTCTTTTCAACAACGAATCTAATACTGTAAGTTTTCCCGCGTCGCTCACCAACTGATTTTTATCTAAATAAGAAAAAAAAATAAAGTTGGACGAGGTCGTTGTAGTACAGCGGCAAAATGTATGCCAGTAAACGCGACAGTTGTGGGTTTGATTTCCACTTGGAGGAATTAATTATTTTCATTATTCAATTGGCAGAAAACAAAATGCGGCGACGAGTCCTTTTACACAATACGCAATATCTCAAATAATCGGCAGAAAGTGAGGAACCGATTATTTTAATATTGGGTTCCTTCTGCCTAACGCGAATACAGCTTGAAATTAAATAATAAAAAAAATAATTAGGGCGTTTCTATTTCTCACTTCAGAGAGAGCATGATTCGTCGACTATATATTACCTGGCACCTGCAGCGAGGCCCAGCCCACGGGAGGGCGCGCGTTGCTCACCAGCGCGGCTAGCGCGGCTGCGCCCGCCGCGCTCTCACCGTGCTCGTGGCGGCGCGCGTGGTGGGCGAAACTACGCGACGAGGCGAACGCCGCGCGAGTGAAGGCGCTCACCTGCAACAGTTGTTGAAATTGTAATTGTGTATAAATGAGATTGTTGTGGCGTAGTAGGACAACGTCTGACTCTAACTACGATGGTTATTATTAAATTATCTTCATTTCTTCGTTCTGGCAAAGTGCGGCGTTGAATATCGATGTTTAACATTAGGTTTCGTTTGGTATTCTACATATGGTAAAGATTAGAAGGTGCAAGTTTAGAGATACGAGCGAGGTTTTCAAAATGAAATAATTATACAGATATGTTATTAAAATTTGCATGATTGGTGGTATATTACATAAAGTAAATATTTATTAATTTTTCTTTTTTATTTGACGATGTTTTTTGTTGCACTGAGCCGCTTTCTCTTTAGTAGTATGGGCGCGCAGCACGCACCTTGTGCTGCGCCGTGCACAGGCAGGCGGGCAGCGGCGTGGCGCGGGCGCGGCGGCGCGGCGCGCGCGCCACGTGCGGGAACTCCGCCACGGCGGCGGCCGGCAGCGGGACGGGGATCACGCCGCCTTCTTCTGTCTTTATCTCGCTTAGCATTTCTGGCTGGAATTGTTATTTTATGAATATATATTTTTAATTTTTTTTTTTTTGTAATTTATCGAGGGACTTTTCTTATCAGAGGGTTGCAATTGAACCCACAACCATCTCGTTTCTCCATCCCTGTCTCTGCGTCACAATGACCTCTAATAATATAGGTTTTAAATGAAAATAAATCATTTCCTCGCTCAGATATATAATAAATCATTTCCTCGCTCAAAATCATGCGACGTTCAGTTCCGCCACTCAACACACGCCCACCACAAATAAAGCGCAATGTCTTAACACTAGGTTCTTTCTGCCTACTTCACATATGTAGAATACAATAGGAAGCTATAACGTTATCTCAATCTAGACATAATAATAATTTTAATTTTTTTATTCAATACATAAAGTTACTATAAGAATCTCATCAGAAAATAAAATTTGACTCCATTTCTTACCTGACTCTCAATCTTCAAGTTTCTACTGCGCATACCGCGATGCTCCACAGTTTCTGGCATGTAATATATACTGTGCTCCGTGTGCGCGTAGAATGGTCCTCCTTTTACACATAATTGTAAAATTATCGAAATTACTTAAATAATTGCAAAATGTAGATAAAATATATATATTTTTTTTAACACCGTTGTGGTACAACGACAGTGTCTGACAGTAAAAGTGGCAGTTGTAGGTTCGATTAGAATTACCAAATTATTATTATATGTGATGAAATAACACTTGCATACACAGAGATCTATTTTTCATATACTATGATTCTTACAAAATACTAAAGACATCAGGCTAACTAAACAATAGCCGCCCGCTTAAAATTATTGTTGCTCAAATCTTTAATTAAATTGTAGCAGGCTACAAGGTGCTATTCAGAAAAAAATCATCACAAAAATTCATCTTCATAACCACAACGCAATTATAAAGAGCAACTGTTGAGTTCCTTGCCGTCTCTTCTCAGCAAAACTGCCTTCCGAACCGGTGGTAATATTATATATATATATTTTGAATTTGAATTATTGTTATAGTATAGTAGTTTAATCTGCCTGCCTGTATCCCGCATATAGTGTAAAGTTAGCTAGCTGAAGAAAAAAAATTAATATAACATGACAGTAAGATAAGGTCATATATACCTTCAACCCACAATGCATCAGTAAACAACAATTCCTTCCACAATAAACAATCATGTTTTCTCTTTTTCAATACATCTCCATCGGGACATATTAGCAATAAATTTTTTCTATTCACTCTATCGTAGTAGTCTCCATATAACTCCGTCTCTTTCTCTTCTTGTTTTATGTCCATTTGTTCCGCTTGTCGCCACCAGTACTGTCTGTGTCGTAGTTTCTCATATTTTTCTGAGCATTGCTCTATGTGACGCATACTAAAATATTGGTAAAAAATAAGTAAGTAAATATCGGAAAAAATATTTTTTTTTATTTTTACTATAATTTTTTCAGTATATATTAATAATGAAATAATCCTATTTGTCGTATTTTATGCCATGAAATTAAACGATATTGGAATTTAAATTGGAACAGTGAAAACAAAATCTCGATTTACTTATAAAAGTAATAAAAAAAATTAAAAAAATATTTTATAAAAAAATTAATTATAAAAAAATTTAAAAAATATTTCTCTTGGAAGCCATTCTAGCGCTCTAAACACTAAGCCATGTACTCTTATCAAGTTACGTCCAAATTATTATACACTTGTTACGAATTATTTAATAAATTATGATTTTTTAATATATGATTATGGTAATTGAATATATTCAATTACCGCTACTATATAATTAATATATATTTTCTAAAATATTTTTCCATCCCTAGTGTGAAAAAATACTTATAATAATGTAAAAAAATACACTTACGCATACAACCACCCACACACCATAACCCTATAAATCTCCATAGGCGACAAATCCATGAACCTCGTAAACGAGAACGCTTTATCACCCCAACTATTGTTGTGCACGTATTGCGGCGTTAAAATACACAATTTATTATATAACAAATGACGTTTCGATGGTATCGATCGCAATAGAATACCGTCTTCCGCTATCAACTTGGGCAAGTGGTAATCGTCCACTTGCATTGCAAACGGCGACCGTACGTCACGCCTTTCGAATAGTTCCGGATGATTGCAAACCTAGAAGAAAATCATAATTTTATTAATATTTTCTAATAGTAGTGTTAATTTGTTCAAGACTATTATAGAACAAGATACAGGCTTTGGGAGCAATATCGTAAGTTTTATTTTTGCGTACTGTCACTAAGCATAACAAAAAAAACTGCATTGCGGTTGTGAGTTCGGTTCCCACTTGGGCGAATGAAATATTTCATATTTTTATTTTCTCGAACTGCTAAGAAGGCGCGATCCGCGACTCAACACGCAATGTTGCAAAAATTCTGCGAAAAGTGGAGGACGGAGATGTCTGAATGGGGAACGCAATGTCTCAACACTGGGTTCCCAGGTTACCTCTGCCTACTCTGCTATGTCCGGGATACAGCTTAAAGTTTTAAAAAATATTTTAATATGTTACCTTTCTAAATTGCATAACTAAGTTCATGAGATTTGATGTGAAATTCTTATCTACATTATGACCTGACTCGGCACCCACAGAATAATGTAACAATTCTTCTATTTTTATTTTCTTCTTAAGAGCTAAAAAACAATAATAAAGAAATTCAATTAAAAAAAATAAAAAAACGTTCATAACTAAGCATACTTAATAAAATAAATTAAATAATAGTTTTTGGTGTGTTCTGTATTATTAAGAAGAAAAAATAGCATATGGTTTAAACAGTGATTCAATTTCTTAGAAAAATAATAAAATATAAGCCGTACAAAATATAATTACCTATATACAATAATTTCTGTCTTATAGTTAAGGGGCAGTGAACCATAATCTCAATTTTATCAGACAATTCGTTCTCAACATCCTTTTTAATTCGCCGTAACATAAACGGCTTTAGAATCATATGCAACCGAGACAGATGTTCTGAAATAAAAATGATTAAAAACATTTCCTACAAGAAACATTTTGTGTCTCTTCATACGGTATATAGCATACATAACAGGGTAGACAAAAGGAACACAATCTTAAGGCACTGTGTACTTAAGTTTAGTGTAGGTAAATCGCGTATAGCGTCACGCTGGATCCCGCATAAGGGGCCGTTTAAGTATTACGCAAGCAGTTTTTTTGCAATTATTGACCCACCCCCCTTCTCGCCTATGTCATCCAAAATAAGCAATCCTCTTAAGCAAACCCAAGACCCCCCCCCCCTACAGGGCTTACGTAATAGTTGAACGGCCCCTAAGCAAGCAAGGTAGGCAGAGAGAATTTAAATCCTCCACTTCCACGCCGCACATAATCTTCAGAACATTGCGTGATTAGTGACGGAACTCATCAATTCATCAATTAATTCCCCTACACTTCGCATTTACACTCAGCCGCTGCGCGACCACTGCGTCAAAATATGGAATAATGAACTCCTTTTAAATATTCATTTAAGTTTTTAATTTAAAGTTTTTATGTATATGCATCACATTGTGAGGAGGCCGTTCAAGTATTTATCGTAAGTATGTATCGTAATTGAATATAAACAAATAATTAATCCGAAATATTAAATATAGCAACTCACTCTCATCTATAGCAGTTTTGTTTTCAGCGTGACTTTCGATGTCTTTGGAGAACCACTCGTTGAACTCCTCGTGCGAGTCGAAAAGCGTCGGCATTATAAAGTGAAGTAACGCCCACAATTCCGCCATACTGTTTTGTATTGGAGTTCCTGTAAGAAGTATGTGTTGTTTTTTTTTTTTTTTTTAATATTTTCCCATAACTATTATTTAGTTATTATTGTACAAGCATTTTTTATATCAACTAAAAGATCTTGCATTTTTTTGGTATTAAAATAGTAATAAGACAATTTATTCATCTATGCTCTATTTGAAATATTTTATTAAAAAAATAATGGGTGTTTTTTTTTTCATTTCTATTTTAATAAACAACATTTACAAATCTTTAACCAGAGTTTTTAGCATTCGAACAATGCTGAGTTTTTGAATATTTATTTTCTACTGACTATAACAAAATATATCAACAAACCCACCTGACAACAACAATCTATTTCTACAACTAAATCCAAGTAGCAACTTCCATCTCATACTGGCTGAACTCTTAATGGCCTGAGCTTCGTCCAGTATCATATACTGCCACGACACTCTGTTCAAATATTTTAAATCGGACACTACTATTTGGTATGACGTCACAACCACGTGGAAAGCCGCTTGTCGTGTGTGGAGATCTTTACGTTCCCAAAACTGTCTAAGGATTTTACGTTCACTTGGACTACCCCAATATGGCACCTGTAAATTAATATATTGGCTTATTATTTTTATATTGAATATAGTGATATTTATTATTTGTAAATAAATAAAAAGAACGTAATAATTGATAGTAGAATATATTTAAGTACTTTAAGCAAACGAATAACTTTTAACACAGTATATGAAAAAGTTATTCTTTTCTTTTTAAAAGATTGAGAATAACATTGATTTATAATAAAAAATATATATTTTCCAAAGAAATTAATTTGAATAAAAAAAACTTATACTGTAAATGTTTATTTTAAAAGAAGTTGTCTTATCAGTTTATAATACATTTTACATATAAAATATTCCAAATTACAACACAACTTACCACTTTAAAATCAGGTACAAATCTTTGCATCTCCTGCTGCCAATTATGTAAAGTTGAAGCTGGAGACACTACCAGGAAAGGTCCCCACACGCCGAGCCTCTCCGCCACGTGACATAGAAACGCAATACATTGCACTGTTTTACCTAAACCCATTTCATCTGCTAGTATTCCACTTATACCCTGGAGAAGTGAAATAAATGTTTATTTTATAACTTAAACCTACATTTCGAAAAATAAATTATGTAATTAAAATACGTACAAGTTTTAGATAAGAACTCTATGTAACGGTTAGGTTAAATTTAGGTTTTATTTAGACAGATCTATTGAAGGAATATTTTTTAGATATAAATATTTCTTTAACTAGAAATTAAACCAGTAACTATCAGTTGAATATATATGTTTATCATAATTAAGCAAGGTTAGCTACGAAAGCCTAAATTATCCAGTTCTCACTTGTGTGATCATTAAAAGTTATGTGGAATAATGTATGGTTTAAGAACAAAATATTACCACTTTCAGTGTTTAGTTATATTTGAACACGTACAGAGTACGGTCGACGATTCATGACTGTCTTGAAATTGGTTGTAGATAGATGGTTGCGCAATTTTGATTTTTTTTTACTTAATATTAGTTTATTCCCAAGCGAACAATGCTCAATAAATAACAAAACTAAGCAAACTTCAGGTCGACCACAATTCGTCGATCGCACTGTAACCGCAGGCAGAATTTTGATAAGCTGAAAGAAACGTACAGACCGAGCGCGTCTATACTTTTTTGTAAAAATGATTAAAAGATAAACGGCACCTGGTCGTACAAGTTGGCGAGCCAGTTCATGCCCTTGAGCTGGTAGCCCTTGAGCGTGCCGCGGAAGATGGCGGGCTGGTCGTGGTCGCGGCGCGCGTCGCCGGCCGGCGCGGGCGCGGCGCGCGCGCGCTCCGCCTGGAACGCCGTGCGCGCGTGCCGCGACGCCAGCGCCTTCATCTCCTCGCTGGGATTGGACAGGGACAAATAAGAACATCAGCCTTTACTCAAGTGTGATCAACAAAAATCATCAAGTCTACTCTCAACTGCTTGCTCTCTGCACCACTATTACATATAGTTGATTTGTGACTTTAATTATTGTAAAATTACTTGAATTTGTTATTAAATAAACAAAATTCAAACAATTATTATAACAGTTCAAATATCTTAACTCAAATTTTTCAAGAGCACCAAATCTATACAAGTCTAATATGACTTTTGTATTTTTTTTTCTTGTGTACTTTCAATTTATTGTTCCAACATTGTCTGCCTATAAAACTCTGTAAATTATGAATAGAGACTAAACTTTAACCATCATTTTCCAAATACTGAAATTATTTCTCTATGTACAAAACTATTAGACTGAGATCCCAGAGCCCCCAAACATATGTACGAGTACACACTCACCTACATTAAAGTAGAAACGCTCGTATTTAAATATGTTATAAGGATAATGTAAAAAACGTAATTTATTATTTTTAATTACCAGACCCTTGTTCAAGAGTATAATTGTAACGCAATAGTTGTGGGTTCGATCCCCACTCAAAGAAATGAAATATTTATTTAAATTTATATTTCCATTTCTTTCCTCTGATGTCGAGGCAAAGAGACCTACCCTCTGAGTGTGGGATACAACGAGAATCAGATTTTTTTTTACAAAAACCGATGCGTGGGCGTTTATTTTTGCCAGATGTCCTTAAGGTTGTTTAAAATTGGGGCAAACTATGTTATATTAGTCAACTTTAATTTTACATATATTGTTTACGAACTATTTCAAGTCCCCTTATAAGCACCCAGACCAATCCTAGAGCTCGATCATCCTCCCAAACGTACCTTTGTACCGTACCTTTAACCAAATGTACCTTTATGTGATGCTACCTTTAAAAGAGCCCTACTTTCAAGTTAATGAGTATGCATACTGTTTTAACTGCATATTAGACTAATAATCCTCAAAACTTCAGCTTTTCTAAAATAACGTAGGTCTAGAAACCCTGGGATCTTGGGCTATATAGTAACAGACACCATCATAAAAAAGCAAATACGAACCAATCATAATTATCAATAGCAGCAAGCCTCGGATCTGCATCTTCATCTAACTGACTTAGGATCATATCGGCATCAGTGTCGGTGTCCTCCGCATTTAATTTCCGTTGCATGAAATGAGCGTAGAGTTCCGTTTGCGTAATTAAGAAATTTAGCTTTCGACGTTGACGTTTCGCCTCCATTAATTCCACGTCCATCTGTGAAAGTACCATATTTTTTATTAAAAAAAATCCTAATGTTATGACATTTGAAGATGACGAAATGAAAGAATGACTTTAGGCCATCGCGCATCGTAGCGCTGTGTTCGCAATGTTTGACTTTACAGTCAGATCAATCAAAGGTTGTGAGTACCATCCTTACTCAGGAGATATAAGCATATTTAATTTACTTCCATTTCCACTTTGTTACATTCAGGACATCATAAAAAAATTGGCAGAAACTAGGGCTACACTGCTGTGTGGAAAAAAGTATTAAATGAAGTGTGAAAGTAAAACACGTATTATATATATTTAATCAATACTAAACATATTTAAAGAATATTAATTTGGCAAGTAAAAAGATAAATTTATGAAACTTGTCATTGTCGTTCTAGTATATAGATAGAGTACAATTCAATTCTGGCCAATAATGCCACAAATGAAAAAAAAAATACTAAAAAACAATATATAAATATAAGGCAGAGTTCACCTTCCTCTGCTCCTCCGCCTCCCTCTCCATGCGGCGGCGCGTCTCCCTCTCCGCGCGGTCGTACCTGCGCCAGTACGCCTGCATCTCTCTGCTCAACCGTTTGCAACGCCATACTGTTTCCTTCATGTTCTTTTGTGACTGTTGGAAAAAAATATTAGGTTTAATAATTTTGTTTACACCTTTAGGAAACCGTCCACCGATTACAAGAGGTAATCAGTGGACGGTTCAACAGGCGCGGGTTCAAATCCCGGTTACTTACTTACTACTTAGGAAAGAAAAATACTCTTTAGAAAATATAAAATTTAAACAGAGTATCTTAACACTATATTCTTTCTGCCTAACTCTGCCGTGTGCGGGATACAGCGTGAAGCTGATTTTTTTTTTGATAAAACATACAAAAGACCATTTAGTTGGCAGCTGATATTTTTTATTAAAACATACAACTGACACTTTAATACAATTTTCTTGATAATAATTGATCACCAATTACCATCACTTGACCCAAAGTTTAGCATGCCTTGTCTTTCCTATAAAAAGAACCCACCTGCATAGCAACATGCCGCCAATGTTTACAACACAATGCAGAAAGTCTCTTTCTCTGCAGCATCAGCTCTCTGTGCTGTGCCGTTCTCGCTCTCTGCACCTTGCCCAGTTCCTTTTTGACGAGGAGTTGCCAATGTCGTTTGCGACGGGCTGTTAAAGCTTCTGGGCTCTTTAGTGTGGGTTTTTTGCGGCCTCTGGTTGGAAATGAAAATAATAAAATGTATTTTTTTTTCTTCAAGCTGTATCTCGCACACAGCAGTATGTATGCAGACAGAACCTGGAAACCTAGTGTTAAGTATAAGACACTGTTCCCATTAAGACACTTCCGTTGCCCACTTTCTGACACATTTTGAATGGACTGTTCCATTTGACTTTTGCGTTCTGGGTAAATTTCTTATTTCTTTTTTGTTATCAGAACAAGCAGATAAAAGCATTTCCTCAAGTGGAATGAAATTATGACCATTGCATAGACATGTTGACACAAAAAATATTTATCAAAATTATTTTATACATAAATTTAAATTATTATGCTTCGTGAATTCAATTTAAATATTAATTAAGAGATAATTTTGAATATTGCAATCCTTTATGTGAAGTAAAAAAGATATCGTACCTGACTCCTGGCTTTTCAGCAATAGTAAACTCATCAGTATCATTTTCTTCCTTAAGATTTCTCAATTGTTCTTCCCAATCCACTCCATCAGGCTGTTAAACAAAAATCATTATAAACAAGTATACAACAGCCAATCAAATAATTTAAAATAAAATATTATGGAGGCCAGTCGTAGCACAGGGGCGCGACTGTAAATGTGATAGATTATGAGTTCAATTTCCACTGAAGGAAATGAAATGTTCAACATTATCATTTCCCCACTAAAGTGACGAGTCAAAGCACCGCGGTTAGTTCTGATACTTAGCACACATTGCCTTCAGAATTCAGTAGAAACTGGGGAAAGGAAGTGTTGTAATGGGAATGTAGTGTTTTAACTGTAGGTTTAGATGTTCCCTCTGCTTTAACTCTGTTTTAACTCCAGGTTTAGATGTTCTCCAATGTAAATTGACCTCATGTCTATAAAACCAATTATAATTATTAAATACTTAAAATATTAAATACAGCTAATCTCCGGACCATGAATTGATTGTTATGGGATTATAATTGAAAGATATAGGATATTGTGGAGCAACATATAGACTATTTTTAACTGATTTCAAAAAAAAAGGTTATCAGTTTAATATATATGTATGTAATACTGTTTGAATTGAATAAATAATATTTGAATATGATGATCCATTTATGCTTCCAAGCATGTGCACTTTATTTGGTAAGTGTATGTTTGTATATTTATCCACAAATTTCTTTAAAATGAAAAAGTCACTTCGAGATAATTCTTTTTAATTAAAGTTAGGTATACTTCAACTTAGGGAACAACTCAAGTTTCATTAAAATAACCTCAGTAGTTTCAGAGATATGGAGAAATTAAGAAATCAGAGGTAGGTATTATTTTTTTTTCCTTTTGAGTTCACTGGCCATTTTGTTTTTTGTACCAATTTGAAATTGATTTATTTTTCTTTAAATTATTTTATTTATCCTTGAATTTTCGCGAGATCGAAATTCACACGAAAAAAGAAACAGTGTTTGCTGTGCCTATTAAATAAAAATTTGTGTGAGCAAAACCAAACAAGTGAGGCCGGTCGTGGCGCAGGGTTTCAAAGTGGGACTGTAAATGTGACTGGTTATGGATTCGATCTCTGAGCGAAAGGATGATATATTAATTTAAATGTATATTTCCATTTCTTCACACTGGTCTGGTGGTCAGGCAAAGTGCAAGGTCCTCAACATGCAATGCCTCCTGAATTGGGGGGAAAATGGGGTGGCACGGGAGCCGCTTTTTAATTAATATAAATTTACTTACAGCATCACTACCTTCATTATAACCTCTATCTCTAACTCGGCCTCTTTTAGGTTTTTGATTGCCTCTGGCACCTCTTTCAGAGGGACGGCCTCTTCTGCCTCGACTTGATGGTGGTTGTATGGGGCGGCTTATCCTTCTCTCAGGGTATCTGTCTATGGTGGACAGCAAACCTGCCCCATAGTACATGTAGCGAGAATTCTGGAAATATATATTTTTAGTTGTTTTTGTGGTTCTTGTAGTTGTACAGTAAAATTACTTAATTTGTGAGTAAAATATCAATAGGTACAAATGAAAAACAAATACCTACTTTATAATTTTTTTAAAGACTGAGAATTTATTCCTGATATATGTCAAATATTTTTGTTCTTTTCGAAAAATATTCTACATAAATATTAAATATTAACCTAGTGAGTCTAAAACCCACACCTTGAGTTTGGGCACTTTATATCACTGGTTCTGAAAAAAATGCTTGACTAGCTTGGAATTCTAACTTTAGGAGTTACACATCTCTAATGGGTCTAATTTGATCAACACTACAAAATAAGTGGTCTACTACATATTATTTTCACTTTGTATCCCACATATAGCTATACACTGTATCTAACATACACCAGGGTAGGCAGAAGGAACTTTCCCCACTTTCTGATGCCAAATTTTTAAGGCATTGCCTGTTAAATGGTGGAACTCAGTGCCACAATTTTGCCTTGGTACCAGAGCAAAGAAATTAATAAATAATTTATAATTTCCCCAAGTGGGAATCAAACCCATAACCATTGTATTACAGTCACACACTAATGCCACTACACTATGACAGACTCCACTATACATTTAATTCTGTTAAAATAACAGAGTATGTTAACACTACAAATATGTATTTAGAAAACGTAAGTATGTAACTAAGTGTGGATTAACACTTTAAAAATGTTTAAAATGTTAACACTAAATTCTCTTTGCATATTCTGCTTTGTAGCAAAAATTGTAAAACCAAATAAAAGCAATAATAAGACATTTCCCTACCCCTGGATCCTTATAGTACTCCTTTGCATATTTATTATGAAAATGTCTTTCTCTGAGTAATCGTTTTATTCTTAGATCTTTAGCAGCTGATGTATCCTCTTCACTACTTGATTCAGTTTCTGATGACAACAATACATCTCTAAGCCACTGACGTTCCTCTCCAACAGATGCCAAATTATATAATCTCAGGCGATCACTTTGTCTTTCTGTTTACAAAAGAGAATCTCTATTGATTATAAATGTATTCAATATAGATAAAGAATTAATAATAATAAATTATTCAAGTTATGTTTAAAGTACATGAGTACTCAAATTAGAATGTATAAAATAACATAAATCTTTTAACTATTTTCTATATACAATCAAAAAACTGTTCTTATGCCAGCAAACATAACTATTATCATAATTCTACTATATTATGTCAAATGTAGTACAAAAACACTGTTATCATACCTTGTTTAGTAGTCACAACTCCATGCATATCCTTATCACCCTTAGACATTTCATTGGGCATAGATTTTACAAGTGAATCATCATCACTGTCACTGCCTCCATCAGAGTTAAGTATTTTTTCCACCTGGTTCACAAATGGTCTGATATCTAAGGCGGCTTCCAGCCTTTGAATATGTATGGGTCTAGCAACTTCATGACGCTTTAAAACTGTTTTGCTTACCATAGATTTTTCAGACATCTCACTTTCTGAAAAAAAGATGACATAGTCTGATACATAACCCAAAACAAGTTTGTATATTATATATCCAACGGGACAGAAATACTTAAGATTCTCTTATCTAATATAGTGTACAAAGATAGCGTTTTCACACAAAAATTCGATGGATTTCGAATAACATTAGGTCAGGTAAGACCAATATACAAAGTATCACTTACGACAATTTCCAAATCCTCCAGGACGTGTGTACCTTGATTACTTAACGTTAAATTCCATAACATTCACAAAATGGCGAATGAGAATACTCGACAAATCGCTGTCAATGTCGCCGCCCGAGCGGCGCACATTACTACTCATTTCGTATTTGAGCTTGAAAAAACACAAACCCGCCATAATAAGCTGCGACATTCTGTTAACAATTAGAACCATAATTTTGTACATATATAACCAATACGCGCTAAATTCAAGACAGTTGACATAACGTTAACCAATGAAAATGGCCGCGTATTATAAAACGACCAATAAAAATATAGATATCTAAACATGTACGTAAATGTAATTGAAAACTAATCTTTACCACAATACGATGCATTCAAATTGAAAACTCAGTTTTTTATTGGTGAAATAATTTAATTTCATAAGCTCATATTATATAAAATATATTCAATTATTGTATGATATCTATCTTATTTTAAAATAGTAGATTTTAAAAAATATGTACAAATCAATTTAATGAGATGGAATATCTCATATTTTTTAAAATTAAGAAGTGAAAGCTTGAATTGAAAATCTTTAAAGTTTTAGCCAGGTGTGTTTTACAAAACGAATAATATAGTGTTTTTCCTTCCCTATAGAAATTTTGCAAATCTTTAATATTCCCATACATTCCAAAAGTAACTTATGACTCTAATTTCGGACAACTTTCTGTGTACCTATAGTATTTTACAATTTACACTTTACGTCGTCAGTTAGTCACTCAATAAGGAAGAGTTTTATAAATATAGAAAACTTTACTTTTTTTTGTAAATATAGAAATATATAAAAATGAGTAAGAGTAACAGTCTATTTAACCGACTTCTATGAGAAAAAGAAATTATCAATTCGACTGATTTTTTTTAATGTTTATTACTTCAGAACTTTTGACTGTCTGAACAGATTTTGATGATTCTTTTTTATTTGAAAGCTAGTGCTACTCATGTGGTCTTATTTTAATTTTGTTCATTTCTGACAATGGTATCTGTTAGAAAATCACACAAGTCTAAAATTTGCATTAGGTACACGACAAATAGACAAATAACTCAATATCACGAAAGTCGATTCCGATGATTCGTATTCAATAAATTTACTTAACATAAAGTCATACGTACTTTGATTTTGTTAAACAAAAATAATTAAAGAAATATTTTATAATTTGGAGGTCGATGCCAAGTAAAACAAACACGCTTAGTAATTTGACATTATAGTAAGGTTGTCGTAGCATTAGCTTGACAGCGACTTCAAAATTATAAAATATATCCTTAATTTGTTTTGTTTAACAAAATCAAAATATATTTTATTTTATGTTAGTAAATTTATTTTTCACTTTTTAATGTATTGTTTGAAATTGGTATTTTTTATAAAAAAATATTTAATATATGAATTTGTTTTAATATATGAATTTGTTATGTTTGCTCTTAAGTTTACGATTATTATTACGTTAATTACTAACTTAATTAGAAAATAAATAAATGAATAATATTAGTTTTTCAAGAAAATATATTTTATTACATAGTACATAATTTTTTTACAAGTAAATGTTAGTGTTGATAACAAGTTGAAAATATTATTCGGCTACGGTTTATTTTTTAACAGAATAGTTCTTTTTAAATTAATAAACCAACATTTTAGGAAGAAATATTTTTTAGAATTATAAATATATAACGTAATATGTATGTTACAAGTGTTTATAACATTTTTAAGCGCATATCGTTTATTTATATTATAAAATAGGTTATTACAGTAAATTTAATAATATCGATAAGCATTGTAATTCTATATTTAATATTATATAATTTTACACATATGAGTGATGCTGAAAATAATTCATATATTTATAGTCTATACAAATGATTTAATTTAATATAAAATTTGTAAAACTTGTTAATAAAGTGTATTTGTCTGACTATTTATATTAATAATTTTGTTGAGTAGTTTATCGTAGCTCGATATCATTTCAATGTAATAAAGATGCGAACATCACTAAATTATAGCGTCGGAATATACCAACATTAGCACTAAGAAAGAAGTATTGTACTTGACTGCCTTAAAACATTGATTGCTTTTTATTCTGTGTGAGCCTTAAAAATTTTACATTCTGCTACAGCATAATAAGAATTTCAGAGTATTTGATAACTGAGAAATAAAATGTTTAAAGTGATATAAATAAATATATCATGCTAGTTCTTCAGTTGGTGAAACCCTTCACATCCGCAGCAAATTGCAAGCACTGGTTGAATCCAATATGGTGGTCGTTTGTTGTGGCTTTCAAGTGATTTGTTAAATATTTCATTTTTGTAAGTTCTTTTGTGATTGTATCGTATAATTCAAATTATTCAGTTAAGCAATAATAGCTTACAGCTTAGAGCATAGTCTTTGAGTACATACCGACAAAATTTTAAATCTTGGCAATTTTCAAAAATATATATTTGATGAAGTGCAAAATATAAAATAAACTATTAAATAAAAATCTTTTATCAATATATCTGGCTAAATAAAGTGGATAAGTGAGTGATCTTAATTTAAAAAACATAACAAAAAAGAATAAGCGCGGGATATGTGGCTTGAACTTAGTTAAGCGTCAATTGCATTCTTATTGCTGTTTTTTTTTACTAATACCGTTGGATTATATTTTTAAAACTGATAAATATTGTGTAATTTATAGAGTTAAAACACTGGTCTCTGTTATTTCTATTATATGTGACAATACGAAATTGTTGTAGTATTTCTAACCTCAAAAATTGCCGGGTGCGGCTAGCGCATAGCAAACAACTGGTGCATAATTCGGTTTATATATTCTTTCTTAGGTCGCTAATGATTATTTTCACTTTTATTTCAGATGTTGATCTTTTTGTGATCTGTTCTAATTGATTTATAACAATGGACGAAAAAGAAATGATAGAAAAACCCAGTGAGATAGAAAGCGAGAGCAAAGTAGATCCCACTACTGAAACCGAAGCAGAAAACCCCGAAGCTCAAAATACTGAAAGCGATGCAACAACTGAAGTTACAAAGGAAACTTCTGAAAGTGGTGATATTCTTAGTGATAAAAATATTAGCAATATAAATAGTGATACTGAAGTTAATAGTGATATACAAAATAATTTGGACCATGATGTAAATAAAGAACATAGTGATAATATTGATAACAGTGATACTTGTGAAAATGTAGAAAAAGAGGATACTAATGTTGTAAAAGATGTACAAGATAGCTCTTGTGATTTACCAACTGAAAATGTGGAAAGTGTGGATATAAACCCAGAAAAAGGTATTTTAGAGAGTTTTTTTTATAATTTTAGAAAATGTCTGCAACCATTGTGGCTCAATGGAATAATATCTAACAGTAAACATGATATATTGTGGGTTTATACCTACATGAGCATGTCTGTCATAATTTCTCTCCTTATTTAATAATAGTAATATTTTCTGTTCTTTGATAGGCAAAACAATGTTGATTTCTACTAGTCAATATATAATATCTTGAAGATTGAGCAGTAAACAGAAAATAGTGTTTTATCACTAGTTTTATCTCAGATTCAAAAATCAGCTTGCAATTTTGCAGGCTAAAGCGAAAGGGCATTCCAGAGCTAGTAGAAAATTTTTCAGCCAAAGTGTGAGAGTGATGCTTTACTGGAAGCTCACCTCTAAAATAAACCAGACAAGAATCAACTACCATTTTGCGATTATTGTTTTTATAAACAGATTGTCAAGTAGCAGCCTAGATAAAAAAAAAGTTTTGTCTGTCTATCTAATAAATATATTGTAATTGCCAGTTGTGGCGCAGGGGCACAAAGTGTGACTGTAAAACCGACTGGTTGTGGGTTCGATCCCCACTCGAGGAAATGAAATATTTATTTAAATTTATATTTCCATTTCAATTTGGCAGAAAGTTGGGAACAGTGTCTTAACACTAAGTTCCCTCTGCCTACCTGGCTGTGTGCGGGATACAGAGTGAGGCTGATTTATTTATTTAAATAAATATTAAATATTTTTGCTAAAATAGAATAGTTTTTAGTAATTGATTTAAAATCAGAGTGTAGACAAATATACATTGATTTTGGCTCAATTTTGTCTAGGAGAAATGTTTATATCCTGTTTATTAAGACCGAAGTGCAACATTACCTTCTACAACCTGCCATTCAATGATGTTAATTACGAATATAATGAGAAGAGAAAGAGAAGTGTCACTCATCTTATTATTCAATTGTTTAAAAATATTTAATTTCATTTTGCAGAAGAGAAGCCAGATGTTTCTATACAATCAGAAGAGCAAACTGAGGTAGAAAAAAAAACTGAGGACGTAGAAAAAGTTTCAAGTTTAGAACCAACAACACAATCTGAAGAGGTCGCTTTGAAAGAGGAAGAACAAGAAAAAGAGAATTCCCAACAAGATAATGAAGCTCCCGAAGAAGTGAAGGCTGAGGCAGATTCTGAAGAAAAGCCTGAACCAAGTATGTCAGATAAAGAAATTCCAACAGAAACCCAAGACTCAAGTCAACAAATTAATGAAAATAAAGATGAAGGTGATGATAAATCAGAGGTCAGGAAACCGGAGTTTGAAACCGCACCCAATTGCTCTATTGATGATCAGCAAGAAGATCACACTCAAGTAAGTTATGTTGTTTAAAGTATAAAAAAATTATTATGTTCACTTGGAAAACCATCAAATTTACAAGAAATTGTATAAAAAACAGTGAAAGGACTGAATGCCGCACTTTGTCTTGTTACCAAGCTATGGATGTTAAAATAATTCAAATTATTTTTATTATCCTCTCTGATATGGTGTTCAGTAAGTTCACCACTTAATAATAATTTGAATTTGGGTAGAAATGTAGAACACAATGTGTTAATACTAGGCTCTAATTACTCTTACATAAGTACTCTTCTCTACTTACTATAGTTAAACTAATGTTTAAAATATTTTTTATTTCTATTTAATTTTTCCAGGCATTAGATCCCTTTGATGCTTTGCTAAAAGATCGTTCAGATTCAATTGATACTCCAGGGCAGGCAAATTTATCAACATTAAACATTAATGATGAGGATGATGATGATCATAATACCGACGTACATGCAGGTGATGATCAAGGTCATGATGATGCTGAAGATGAACATCCTCCAGGTAATTTAACTTAATTTTCTGTAGCAATAATTACTATTTGGTGGTTAGTTAGTAGATAACTAAATTATGTTTTGGGGTCATTGTGATGCAGTTAGGCAGCATCTGACTGTACAGGGTCTATCTTCATTTGAGGGAATGAGATTTTATCATTTTCCCTCTGGCATTTCTGACAAATAGCTAGAGAATTGAGATTTGGCACTTGATTCTCTCTGCATACTCTGCTCTATTAGGAACAAAGTGTGAAGCTAAAAGCTATGTTTTAGTACAGTTAATCTAGGTAACTTTGCTTCTTCAGGTAACATTGACAGTGGATTCTTGAACTAGTTCCGATCATTTTTCCCTATGAACAATAGTATTGACTATTATTACTTAATATGTTTTAATTAATAAATGTTAATTTTAAAAACGAGAGAGAGATTTAAGACTCGCGCAAGGTAAACACAATATAGATATAAATGAAGATAATGTTACTTTAGCACTATTAAAATCTAACATGCAAAATTAATTTCCATCTGAAATTGAAAAAAATAAATATGATAGTGTTGTATCTACAGTAGATACCAGTAAAATTAGTATAAAAGAGCCAGGCTTCTACATAATTGGTGATGATTTGAGGAAAAGACAATTAATAGACAAATTCCTACAATTTTTTTTGTTTGCAATGTTTAAAAATTTTCTATTAAATGTGTTTTAAGTATTTTTAGATGCTGATTAAAAAAATATTGAAGTTTTTTTTCCATATAGACAAGGTTAGGCAGAAGGGATGTAGACCATTTATTCTCCCGCTTCTTTCAAATTTCTTATAAAAAGTTCCTTATAAAATGTTATAGATGTATATTTAATATATCAATTGGTTTTTTTTTTCAGAGGATGACAACAGTTTATCAGAACTTGTAGAGCAACCTGGTGCAGATGAAGAAGTTTGTTTGTTACCTGATACAGAAAGAGAGATCTCAGAAGCTGATAAGGCTGCCGCTGAAAAAGTTTTAGCTGAAAAACGGAAAAGGGATGAAGGTAGGTTTAAAAAAAACTTGTTTAAGTATTTAATATCATATTTTGTTAACCATTAATAAAGAACTTTGTTAGTCTTTTCTTTTATATTGTATTGCCATACTATTGGAAGTTTTGTCTTTATATGCATGATTCATGTTTTTTTTCTTAAATGAGTGCTAAGCACCATACACAAGTAATACAGAAAAAAAACTTTATTATTATTATTGCTATGACTTATTTCTGATTTTTGGTATTAGTAATTATGCTCAGTCATCATGTGACTTTTCATATAAAAGTTTCCTTATAGTTATACCTTATTCACATAGCCATGAGATAAAAGGTAAAATACCTATGTATTTTATAGGTCACTATTGACAGAACTACTATATTCAGTAAAAATATATCTATGGTTCGATAGCGCTATTTAAATATAGCACTATTTAAAGCCAAGAACATGGTAAAAATAAAATTTAAAAATGTTTTTATTCACCCCATTCGACAGAATCATATATTTAGGATATATGATTATGGATATTCCATAATATATTTTTTAAATTTTTATATACTTGACATGTAAAAACACCTAAATGCCAAGTTGTTTTTCCTAAACTTGAGACACATTTTAATATTATAAAAATAAAGTACTGTAATAAATATAGAGCACAGGTAATGTGAACATTTTACATTTAAATGTTTTGTCATCGGTCAAATTATATCCTATCAATCAACCTGTTCACAAGACAGTGCTGTTGTGATTCCTTTGTTACTTTTGTTGTTTTTATGAAGTTTCTTATTTTGTTAAGTGTTAAATTATTTTCAAGAGGCCAGTCGTGGCGCAGCGGCACGGGGTGTGACTGTAAAACCGACTGGTTGTGGGTTTGATCCCCACTCGAGGAGATGAAATATTTACTTAAATTTATATTTCCATTTCTTCGCTCTGGTGTCGAGGCTAAGCGCGGCGTTGAGTTCTGCCACTCAACTCGCAATGCCTCCAGAAATCGGCAGAAAGTGGGGAACGGAGTGTCTTAACACTAGGTTCCCTCTGCCTACCCTGCTGTGTGCGGGATATAGCGTGCAAATCATCTTATCTCTTCAAAATAGATAAATGGTGTATTATATTTTTAAAAAATAAAAAAATAATAGGTACATATATACATTTTGAAAGCCTATTCCATAAGCTTTAAAATGATACCATAATCTCAAAAATCTGCGCAATATTTTTGAATTTAATCGAATTCGAATCACAAAGTACGAAAAATTGAATTAGTGAAAAAAAAAACAAAATAAATAAAAAAACAAAACATATTTAAAATTAAAAGAATACAAATTAGAATATGTAATAGTGTTGTGCCCCCCTGGCCTTAATAACAGGTCTAAAACAGTTCCTCATCGACCTGGTAGTAAGGGTTCCGACTGTTATCTGGCCTCCTAGAGTAAGAATTTGACTTTTGGAACCTTCTGTATAATCTGGATACAGCAGATGGGCTCAAATTTTGTCGACGAGCGACTTCTCGCTGGCTAAAGCCTTGATTGTCTATTTTGTATGGGTGGGGCGATTCGGCTGCAAGCGAGTGTACATACTTAATATAAATAAATAAAAAAAAAATGTTGTTATTTTAAACAGAGGCAGCACTAGCAGCCGAATCAGCGGTACCCAAAGAGGAGACTGAAACGGAAGTGCCGGAAACCAGTGAAGGGGTGACTGAGGAAACCGAGCTTAACGCCGAAAACGCCGAAGACGCAAGCGATGCGATGGACGCGGATGTCAGTACTGAAGACCCTTCACAGGAGAATGGAGGAGGTAAAAGATGTTTAGTTTTGTGAACTTAATGGATGGATTTTTTTTATCTTCACATTGTATCCTACATATTACAACAGGGTAAATAAAGGGAACCTAGTGACAGTCTGTTTCCCACTTACCTTACAGTTTAAGTTACCTTACAGAGTAAGTGGAGCTGGACGCCGCGCTTTGCTTAGTTAGCAGAGTGTGAGTGATTCCTTTAAGTGTTATTCGAACCCACAACCATTACATTTACGTTTTATATTAATTTAATTAGGACATATTTATTCTTGGCATAGTTACTATATCTATTTTGTTTTATATGAACAGATAAAGAATTTGAACATGAAGAAGCCATTGAGACTGAAGATAAATCATCATCTGATTCTATACAACAAATTAGTCCTGTTGACAAGACATGTGTACAGTGTAACAAAGAAAAATCATGTAATTTTAGGTTTCCTACAAAAGATGGATTTAGTTTTATTTGTGAGTTGGCATGCGTCAAATTATTCCAAGAAAAAAATCCCGGACAGTATGTAGTTGTTAGTAAAAAATATATGGTTGAAGAAATCTCACCTAAAATGCTCACATGCTCCGAATGCGAAGAGAAAAAAATGTGCTTCTTCTATTATAACTTTGATGGAGAAGACACAAATTATTGTTCCCTGGAATGCTTGCACAGTATGATGGCCTACGAAAAAGACCTCTACACCATCAAAAGGAAAAGGATTACTGTTGAAGAGAAAACACCGGAAGATGCCACTTGTTGTGTATGTGAAGAATTCAAAGAGTGTTTATATAGTTTAGTACGATATGGGATCTCTTTACATATTTGTGAACAGGTCTGTCTGAGGAATTTGAATGCTAAAGAAAACGGAAGGTATTTATTAAAAAAGAAAAGGGTGCATCGGGTCCCTCCGCAAAAGACGCAGACACCAGCGCGACCGGCAAATCCGCCATTACTTAAGTTAAAAGTTATAAGCAATGCTACAGATAAATATTTAGATGAAGCGTACAAAATTCAAACTAAAACTCCAGCAATGGTGCAGGCCGCCAGGGAGGAGAGGGAACGGACCTTTATTCGAACCTGCACCCATTGTCACACCATACTCAGTGACGAGGAGAAGATGCTCATGTGGGAAGCAATGGACTTCTGTAACGAAGTGTGCCTAAGGAGATATCAAAACCTCATCGGCTCCAAATGCTCGAATTGTCACAACCCAGTACTGCACACGAGCCTAGGAAAATATTGCGTACGATTCGGCTACGATATACGGCAGTTTTGTAACTCGGCGTGTTTGGAGGAATTTAAAAAGGGCTTGAAAATATGTTGTTATTGCCAAAAGGATATATCGCAGGGTCATCAGGGGTTCCTGGCGCCGGTCGGTGATAAGGGCCAGTTTAAGGATTTCTGTTCGCAAACTTGTATGGAGAAGTTCGATCAGATGAGTAAGAATCCGGTGCCGCAACCGATGTGGGCGAAATGTGCAGTTTGTTCAATAGAAAAAGCGACGACCATCGAAGTGTTAGTGAATAAAGATGTTTCTCAAAGGCTGTGTTCGGATCCGTGTTTTGCTGCTTTCAAATTTGTTAATAATATATTCCCAGGTACATACAACTTTATATTATATACGGTATTTTAATTAAGTTATGAAAAGCATTATTTCCTGAACTAATAAATATAAAAAAATATGTTCAAATAGTTATGTATATCATATATAGTTAGATTTCCTGATTTTGAATTGTTATGTTTTTTAAAAAAATTAATTAAATTAGCTTCACGCTGTATCCCGCACACAGCAGGGCAGGCAGAGGGAACCTAGTGTTAAGACACTCCGTTCCCCACAACCAGGTTTTACAGTAACATCTCGTGCCGCTGCGCCACGACTGGCGTCGTACTTTAATTTAATAAATTTTTATTATTTTTTCCAGATCAATGTCGTTGGTGTAAAAAATATTTTGAGAGGAAATTGAACATGTTCTTTACAATATACGACGGCTCGGTGCCCAACTGTTTCTGTTCCAAGTCCTGTATGAATATATACATAAGTAACTCCAGACACATTGTACCGTGTAATTGGTGTAAAGTGAAGAAATATAATTTCGACATGATTAAACGATCTCAGTCCAACGGGCAGTCCATTATGATGTGCTCTCTCAACTGTTTGAATCTCTATCTGGTGTCGGTGAACGCGGTGTCTTCGAGACGGTGAGTTGAGTTCTCTTATTAAATATAGTTATTTGAGGGTCAGTTGTCTCGCAAAGGGTACAAGTGTGTGAGTGTAAACGCAACAGCTTGTGTGTTTGATTATCATTCGAGGAAATGAAATGTTTAATTTTTTTATTTTCTTGCTCTGGTAACGAGGCAAATCGCAGCGTTGAGTTGCGCCACTCAACGTGCAATGCCTACAGAATTCGATAGAAAGAGGGAAACGAAAGTGTCATAATGGGAAGAGTAAGAAAATAGGGAATAAAACTAGATCCCCAGATTCCTTCTGCCTACCCTGTTACGGGATAGAGCATGAACTTCTTATTGGAGAGCAAACCGCTTAGTTACGTAACGCATTACGGCGCCAGTCTGTCTTCTCTTTCCCGCACACGGCCGCGGCAGGCAGACTCTCTCTCACTCTAACCCACAGCGCTAGCTGTATTTCAGATACACGCGATAGACATATACTGTTGATAATGAGCATATAATCTAAAACTATCACCGATTTTGAAGGCGATATAGTTTTAGGTAGCGGTATAGTGTTAGCTTGAATAAAAATGTAACAAGCAGAGGCTAATCCTCAGAACATTATAGAATCTCCTAACGAAAGGTAAGTTTAATAATATAATATAACACGATTTATCAATAATAAGCATGCACCAAGTCTGCCGTCACAGCGTCTATATTATTAACTGAAAACACAATTACAAACTTAGAAATCATAATTTTATACATTTACACGATCACACTATCTATGTCCTTAGCTTGCTTGTTAAATGGTATCCGGTATATGCTAGTGAATACATTCAATCGCTGTAACATCTATAAAATTGTTAATTTAATTCACTATGAACAATCACACTCAAAACATATTAATTCATATTGCTTTTAGTATTAATCTCAAGTATTTACAACAGAGGTTCTCTTTATTACGCCAAATAATGACTCTACTATGGAAAAAAGAATCACTCTCAGCAGATTTAACAGCATTAAGACTCAAGAGGCTGATATACAAGATCATCAATGTTGACCAGCACTATCTCGTTACACTCAGGAGCTTCACGTCACGGAATTAAAGATGCTGAGGGGGATGTGCGGCGTAACGCGGTCTGACCGCATACGCAACACATTCATTCGAGGTAGTCTTGGAGTCCGTGACGTAGCGGATAAGCTCCAACAGCATTGCCTGAGATGGTATGGCCACGTTGCGCGCCGGCCTAGCAACTATGTCAGATGGAAGTGCCTTGCTATGTCTGTCTCTAGAGTTAGACAAGGAAGCGCTGGTTGGATGTCGTGATGCAGGATATGAGGGCCAATAGTCTAACCACCGAGGACGTTACAGGCCGCGCAAAGTGGAGTAGGTTAAGCAGGAAGGCAGACCCTGGCAACATACGTCTGGAATAAATGCCAGGAGGAAGAAGAAGATCAACGTTTCATTGAGTTCATTTCACACAAAAGAGAAATTAATTGTTAAAGGTTTTTAATGGTCAGTCTCGGTCTTATTGATTACGTTACTCAACGCCGGAATATTATTAAGCTACCACAAGCCAATTGTTACTTTAATAAGATTAAATAATGTCACAAACTTCTAATGTACGTATTCAAGAATTGTAACTAAAAATAAAATATATTTTATAATCAATAAAAGATTTTTATTAATAAATAACCTTTGTTTACATTATCGTATTAATATATGTATAAATAATAACCCAAGTTTTTCTCTATTTAAACAATTTCAATATTAAGTAGTTGAACTTAGATTAGTTTAAATTATCACTATCTGTCGGGCATCCCGATACGCTCACGTTTTACTTATTACTAGCAGTCCCCGTGCGGCTACGCCCGTTTAAAATATACGAATGTTTATTTAAGAAAAAATCGACCAAGTGCGAGTCGGACTCGCCCACAGAGGGTTCTGTACCAATTTCAGGATTTTGATTGGGAAATATCGTATAGGTTTTGATGGTGCGGCGAAAGAAGTGAATAAACTTAAGTTTATTAACTTTATGAAATTACAGTTATTTGAAATGTATGAAATAAACTAATAAATGTTTATTTTTCGGTTTTTTCCCTATATTCGTATTGTCAAATCTTAGTCAAGTACGCGGTTTTCATTATGCGATGAATTTCATACAAAAAGAAGCAAAAATGATACATAAGTGCTCATATGTTTTATTTAGCTTAGATAGAAGCTTAATTTCTGTGCTTCAAAGACAAAAATTGGACACCTGAATATCTGATATTAAATTCAGATTGATACATCAATGTAATCTCAAGTAAAATGGTCTTGACAGACAGACAACAAAGTGATCCTATAAGGGTTCCGTTTTTTTTCTTTTGAGGTACAAAACCATAAAAATGGATTTTTTTTAGTTTGGTTAAGCATTATAGGACCTTGAATAAGTTCTTTGAAAGATGGCGTTGCGGCACTCTGTGCATGGAATTTCGTACGGTAACGAATCACCAAAGTAGTACTATATGTAACCTCAAATTATAGTAGAATAGTGTTTACTACAGTGTCAACTACATATTTATTTTCCCTTTGTGAAAATGTGTACTTTTGTGCCAAATAAAGTGTTTTTGCGGGGAATTTTATTGCACTGCTTTATTCAGAAAAAATCTGCAGCAGAAGCACACAGAATTCTCGTTGAGACAATGCTTTGTCGAATACAACGTGCAGAGACTGGTTTAGGCGCTTCAAAAGTAATGATTTTGACCTTGAAGACAAAGAGCGTTCTGGAGCACCGACAAAATTTGAAGACAGAATTGGAGGCATTGCTTGAAGAAGATCCATGTCAGACGTTAGTAGAGCTCGGGAAAACGTTACAAGTAGATGCGTCAACAGTTTCAAAACGTTTAAAAGCGTTAGGAATGATCCAAAAGCAAGGGCATTGGGTGCCGTATGAGTTGAAGCCGAGAGACGTAGAACGACGTTTTCTCATGTGTGAATTGTTGCTTCAACGGCAAAAGAGAAAAGGTTTTCTGCACCGTATCGTCACTGGGGATGAAAAGTGGATTCACTACGACAATCCAAAGCGAAAAAAATCGTGGGGCATGCCGGGTCACGCATCAACATCGTCGCCAAAACCAAATATCCATGGTTCTAAGCTTCTTCTCTGCATTTGGTGGGATCAGCAGGGCGTAATTTATTATGAGCTGCTTAAACCTAATGAAACTATCACGGGAGCTCGCTATCGACTTCAGTTGATGCGTTTGAGTCGCGCTCTGAAAGAAAAGCGGCCACTATACGAGCAGAGACACGACAAAGTGATTTTATTACATGATAATGCTCGGCCACATGTGGCAAAACCAGTCAAAACTTACCTGGAAACACTTCAATGGGAAGTTCTACCCCACCCGCCGTATTCACCGGACATAGCCCCCTCCGATTACCACTTGTTTCGGTCGATGGCGCACGGTTTAAGCGAGCAGCGCTTCCATTCTTTTCAAAAAGCCAAAAAATGGCTCGATTCCTGGATTGCCTCGAAAGATGAGTCGTTTTTCCGACGGGGGAATCAATTGCTACCAGAGAGATGGGAAAAAGTGATCTCTAATGATGGACAATACTTTGAGTAATGTTATTGTAAGCATTATATTTTAAATAAATTTTTTTAAAGAAAAAAAACAACGGGAACTTATTCAAGGTCCTAATAAATAAATCGTAATAAACGCACAGACAAACAGACAAATAAATGTAAAAATCATTGTTTTGTGTTCCACTACATTAATAAAGGTCCCTAATAACATTTTTTCCTTATATACCTTCCATGTACAGACAGTGATTCGTTACAATTTTATTATAAGTATAGATAATGAAAAAGATTTTTTTTAAATTGTTAGGACAAAATGTGACATGTGCAAGATGACGGAGCTGGCGCAGTACCACCTCACCATGTCGGACGCGACAGTGCGGAACTTCTGCACCTACCAGTGCGTTATGACGTTTCAGGTACATTCACAGCTCCTTTTTTTCAGCTACACGTTGTATCCTGAGGAGGCAGAGATTGAGGAAGCCTGGTGAGTGTGAAGACAGTCCGCTTCTCACTTTCCGCCGAATTCTAGAGACATTGTGTATTGGTGGAACTCAATGCCGCGCTTTGTCTCGACACCAGAGGAAGAAATGAAAATATTAAATATTTCACATCTAGTGAAGATTTAACCCACAACCACACACTTAACGACTGGCCGCATTCATGGATTACTTCAAATAAATTAAATCAGCTTCACGCTGCAGCCCGCACACAGCACGGTACGCAGAGGGAATCGAACCCGCAACCAGTCGATTTTACAGTAACACTTTGTGCTCCTGCGCTATGATTTGCCTCAAGATTACTTGTATATAATATTTATTAATAAAAAAAACCTCTTATGGTAGACCAACGTAAGCCGGCGGCTTCGCTCCTATGGTTTAATGTAAATAACTAAGAGTTGTGTATACACATGACATATTTAAAATGCGGGAATAAACCTAACCTAACCTCAGATACAGCGGTTCTCGTCGCGGTTAACATTCCTCGATAAATGACAAAATTCAACCCAAAAATATTTCTTCAATTCAAACCTGTATTTCCTGATGTTTAGAGCATTCAAACAAAATCGTCAGCATAATAATATTAATATTGTATCTACTTTTTATATGTAACACTCATATCTTGAATTTGAACGGAAAGTTTTCAGAGAGATATCTCGACATTTGGTTATTTATCTCTGCGTAACTAGTTAAGAAAAAAAAAGCATGAAACTCCTTTTTTATAAATTCAGCTTTACGCTGTATCCCGCATACAGAGGTAGGCAGAGGGAACCTAGTGTTAAGACACTCCGTTCCCCACTTTCTGCCGAATTCTGGAGACATTGCGTGTTAAGTGGCAGAACTCAACGCCGCGCTTTGCCTCGACACCAGAACGAAGAAATGGAAATATAAATTTAAGTCCATAGTTCATCTCCTCGAGTGGTGATCGAACCCACAACCAGCCGGTTTTACAGTCACACTTCGTGCCGCTGCGCTACGGCTGGCCTTTTTTATATGTAACAACTAATTAATACTTTTAATTTTCTATTCAGTGATGGATGTATACAAATAATTTATAAATAGTCATTGGAAAGTGAGTTACTATAGGCTCAATCTATGTAGCTCACTTAAAAGAATACTAAAGTTTAAAACTAAATTGATTTCTTATATAATTTCCTTGTCCGATCAGGTCAACATCATGGTATTTAATAAGAGGTAAAAATAATAAAACTAAAGTGAAGAGCGAAGGAATCTACCTTAGTACTTTAAAGATAATAGATTTTTTTTTATATAAACTGTTGACAGGGTCAGTACTCGAAGCAAGCATTACCGATGGTGCAGTCTGGTGAAACCGCCGACCAACAAAAAGCTGTACCCACAGGTGCTCCTAGAAGAACATATTCTGCAGCTACTCACAAAAACAATGGTATATATTTAATATAAAATTAATAAGTAAAATATACTAAACTAAAATATTATAAATAAAGATAAATGATTTATTCTTTTTTGTAATCCAAAAAAATACATTCTTCAATGAACGTAAAAAATATTAGAAATTTTAGAAATCTTTCTCTTTTCTATTTTCTTCTTAGAAACATTAAAAATATTTTAATAGAATTTATTGATTTAAATTATTACACATAAACGATCAATATTCTATATCTTTGTTTACAGCATCAAAAAGTCAACAGCGTTCATCAACTGGTATGCCAGTTATTTCAAATGTCCAGTCTTTAGCGCCCCCGCCGCCCCTCGTCCATAGTACACGGGCCAAGTCGAAGCGACATCAGCAAGCTCAAGCACAGGCTGAACAAGAACCCCCTCAGGCCCCCAAAACACCCCCTCCTCCTCCCAAACCCCTCACCCCACCTCCTCCTTTACCCCCCAAAATATACAACCACGTTATAGTCAAAACTCTACCCCCACATGAAGTAGCCAATAAAGCCACTATGACGAAACCCATGATGGTCTCTAAAGGAGTCTCGTGCCGTCCCCATCCGTGTACAAAGGAGTGTCAAACTGACCCCAGTTTGGAAAGGCGAGTACTTATACCTGTCCCTGTACCCATTTACGTCCCCGTACCTTGTGTGATGTGGTCGTTGCCGTTTCCTGTACCTGTCCCTATACCCATACCAATACCTACTCCTGTTTTTATACCAACTACAAGGAATTCTGCTAAGGGAATAATGAAGGAAATCAACAAAATACATGACAAAATGCCAACGGATCCGTTTGAAGCTGAGCTCCTCATGATGGCCGAAATGGTGGCAGGTGATAAGAAGAAAGACCAGAGTGATTCTGATACTGAAGATGAGAATGGTAATCTTTTTATACCATTTTTCAGTTGAATTGTAACTATTAACTATAGAATTCCTTTGTTCCATCCAATTTTTTTAAATTCTACATTTTCACGTAATTCTTTATCTATTTTTTTTGCAGAAGAAGGTTTCAGTCCTGTTGGAGGCATGGATGGTAATAATGCTTTTGGTGAGGATATGCTCCAAATGGCACTAAAAATGGCCACCGAGTACGAAGACCAGCCTGTGGATTTGGAGTCGGCCATGACAGCTAACACAATTACACCTAGTTCACATCCAGGCATGCCAGGTTAGTCGTCTAAGCGGTTTAAGGATCTAAAATTTAATAAAGAAAAATTGAAATTCCCAATGCTTAGTTTAAAATCGTCTCTATATGGCATGACTTTGCGGACAAGCACTTTTCAATTGTTTTTTTATACTTCGCGGCAGGTCTGGAAGGCGAGAGCATGCACCAGCACATGATGGTGCTGGAGCAGCAGCGCGCGGTGGCGGCGCTGCGCGCGGGCGGGGGCGGCGCGGGGGGCGCGGCGGCGGCGGGCGCAGTCGCGCGCAAGCGGCCGCCGCCGCCGCCCGCGCGCCNGCGACCCCGCGCCCGCGCCCGCGCCCGACCCGCCGCGCGAGCCGCTGGAGAAGCCGGACGCCAACATGTGTCTCAAGGTACTACCGACACTCGCCCGTAATGGATACTGAGTAACAGCGCGCAGTAGCTAACGCTTAAAATAAGTCTTGATGCGTCAAACACAAGCCAATTACTATTTACTTTCTTTATCTTTGCTGATATAGATTATATTTTTATACAAAAATTTTAACTTAAAAATGTTTGCTTTGTGAGTAAAAAAATAATAACATGTCTCTTAATACTCAAAAGGTAAAAAGTAAAACTTATAAAAACAGTGCAATGTTAATTATATTTTTCAGTTAAAGGTAAAAAAAATAATCTATTATGCTTATATGTAATATTTCATTTAGCTTCACATGACCTTCGAAGAATTTATTTATGATAGCGACCTGCTAGCAGCTTTGCCCACTGATACTGGCTACACAATTATTATTTTTCTTATCTGACTAGAATACGAAAGTCGTCTTCCAATAACATTATCATTTTAACAACAATATCATATATAGAAAACTATAACCTATTCAATGAAACACATGTAGTACGACAGTACCGTTATTGCAAAGAAATGAAAATGTACATTTAAAATAAATATTTCATTTCCTCGAGTGGGGATCGAACCCCCAACCAGTCGATTTTACAGTCACACTTTGGGCCTTTGCACCACGACTGGCCTCAATTTCAATTGATTCAGATATTAAATATAATATTATAAATAATAATTGAGCAATAATATATTTGTTTGCAGTATACGTTTGGCGTTAACGCATGGAAGCAATGGGTGATGACGAAGAATGCAGAAATCGAAAAGAGCTCAATACGACGGAAACCTTTCAAATCGGAAATATTACAATTGACGGCTGACGAGTTAAATTATTCCTTGTGTTTGTTCGTGAAGGAAGTCCGGAAACCCAATGGGAGCGAATACGCTCCGGATACTATTTATTATTTGGTTTTAGGTATGTTATTTAAAATAATTAATCAATATTTTTTACCTTTTTGGAATATTACACTTAGGACAGAAAAATACTTATTTCAGAAAATATTTAACACATTTTGGGGATTGGGAATTGGAAGTGTCTTATTGGAAACGTAGTTTCTTAACACTAGATTCCCAGGTCTTCTCTGCCTAGTAGCATGAAGCTAAAAAAAATTACAGATTTCAAGAAGTTCATATCCGCTATGTTAAAATTTTTATACATTTTCTAAAAAAAGTACTAGCACTACACTTCTATAATTAATCAATATTTATATAGAAAAGAATGGTTGTGATAATGCATGCATTTTTTTTGTAATTAGTAGTTTTTGTATGTATAACATATTACGTGATATTTAAATAAATAATCATATGTATTCTAGTTAAAGTTTAATGTGGGTTAATGAACCATATGTTCTTTTATTCCTAATAGAAAAATTGAATTTTGTATCTTTTTTTCTTAATTTTAGTGTAATTTATAGTATATATAAATTCTTATTAATTTTGTTCTCTTGCAGGTATACAACAGTATTTGTTTGAAAATGGTAGGATAGACAATATATTTACGGACCCTTACTATGAGAAATTCACCGATTGTTTGGACGAGGTGGCTAGAAAGTTTTCCGTTTTATATAATGACTCACGTGAGTATCAAATGATTTTGAATTCAACACTTTATTACATCTTATTGACTCTTAGATATGCTAGTGGTTTCTTAAAACGTTAACTTACGTTATAAAAATTAACCAGAGCGAAGACATGGAAATATAAATTTAAGTAAATATTTCATCTCCTCGAGTGGGGATCGAACCCACAACCAGTCGGTTTTACAGTCACACTTTGAGGGTTTACAGTCACACTTTGAGGCCAGTCGTGGCGCAGGGGCACCTGCGCCACGACTGGCCTCATATAATTATGAATATAACGGAATATTAAAATTAAAGGGTTATTTTAATGTTGTAACATATTTTTTTGCAGAATACATAGTAACGCGAGTGGAAGAAGAGCATTTATGGGAAAGTAAACAGTTGGGTGCGCATTCGCCGCACGTTTTATTATCTACGCTTATGTTTTTTAACACGAAACATTTTAATTTAGTTGTAAGTATGAATTGATGTTTTAAATTGTGTTCAATGTTTTTCTTGTTAGCCCGAAATCTGTGGAATAAAGAAATCATTTTTGGCGTAACGCTTAACGTGTTTAAATAGCTAAAAATAATTCACTTCACGAAATAAGCATAATTTTAATTTTAAATAAAGAAATAATAAGAATATATATTTTTTTTGTTTCGTATCGTAAATCTTACAGCTTATGTGAGTTTTTTTTGTTTAGAGTCGGACATATATGTCCGACTCTAAACAAAAAAAACTATATGATTTTTTAATGCAAAAATATTGTTGTAGGATTTTTTTCCTAATAACCAAAACAAATATTACACATATTTATAATTTCAATTAATTTTCAGACAGTAGAAGAGCACATGCAGCTATCGTTCTCACATATAATGAAACATTGGAAACGGAATCCGAATCAACCAGGGCAAGCCAAAATACCTGGTTCTAGGAATGTTTTGTTAAGGTTCTACCCTCCCCAGTCAGCTTTGGGTAAGCTAATGACATTTTAATTTTTTTAATTGTGAATTATATACAGTTCGCAAGGTCTAAACTGAGTTTTTGTATATATAGTGTAGGTTTGACGTCGCATTGCAAGCGTTTATAATAATATTTACTTTTTAATATTTTATATTTATTGTTATAGAAGCAAATTCAAGAAAAAAGAAAGTATATGAGCAACAAGAGAACGAAGAGAATCCACTTAGGTGTCCTGTTAAATTGTACGAATTTTATATTTCAAAGTGGTAAGTCCTATATTACAAATATTTATTAAATGTTTTTACTTTAGTGTATTAAATGTAATTGTGTAGGATCCTAGGAATTATTATTCAAGAGATATGTACATACTATTTAGATGGAATGTGTCTAAAGTTAAATGTGAGTAACAATTATTCATCACCACAAGGTATTTGAAAGAAATAAAGAATATGTGGTATGTAAGAACAGTGAAAGTGTTAATATTAGAATAAGTGAATGAAGTAATGTATCTGGGAAGTATGTTTAGCAGATATGTCTATCTGTCGGTTAGTGGTGCCTTAGCTGACGGTGAAACGTTAGCACAGCTGCACGCTTGGCCATACACAATGCAGTTTTGGTACCGACACTATTAGTAATACGGCAGCGAAATGCTGTAGTGTAAAAAAAATGTCAATGCTGTGAAGAGGTGATCTCTTCGTAAGATATACGAAGTCATCTTAGCTGATCGAATGAAGCGATACACAAAATGGCAGGTAGTAGCGAGGATGTCTCAATGAAAATAAAGAAGGACGTGCTCAATTGATGTGGGCACGTCGAACGAATGAACGATGAAAGAATGAAAAAAAAATTATAAAGGAAAAGTGAGCAATAATAAAAGCAGGAGCATATCTTGGTTTGCCCTGTGAAAACACAGTATCGATGATACTACTCCAGGGTATGTATATGTGGGTTGATGACTAGGCAAGGTGACAGAGGTACGCAGAGACGAGAAAGCATTTGAGAACGGAGCGGCCGTTCTCTCTGGCTTCCCCGTTAATAAAGTGTGAAATTAAAAAATAAGTCTGGTTTTTATTTGAAGCTGTCCGAGTGTTGATTTGTTAATACATATGTGGTTGCAGCCCGGAGTCGGTGCGCACGCGCAACGACGTGTTCTACCTGCAGCCGGAGCGCTCGTGCGTGCCCGACTCGCCCGTGTGGTACTCCACGCAGCCGCTCAGCCGCGCCGCGCTCGCCAAGATGCTGCACCGCGTCAAGATGGTCAAGGAGATCAACATCGCGCTGCTCACCAGCTAAGGTCTCCGCCCACCTCCGCTCATTGCATCTTTATGTACTAAATTAGAACTAACTAACTTGTAAACAATATTAGTATTAGATTATGAGTTTGGTAACACAAACTGCGACGTTGATTACCATAGGTGAAAAAGGACAATGGCATGTTTTAACACTAGCTTTAAAAAAAATGTTTGAAATTAAATTAATAATGATAGACGCAAGGGCACAAAGTGTGACTTTAAAATCGAGTGTTTGTGGGTTCGATCCCCACTCGAGGAAATGCAGTATTTATTTAAATTTAGATTTTCATTTCATCGCTCTGGCATCGAGGCAAAGCGCAGCGTTGAGGTCCGCCACAAACAAGGCCTCTAGAACTCGGTGGAAAGCGGATAACGCAGTGTCACTAGGTTCCCTCTACCTACCCTGCTGTGTGATTTAATTTAAATTAATAATTAAATATGGAAAAGAATACGGACCAAATGTTTCTACAGTTATCAGTTTTCAAATACAAAAACACTAGAGGTTATCGCTTATTCTGCTATATAGGATCAAACATGGAGCTGGAAGAAAAATTAAATAAATAATTATTTTTATTTACAGATTTTATTTCACAATCATTTGGTGGCTTTGACGAAACTAAAACAGTTGACTGCAGGATCCCACAACAGTCTCACGCGGCTTTGTTTAGGAGATGACATTAAATGAAGTGTTGATACCAATAAATGGTTTCCTTATGGTTGTAAAGATGGTTACAATGTATATTTTTTCTACTTTGTATATCTAACTGTGAACAGACAGTAAAAATATTGAAAATAAACTTATGATATAAATCTTTTTTATGCAATGAATTAGATTTTAAGTATTTTATGTGAGCCGTTGTATGTACAGGTATATATTGACTGTGGAATCTTTGATTTATATTATATTCCGATTTTATTTATGAATGTAATTATATCAGAAATAATGTTACTTGATTACATTACAATATTAATGTGAGAAATTTTAAATTGTATATAACCACGCCAAGCGACTTCGTCATTCTTTGTTTTTTTTTTTATGAATNTACAATATTAATGTGAGAAATTTTAAATTGTATATAACCACGCCAAGCGACTTCGTCATTCTTTGTTTTTTTTTTTTATGAATTGTATAGATATAATTTTAAGGATTTATCTTTTTGAGAATCGGCGATGAAACTCGAACAGTGCCAGGACGTGAATTTATATTACTTATATGTAATATCGATATAGATGTAAGAGAAAATTCCAAGTTTTTTTTAGTTGTGAATGCACTTGCTGTAGTAAGTAGCATTCATTTTATAAAGCGTAAATATAATTATAATATTCTCACAGATAGAAATTTTTATTGATATAAATAATAATTTAGATAAGAAGTCAGATTCGTATAATATTTTAAGTATATAAGTGTCAGTTGCGAGGTTGAGGTAGTTTATTACTGTGTAAAAAGAATACTGATTCTCGTAAAATGTGTTTTATTTACTCCTTTGTCGTATATATAAATATATTTATTGACGTTTACTTTAAAAGTAGTCAATATTTATTAATATATTTGAGAACGATGACAGTCACGATGTCGCATATATGAGAGGAACTTATTTTTAATTACAGCGGCGTAGTATAACAATATTCAAAGTAAATGGACAAACATGTGGGCTGTGCTGATATTTCTTGAGTTGCCCGTATAATAAACGTACTTTTTTATCATTAATATAAATATATACCGGTAATAAATGTTAAGTTCTTTAGAGTTCTAAAAAAGCATTGACCACAGCGATTCTCTTTCAAGGTACACTATTCGTCATCTTTCTCTTTCGGTAAAATAGATATCTTCGGTGTCTTCATTTTGAACAATGACGTCCAGTTCCATCATCTTTCGGATTGCAAAGCTAAATTAACTTCTAAAGAACTTGAGTTGCTAAAGAGTTTAAATCATTATTTTATGCCTGAACATTTAATTTTAACTTTTAAAGTTACGATATAATATAACTTGAACAATATTTAGAATATTGTATAGTTTACAAAATAATATTTTATTGCATTACAAATTAAATAAAAGTTGCAATTGTCTTTTTTAAATAATGGGATATATAACTAGCAGAATAAATTCTTCGCATCACCTTTCGTCAAATTATTACAATTTGAAGAATTACTTAAGCAAATATCACATTTTTTTTTATTAACTTGAATACTGAATGTAAAGTAAATTTGTATTTACTAAAAGAAAATAATTGTATATTAAATATTTATTATTGTTAAAAAAAAATAATTTTGAATACAATACACTGTTTGCTATAGCAAGATAGCATTTACGAATTCTAGCAACATTATGATATGTGAATCGTTTGAATGAATGAGAAATAGTACGATTTTAAAAGCTAAACAAATGAAATGTAAAGTCGCTAAAGTGGCAAGAAAGTGACTTGTTCGGATCTCCCTGTCATGCACTCCACGATACCTTACGAGATGGAGCTACGAAAAAATAGATCAATGCCTTTATAATACAGCCATGTAGCCGCCGCGCTGTGAACATTTCGTTACCGATAATCAATTTCATTTTATTATATCCATTTTTAATATATTTTACCAACGGTTTATTGGCAAGACACGCAGAAGTATTTATGGATTTTAAAAAATTACGTAGTGTTTAAATTTTCATTGTTGTTTACGATGATCTATAAAAAATATTTACATTGAACGCCATTACTATAACGCATGTATAGTAAATTAACTGTGCAGAGTGATTTTGAATGTTAGAGTATGTATGGGATACATTATTAAAAAAGTAATTCGTATTTATTTGTAAAAAGAATATATAATTCTTTTCAATTTTGGCGGGAGAACTGGCACGTTGTTTTGTAATTGTTAAATGGTGATCTGTCAGCTGTCGTCGTCTGGCCTTCACGACGCCGTAGCTGGACGTCCATGGTCCTGTAGATTTTAAGTGTTAAATTAACAGTGTAATAGTGAAATTTGTGGTGTGGCACGATCCATGTGGAGTTTTGATGATGCGTCGCGACTAGACGCGGATATGGATGGCATGCGAACGTGCCCAAGCTACGAGGCCGGGTTTGACGCGTGTGATCCGTTAGGGTCGGTATTTGAGTGGTCGGGGCGTGGGGCTGCCAGGGTCCTGAGGCGGCGCTGCCGCAGCGAAGGCGTGGATAGGTCGCCGTACGAGGATGTGACGCGTGATTTCTACCGATCAGCCGATACTAATACTCGCCATCACCGCGCTGTGCCAAACAAGAGTTACTTCACCATAAACAACGGACACGACCATCGCTTCGATAGGTTTCATCACGAGTGCTCTCTGCCCGCATCTCATAACGGTGACTACATAATGGCTCACGAGAGTAACTTGCACCATGGGTGAGTTATAGTCATGGACAGAACATAACCTTCATAGTATTTAAAACAAAGCTGTAAAAACTAAATCAATGCTTGCTTTTTTTTAGTTACCAGCCAGGAAGAACAAGATTTCATAGATCAAGCCCCACCAGACCTCTATTAGTGAATACAATGTCAAATACTAAGTTAGACGACCGGTTACCAAAAGTTGAAGAATTGCTTGAGAAAGTTGATCAGGAAATGATGGAAGTTACAATGGCAAAGCAGCCTTTAAAATCAATACTCAATAATCCATTGCCAAAATCTCAGCTTCAGAGTATATTAAAAAAAACTAAAACCAGAACATACCAAGAACCAAAATTATGCGAAGGTAGGAGAAGACAAAGAGCATCTAGTGAATCGGACAACTTCTATTGTAATTTCCATATAAGCTCACCTATACCAGGCTATGAAAGGTTAGTTTTAAGGTTAGAAATGTGTACATGCTTAGTGTTTGTTTTTTAATAAAACACCAAGAAGCCATACTTAAATTGTATCACATGTCTACTTCCCAGAGGTGGGTTGATAAAGTGTGACAAGGAGTGGAAAGGGATCCCAAATGTTATGACATCATATGTGATGTCAAAAGGCAAACAATATTGTTTGATTGTGTTTTAAGTAGTAAAATTAAAATATGACATTACACTAGAAAAGGGGGAGGGGGGAATATTTTGGGGGCATTTACTCCGAATACTGTCTAAATATCGTGAAATAACTGTGGAGTCATTTATGAATGAACTCGTAATTACTTGACAACATGACGTAAAATTAATTCTAGTTGGTTACTAATTTATGTACATAATACATATTATATATTGATATGTGAAAGCCAACCTAAATTTTTAAATGAAAGATATATTAAAAATAAATATTTCAATAATTAAATAAGACAACATCAAAGGTTCAATCGTTATGTTCTTTTAATTATTATGAAAAAAATATTTACTATATTTTGTTACATTCTTTACTTATAAGTATTAATTTTATTTCAGTCATTTATCTTATCTATCGAATAATATGAAACGGGCAAAGGATAATTCTGGTACAGGATATTCATATGGCACAGGAATAGGGGCTCTAGGAAGCTCTCCTGCGAAAACTCCTTCAAATTATTCAAAAAACACCAGATGTATTTGTCAAGACCAAGTTATTATAGCACCAAAGGATGATATATACAAAATGCATGTTTTACGAACTACAGCTATTAATAATGAAACTGATGTTGTAGTAAGTATTATTTGCATATATATTACGTCTTATACAGGCTTTCACATACAGTGGGGTAGATAAAAAGAATCTAGTGTCAAGACACTCCATTCTCTGTTCACTACACAACTTTGAAATATTGTATGCTGAGTGGTAGATCTTATTTTGTCTTGCAAGAACAAGGAAATGTTAATGTATATATTTTTTATGTTTAGCTTTACCTGTGTGAATCTAGTAACTTAGTGATAAAGCACTCTGTTTTCCACTTTTCTCCAAATTCTGGAGGCATTGCCTTTTGAGTGGCAGAACTCAATGCCATGCTTTGCATTGTTACCAGAGTCAGAAAAATTAAAATATGAAATATTTGATTTCCTTGAATCGAAATGGAGCCCACAATCCTCCACTGCCTCTGTGCCACAACTGGCTCTTCACTTTTTCATTGTCAAAGTTATCGTGATTACAGTCAATTTATTAGATTGCATATAACGTGGAAATTAAAAGCAATAAATTTTATAAGAGTTTTTTATATTATAAATTTAAACTACTTACTTTATTTAGAAGGAAACAGAGTATCTTAAGACTAGATTTCGTATTTGGCTTTGTGTGGGATACAGTGTGAACCAAAAAGAAATAAGGAGTACTTAGGATTTTAGTAGTATTTATATCAAATTTCCTAACATTTTCCAAGTCATATATAAAAAATGATGTCCTTGATACTTTGTTGTAAACAATAATATTTTAAGTTTCTATTGTATTTCCTATTTCATATATTAAGGTGATTCATGATCAATCCATTAAAAATTTATTTCATATATAGGTTTTGAACTCTAAATTCATACTTTAATACAACAATTTGCCATTGTAAATAAGTATTTTTTTTTAACTTTACAAACATCAAATTTGTACTTTTTAACATAGGGCTTACATAGCTTTCAAGTGTTGGGTGTTTAGATATTTTAGGTATTTCAAGGACAGTCAATACATCCTCAATATAGATATCCAAGAGCAAAGATTCCACTTGCCATGGTCACTAAGTTTGTTAGCCCTTTTTTTTTTGTAAAAGACTTCAAATTATCACCTTCACTATTATACTTCAAATTTATCCAATGAAGTAAAAATAAAATTTCCGTCTAAAAGTTAAATATTTATCATCTTATATTAATATAAGTAATTCTAAGATATTTAAAATCATATTATTAAAAAACGCGCCAATGCGCCATAATGCGCCAGTCGTGGCGCAGCGGCACGAGATGTGACTGCAAAACCGACTGGTTGTGGGTTCGATCCCCACTCGAGGAGATGAAATATTTACTTAAATTTATATTTCCATTTCTTCGCTCTGGTGTCGAGGTTAAGCGCGGCGTTGAGTTCTGCCACTCAACACGCAATGCCTCCAGAATTCGGCAGAAAGTGGGGAACAGAGTGTCTTAACACAAGGTTCCCTCTGCCTACCCTGCTGAGTGCGGGATACAGCGTGAAGCTAATTTAATTTATTAAAAAATTTCCACATGGTGTCTTCGTTTTGTGGTTTTTGGTTGGATTTTTATCAGGATGAGCAAAAGGATAAGGATAATTTTCGAATATTTTGATTAAGTTAATCCTTATCCCTTTATTCCCTATATATTACTGATTAACTGAAAAAAAAACAATAATAATTGACTTTAAGTTTATTTTTTTTTATTGTTATTTTTTAAAGGTAATATATATTTATTTGTTTCGTACAAAGTGCTTATTGTCTTTATATGTTCCATAAGGCAGTCCAATATTTGTAATGGTTTTTTATTATTTCGTTTATTTATAAAAATTTTTGTTAACTAATAAATAAATCTATAAAAATAATACTATATTAGTAATTTTGAATCTATGGTGGATCTGGATTATTTGCTGCTAACAATTCAATAACTTACTATTATAATTATAAAAAAAAAATAAATTAGCTTCACGCTGTATCCCGCACACAGCAGGGTAGGCAGAGGGAACCTAGTGTTAAGACACTCCGTTCCCCACTTTCTGCCGAATTCTGGAGGCATTGCGTGTTGAGTGGCAGAACTCAACGCCGCGCTTAACCTCGACACCAGAGCGAAGAAATGGAAAAATATAAATTTAAGTAAATATTTCATCTCCTCGAGTGGGGATCGAACTCACAACCAGTCGGTTTTACAGTCACACCTCGTGCCGCTGCGCCACGACTGGCCTGAACAATTCTCACTAATTATATAATATTGATTTATATCTAATACTAGATAACTTCGCCCCCTTCTCGCTTTGCGTGCTATGGACCGTTCACTTCGTTCGCCATCATGATAAAACACCTCTTTGAAGACAACAATTTAAATATTGTTGGCATTTACTTCTTTACTGACTTTATACACCATATTCATGTAATTTTTTTTGCATATATAAAATCGTAAAGGACTAGTGATGGAAAATTATACGAAATAATCTGATTTAATAATGTAAAAGAACCAAAAAAAAAATTAAAAATTTTATGTTTGTCTGTGCGTTTGTTCACGCTAATCTTAGAAACAGTTTAACCAATTTCAATGCAGTTTTTACTACTGTATTTTGGCAATGTATGAAACGTTTCATTTCAATCGGCTTATAAATAACAAAAATATATAATTTTATAGAATTTTGTTCAAAAAAATTGCTGTAAATAACTGTTTTATTGAATTGGCTGAAACTTTACATTTAAATATAGGCATAGATATTGTTTTAAGATAATATTATTGTTAGAAAACGAAACTAATGCAGATTAGTAAATTAGTAATTATGCAAAGTTCAAACGTAGTTATATAATAGAAAAAAAATATTGTCCCTAGAAATCTTTATTAAAAATACAGTAGACGAAAAAGTAGTGAACGGAGAGACTTGTTTCTTTAGTTGTCTTTATTATATTACAATGTGTTCTGTGTAGGGTACACAGAACACATTGTAATATAATAATGAGAGTTGTATGAACAGGGATTGTTTTTTAATTTACTATTAAATTATATTTATTTACATTTATATTCGCATTTCTTCGCTCTGGTGTCGAGGCAAAGCGCGGCGTTGAATTCCGCCACTCAACACGCAATGTCTCCGGAACTCGGCGGAAAGTGGGGAACGATGTGTCTTAACACTAGGTTCCCTCTGCCTACCCTGCTGTGTGCGGGATATGGCGTGAAGCTGATTTATTTATTTTACCATTAAATTAAAGCAATAAAATGACGTACATTTTTTTAGATTGTGTTTTAGGAAAGCTATAGATAATTAAATATCGTTCCAACTTTGTTACGTAGGCGACCACGCTACACTCGCGACCAACTGTAAAGATGTTCAAAGGTTTCTACGAACCCTTTTTATATTGAGTTTTACATAAATTATATTCTTTTTTTTTCATCTTCATGCGGTATACCTTATATAGAAGAGTAACCGGAAGGAACCTCATAAGACACTCCTTTCCCTGCTTTCCGTCGAATTTACGAAGCATTGTGTATTATAAGTGAACTCTACGCCGCGTTTTTTGCTTGTTACCAGAGCAAAATAATGAAAATATTAATAAATAATAATTCAGACCTCTAGTGGGGATCGAACCCACAACCGTCGCGTTTTAGTCACACCCTTGTGCCCCTGGGCCACGACCGCCTCAATTTATTCACGCATTCTTTTATAAAGATTAAATATAATCTTTGGAGATTTAGGAAAAGCATATATCTAATGTGAATTGCTTATCTTACGGTTGTTACCTCTGCAGATTATTAAATTATTCATTTAATGGCGCTGCCGCTGTTAACATTTTGACGTTGTATTAGTTATGTTGGATGGGTGTGACATTATATTCCATATTTTTTTTAGCGTAATACTATATCCCGCATTTAGCAGGGTAGGCAGAGTGAACCTCGTGTTAAGACACTCCGTTCGCCATTTTCCACCGAATTCTAGAGGCATTGAGTGGCGGAAATCAACGCCGTGCTTTGCCTTGACACCAGAGCGAAAGAAATGGAAATATTAAATGTTACATTTCCTCGAGTGGAGTTGAACCCACAAACAGTGACGTTTACAGTCACACTTAGTGCCACTGCGCCACGACTGGCCTCAGTAAAGAACAGCGAGGTATATTATTTTTCAAGTACATTACTTCCATACTTTTCTAGCACAAAAATGAAAACCTTTGTATGACAGAAAGCTGTGAATACTATAATATAAAGAGAATGTATTACTTTTAGTAACTTTTTTCGTTTCATCAGATTGAACGGTCCTCCATTTTGTTTGAATATTTTATACCTCAAAAAGCTCAATTGAAATTTGAAAGTAGTAAAATGTTCATTGTTTTATTTTACCTAATATATGTATAATTTGTAAAGTTATATACTTATAAGTTAAGGCCAGTCGTGGCGGAGGAGCACAAGCGTGCAAATCTAAACACGGCAGACAGTGTGTAAGTTCGATTACCGATAATGAAATATTTAATAATAATTTTCGTTTCCTTGCTGGGAACGAGGCAAAGCACGGCGTTGTTTTTGACCAGTCAACACGCATTGAGCAATTCTTAATGGGTACGGACTGTCTTAACACTAGGTTCCCAGGTTCCTTCTGTCTACCCTGCTATGTGCGGGATACAGTTTGAAACTAAAAAAAATATACAAATTAGGACCTTGAATAATTTTGTTGAAAAAATTTTTGTTTAAAAAAAATAAATTTTGTTTAAAAAAAAATAATTTAAAATATAATGCTTACAATGACATTACTCAAAGTATTGTCCATCATTAGAGACCACTTTCTCCCATCTCTCTGGTAGCAATTGAATCCCCCGTCGGAAAAACGACTCATCTTTCGAGGCAATCCAGGAATCAAGCCATTTTTCGGCTTCTTCAAAAGAATGGAAGCGCTGCTCGCTTAAACCGTGCGCCATCGACCGAAACAAGTGGTAATCGGAGGGGGCTATGTCCGGTGAATACGGCGGGTGGGGTAGAACTTCCCATTGAAGTGTTTCCAGGTAAGTTTTGACTGGTTTTGCCACATGTGGCCGAGCATTATCATGTAATAAAATCACTTTGTCGTGTCTCTGCTCGTATAGTGGCCGCTTTTCTTTCAGAGCGCGACTCAAACGCATCAACTGAAGTCGATAGCGAGCTCCCGTGATAGTTTCATTAGGTTTAAGCAGCTCATAATAAATTACGCCCTGCTGATCCCACCAAATGCAGAGAAGAAGCTTAGAACCATGGATATTTGGTTTTGGCGACGATGTTGATGCGTGACCCGGCATGCCCCACGATTTTTTTCGCTTTGGATTGTCGTAGTGAATCCACTTTTCATCCCCATTGACGATACGGTGCAGAAAACCTTTTCTCTTTTGCCGTTGAAGCAACAATTCACACATGAGAAAACGTCGTTCGTCGTAAATATTCGTTTTCGTCGTAAATATTATGATGTTTAAAATTAAGTCATTTAATAATTTGTAGAAGCAAAGTCGATGTAATTTAAGAATATTTAAAAAATTTAAAAAAAAGACTCCTTGTCCGTAATTACGCAGGTTTAGATAAAATCGTTTATTTTAAGATTCATCTAAATTATATTTATCAAATCTCAGAGAATATGATGATTTTTGTATATGTACAATGAATTTGTTAGTTTGTTTATTCATAAAGTCAAAGTCAAATAATTTTATTCAAAATAAGAAGTTACATGCTTCATTTTTTGAACGTCAAATAATTTACCACCAGTTCACTAAAGTTAATGCCTCAGACCTGAGAACCGGCGCAAGAAACGAGGCGGGACCTATTTTTTTTAAATAAATTTATACAAATACATATTTAAATATCTGTGACAATGATACTTTTGAAACAGACTGGAGCGAGCATTTCATTCCCAGGGCGTGTTATCATTTATATAATCATTAATTTGGTAATAACCCTTAACACACAAACGTCTTTATATATATAATATTAAAATTGTTATTAATATATTTGTACAAATGAACCACGCATGATTTGAACTTTAAGCTTCAAACAATATTTTTTTTATGTTTCTATTAAAGTTCCCTGCGCAGTATATAAATAAATATCGTGACATTGTTAAAGTAAATTTAAATTCTTTGTATGTATATTATCGGTTAAACTGATAATTATTTGTAATAATAGATATCATTTGTGCTTATTATTATTATATTTTTTTAGACTAATTGCCTATCTGACGTATGTATATATTTGTTTTATATTATTTTTCTTAAATTAGCTACATTAGTATTTTAAAAAAAATCACGCACGCTTCACGCTGTATCCCGCATACAGTAGGGTAAGCAGAGGAAACCTAGTGTAAGACACAGAAAGGGGGGAATCCCTTTCTGCCGAATTCTGGAGGCATTGCGTGTTAAGTGGCAGAACTCAACGCCGCGCTTAGCCTCGACACCAGAGCGAATAAAAGGAAATATAAATTTAAGTAAATATTTCATCTCCTGGAGTGGGGATCGAACCCACAATCAATCGGTTTTACAGTCACACTTTGTGCCGCTGCGCCACGACTGGCCTCTTAGTATTTACAAATATATATTTGTTATAATATATTAAATGCCTATCGTGGCTCAGGGAGCACTTGTGTGACTGCAAACGCGACAGGTTGAGGTTTCGATTCCCACTCGAGGAAATGAAATGTTTAATATTCTCATTTCTTCTCTCTGGTATCGAGCCTAAGTTTCGCCACTGAACACGCAATATCACCCCAGAATTAATCGAAAAGTGGTGAACCGAAGTGAAGTATCGTAACACTAGGTTTGCCCCTGCTTTGCTTGCTATGTGCGGGATACAGCGTGAAGCTAAAAAAAATTGAACCGTATAAAGTAAAACTAAATTATTATATAGGCCAGTCGTGGCGCAGCGGCACGAAGTGTGACTGTAAAATTGACTGGTTGTGGGTTCGATTCCCACTCGATGAGATGAAATATTTACTTAAATTTAAATTTCCATTTCTTCGCTCTGGTATCGAGGCTAAGCGCGGCGTTGAGTTTTGCCACTCAACACGCAATGCCTCCAGCATTCGGCAGAAAGTGGGGAACGGAGTGTCTTAACACTAGGTTCCCTCTGCCTACTCTGCTGTGTGCGGGATACAGCGTGAAGCTGATTTTTTATTTAAATTATGATATATTATAACAGTAGACTGTAGAGTGCACATCGATTGAGCTAATTATAAAACACGACCTCGACGTTGCGTGTTCAATTCAGTATCAATAAGCACCTTTTATCTATTTTAATTTTTTTAAACACGATTTGCGTTAAAGTGAAAAATTATTTGTCATTGAAAAATTTTTTTTAAGTTTTTTAAAGCGTTTTCACGTTTCGTTTAACACCTGGCACATCCCAGTACGGTGCCTTTGGATGTATTGCTATCGTTGTTTAAATTATATTCGATCTTATCTCATTGTAAATAAGGTTGATAATCTGTGGCTGTATAAAAAATATATAATTTAGGACTATTACACTAACGCATGAATTTGCTGCAAGAAAGGGTAAACTAGCATCTTTTTACTTGCCAACTAGCTACCCGCTCGAGTGGGGGTGGTGCAACCCTTCACGCAAAGCGAACTTGGAAGCGTGGGCTTCGACTGTCTCTAGTGCGATCATGAACAATGTACTCGCGATTTACAAAAGTTCTTGTCTTTTACAACTTACGAGGCATAGGGGTCGTTTCGTCCTTTTTAATTTACATTAAAAGTATTCGTATTCGTGAGGCCAGTCGTGGCGCAGGGACACAAATGTGTGACTGTGAAGTGTGTAAATGCGACCGGGTGCGGGTTCGATCGATCGAAATGAAATATTTATTTAAATTTATATTTTCATTTCTTCGTTCTGGTGTCGTTAAAATTCGACGATGAGTTGACACTCAACAGGCAGTTTCTCCAGAATAGGGCGGAAAGTGGAGAGCGGAGTGACTTAACACTAGGTTCCCTCTGCCCACCCGGCAGTGTGCGGGATACAGCGTGAAGTTGATTTCAAAAGTATTCGTTTTATTTAGTTGTTTTTCAAACCTATCGCCAGTGAGTCGTTCGCGTGCCACTAGCCTGTCATAATTTCGCACAATATAATTTGTTTACACAACCGTAAGAGTACAGTATAGCATCTATCGGGTTGCGGAAGTTGTGGAATATTTTTTTTTAAAAGTGATATCTCTTTTTTTTTATTCGATGTTAGCGCGGAGTGTTGACAAGTGTTTTTTTTTTTATCGCGGGCTTCTTTCTATACATTATTATTCTAGAGGCCGCGAATTTTTTTTTATTATGTTTATTTAAGTGCTAAAAATTGTGATTCGTGTGTTGTTTGAGTTTATACAGAGATTTATTATCACTATGCCATCACTGAAAAAGATTATATCGAAGTTATGTCACGTTGTAAGTATATTATTTTTTGTGTTTGTTTAGAGTCGTGTTATTTTTTTTTAATATTATTAGTTTTTAAATTGATAACAGCTATTATCAACGAATATCTAATGACGCATTTAAATATCATAAATAATTAGTACGAATTTGGTGTAATGATGTGAAAAGTGGGTAAATAGAACAATAATATACCAGTTAGTTTTGTTTATTTTTTTTTATTTCACGTTGTATCCCGCACACAATAGAGTAAGCAGAGTTAAGACACTCTGTTCCCCAATTCCAGCTGAATTCTGGAGGCATTGCATGTTGAATGGCGGAACAAAATATTAAATATTTAATTTTCTCGAGTTGGAATCGAATCCACGAGCTGACACGTTTACAGTCACACTTTAAACCCCTGCGCCACGACTGGCCTCATTTTTATTTAACATTATTTTATATTCTACTAAAATATCTATCTATATATATAATGTAACGAACATTTCACAATGCGTAATATTTATTATTCGAGTCCTACCCGAATATTGATACCAGTTTCAGCTTGCTCACTTCTGGTTTTATTATTAGGATAGGACTTCGCTTTAATATTATAGTATATTAGAGCGGTGTTCGTTATTGTTTAGTTATTTTTTTTTAGTTAAACGCAAAAAAATATTATAGTCATTTTAAAATCTGTAATTAGTTTGTAGGTATGAGTAATTGTGTCCGTCGTGGTGCAGGTTCACGAGCGCATAACTAAAAAGTAATCGCGACGGTTGTGGTTTCGATACCCGCTAGGGGGAGTGATTTATTATTTATAATTTTTTTTCTTTGCTCTGCTACCAAGGCAAAGCGCGGCGTGGAGTTCCGCCACTCGATACGATATGCTTCAAAAATCGGCAGAAAGTAGGGAGCAGAGTGTCATGATATTAGGTTCTCTCTGCCTACTTTGCTATATGCGGGATGCGGCGTGAAGCGTGAAAATTTATTTGTATCTATGAAAAATCTATATATGTATTATTTTAAGTAATAATAAATTATCCAAGGCTAAAACAGAGCAAACGTCTTTGAATAACAATAGAATGCGCTACTTGCCTCTGTTCGAATTCCTGACCATTGACGAAAGAGCTCACTTCAACAGTGACGTAGGCTGTCGTCATCATACGAGAAATCACTAGGTCATTTATCATCAAAGTTTAAATAAACCAATTCATCGCAGGCCGAAGACGAAGCCCACTGACACATATATTGCTTTTTTAATTTTTTTTTTCAAATGTTATTCCACACTTGGGAAAGATAAATAATTACTTAAACCGCTCTAAGAGGTGCGGGTTCAAATCCCGCTAGGTTGAAATTTTTATATTAATTAATATAATACGTTTTCTAAATAATATATTATTTCTTCGACTAGCACGAGAGCGGGTTCAGGCTCTTAGATTTTTGTTTTGCGGCACAGCTTCTCGGGTGCGGGCGTTATGCCAATTGTACCAAATGTCAATACGATGCATTAGTACCTCCTCCACTCTGTTTCGATTCTTAATCGATCTAGTGCATTACTATCTACTAACTTTTTAATTTCCCTCGCGTGACTCTAACAATTTACGGCTTTTACTTCCCCCGGTCTTCTTTGTGAACGGTATCCTTGGCTTGGTTTTTTTTTGTTATTTTTTTCTAAATAATATTGTTGAAAAATCCAAGGTGTGCAAGTGGTTGAAAATTGTGAATTTTAACGTTCCAGTGATGGTTGCCAAAATTTATAATACGGAACTGCGCTACGGTAATCTGCTAAATTCGTGTTTCTTTATGTTTATTCTTGTCGAGAGTCGGTGTCACATCATTGTTAACCTGTTTGTCGTTTACCACGTGGCAGGTAGGACAACGTGTTTTTGTGCTTTTTTTAAAATATTGTCTATTATACTTGAAATTTAATTTGCCAATTATGTTTATAATTAGAGGATCTGCGTAGAGTTCCGCCACTCAACAGATTTCGGCGGAATGTGGAGCACGGAATATTATTAACACTAGGATCTCTCTGCCTACCCTGCTATATGCGGGATATAGCGTAAAGTTGAAAGAAAAAAAATAATAAAATATTTTTTAAGTATTATAAAAAATAGGTAATTATTTTGAAGTATTTAAAAAGATGGTTGATATCAACTCCTAAACTAAATTTACTATAAATGTTCTTCAGGTTCAGTTAGTTTAAATCGTTCGTTTAATCTTACTTGTTCGTTTATTCAAAAGTTTAATTTGAAAATCACACATATATGTATGTCCATCATGATGTAAAACATCAAAATTAACCGTTGTAAGAACTGAAAGCTCGTTCGGTTCGTGTAGTTTGCGCGCAATTACCATATCGTGTTAAATCTATTGTCGATTGTATTTCCCTTTTGTTCTGTTTGATTGACACGTGCCGGTCGTTTACACGGTTTGTATTGTGTCTCGTGATACTGTTTTGATTCTCTGTTAATTTTTTTTCTATTGTTGTTGATTAAAGGTTTTTTTTATGATGACACATTAAAATATTATTGTAGACATTCTTTTTGACAGGAATTCTAGTGTTAAGACTCTCCGCCTCCAATTTTCGTCAAATTCTGAAAGCATAGTATGTAGATTGGCGGTACTTAACGCCGCGCTTAGCCTCGGCACCAGAGCTAAGATGGAAAAGTTAAATATTTTATTTTTTCGAACGGATTCTGAGATCAGCTTGAACAAACTCACAGACACAGACTTTCGGCCAATTCAATAAAACAATTGGCTTATAGCAATATTCTTTATATTGACATAACTTTTTTATTTATGAACCGATTGAAATAAAACAAACACTAAATATTAAAGGAAGTTTGCCAAAACACAATTGTACATTTGAATCGTTTTAACCGTTTCTGAGATAAGCGTGAACAAACGCGCAAACAAACAGACAAAAAAATTTAAAATAATTATTTTGGGTAGTGTTACATTGCTAAATGCCCCTAATAAAATAATTGATTTTCTCATATATCTTCTATGTACAGACAGCGATGAGTTACAGTTTTATTATATGTATACATAGATTACCTAGATTCAAGTAAAACTAATTATAACATTAAATATCTATAAATGTACCCACATTTAATAACTACTTTGTAAATTATATTTTTATAGATTTATGATAAAGCTTCACTACACCATAAATGTTACATGTTGTTTTTCTAAGTTTCCTAAAAAATGAGCATATTATTATTCATTCCCCCAACGAGAATTAAACCCACAACTGTCCGCATTTACAGTCACACCAGTGCCACTGTACCACGACGGCCTCCAAGAAATAATAAATCTAGAATTTAAATTCTGAAACATAGTGTTCAGAACGTGCGCTGCGGGATTAATGTTTCTATTTTCATTTGAAATGTGCGCGAATATTCTCACCTAGTATTCGTCATTAAAATGAACGCTTTATGTGATCACGAAGGAATTTCCGAACTGAAAATAAAGTACTATTTAAATTGTTTGCCAATTGCATTTAAGTTATAAGAATTAAGTAACTTATATGATGTTGACCAATAATATTTTCTTAGTAATTTTTGTCAGGTGTGGAGGGTTAGTTGTGGCGTAGCGGCACAAAGTGTGACTGTAAAATTGGCTGGTTGTGGGTTCAATCCCCACTCGAGGAGATGAGATATTTACTTAAATTTATATTTCCATTTCTTCTTCGCTCTGGTGTCGAGTCAAAGCGCGGCGTTGATTTCTGCCACTCAACACGCAATGCCTCCAGAATTCGGCAGAAAGTGGGGAACGGAGTGTCTTAACACTAGGTTCCCTCTGCCTACCCTGCTGTGTAGCAGGATACAGCGTGAAGCAGATTTTTTAATTTCATGAGTAATGGGTTTGGATACTTGATTGATTATATTTTGATTAGCTTCACATCTCCGGCTCTGATATGACAGAATGCGGCGTTGAATTCCGTCGCCTGTCACGCAACGTCTCTAATTTGGATGGAAATTAGACGACGGAGTGCCTGTACACTAGGCTTTTTCTGTTGATTCTGCTATGTGGGATAGTAGAGAAACCACCATAGCTGTTTGTTTAATCAAACCTGTGAAACACCTATACTTATCATAAAAATAAACACAAACTTCCATGGAATTTGAACGCCATTAGTCACTGTTTTCAATGTTAACTTCACCATTCGGACCAACAGTTAAGAGGATTATTTTTAACTGAATATTTTACGTATTACAGCCTCGTCAAGACACACACACGCCTACCAGGCCCGCTGTGAGTCCAGCGTTGCCCGTGAGCTCGGTGACGGCGATACCTGTTGCGAAGAAAGCTGTCAAAACCAAGAAGAAGGCCAAGACGAAAATTAAAAGCACCAAAATGAAGATCAGCACTAACGATGTTATTGGGGAGGCTGATGAGTAAGTTGGATTGGTGTTTTTGTCATACTATGTTAGGATAGAAAAAGATATAATCTTGATTAATATATATATATATATATATATATATATATATATATATTTTGATATTTTCAAAGTGTTATTCCACAGAAAAGAAAAATAGTTATTTAGATAATATATAACAAATTATTTCATAAAAAAAATATCCCGCTGCGTTCAAATTTTTATATTATACGTTTTCTGAATCGAAATTAATGTTATGGTCTTTAAATTTACTTTTTAAAGTAAGTTTTTTTTTTATTTTTGCCATTTACTTATAAATAATATTTTTAGTAAATAATTTAACTAAGTTATATATTCCTTCTTATTTACCAGAGTCAAAATAATATAATTTAATTTAAAATAGTGAACATAAAATATAATTATGTTTATTTATTGTTATTTCAGTTCTAACAGCAGATCGCCATCACCTGACCCCACAGTGGACACATGGCAAATGGACACCGATTCATTAGAAGTTGACAAATTGGACAAACCACCTCCTCCGTCGATACCTAAGAATGATCCAGAACAAAGTTCTATGGTCAAGTTAGCAACGAAATTGAATGGGACAGTAGTCTCTACTAAACCATTGCTTTCGAAAGGTGAGTTTCTATTAGAATGATTTTTAAATATTTTCTAATATTGTAAAATGTATAACCTAAATATTAATTAGTATACAATGTCGACTAATATTTAATTCAGTCAGTGGTCTGTTAAATAGATTTTTTACATAATTGATTTTATTATTATAAAATATCTTGAGTGTCTTAACAGCTTAGGTTCCCTCGGCATAATCTGCTGTGTGCAGAATACAGCATGAAGCTAATATTTTTTTTAATAAATTATATTATTTTTAGTATAGTTGTATAACTTATCATCCTCAACACGCAATGCCTCCAATTCGGCAGAAAGTGGAGAACGGAGTGTCTTAACACTAGGTTCCCTCTGCCTAAAGCTGATAAAAAAGTGTAAAGCTGATCATGAGATCAAACAATTTGCTTAAAAAAGAATATTAAAATCCACTTAAATTATTTCACAACACAAACATATTAGTCATAAACTATTTAACAGTCCACCATTATTTAAGAATATAATATGACAAGATATCTAGAGTAGGCAAGGTCAGTACTGACGCTAATATAAATTAAGTTTAATATATCTATATCTATATATAGAGGCCAGTCGTGGCGCAGCGGCACGAAGTGTGACTGTAAAACCGACTGGTTGTGGGTTCGATCCCCACTCGAGGAGATGAAATATTTACTTAAATTTATATTTCCATTTCTTCGCTCTGGTGTCGAGGTTAAGCGCGGCGTTGAGTTCTGCCACTCAACACGCAATGCCTCCAGAATTCGGCAGAAAGTGGGGAACGGAGTGTCTTAACACTAGGTTCCCTCTGCCTACCCTGCTGTGTGCGGGATACAGCGTGAAGCTAATTTCATTTAATTTTAATTTATTTAATATATCTGGTGAGAATCTAGCTCGCTTTCAACACCTAATACAAAATAATAAATGTTATTTTAGAAATTCTAATCAAATCGAAGAATCGGTCTCTCGACTCTGCCAAAATATTTTAGATCGTTTTATTTGTGGTGTTTTCTTTTATTATGTCATTATATTATGTGAAGACAAGGATATTTCGAGATAATCAGTGTATATTTTAAATTTAAATACTGTTTAAATGAGGCCAGTCGTGGCGCAGGGGCACACAGTGTGACTGTAAAACCAACTGGTTGTGGGTTCGATCCCCACTCGAGGAGATGAAATATTTACTTAAATTTATATTTTCTTTTCTTCGCTCTGGTGTCGAGGCAAAGCGCGGCGTTGAGTTCTGCCACTCAACACGCAATGCCTCCAGAATTCGGCAGAAAGTGGGGAACGGAGTGTCTTAACACTATGTTCTCTCTGTCTACCCTGCGGTGTGCGGGATACAGCGTGAAGCTGATTTTTAAATACTGTTTAATTTGTTGTTAATTGAGATGTTTAGATTAAATGTAGCGGCGATTTTATTAATATTATAATAAATATATAATAATATCCAGAAGATTTTCGTCATAATACATCTAATTTTGTTCTATATAACAGTGTTATTGTATGTTTGGGTTAGAGACTGCTTTTTATAATTATACTTTGCAGCGGCGGCTATGGGTTCGATTCCCACTTTCATTTCTCCGCTCTGGCAACATAGCAAAACGCGGCATTTTAAAACAAAATCGGTGGAAAGTGGGGAACGGGCTATAACTTATGACCACGCGGGATACAGCGTGAAGCTTAAAAAAAATTACAATAGCGTTTTAAATATGTATAGGTACATACGTCTTATTTTATTTGATAAATAAGTATTGTTAATATACAAAATAACATTTTGTGTATTGTTATTATTATTAATTTTTATTCATTTAATTAGTAAGTTAAACTTGCGGGTTTTATCGAGTTAAAAGGACCATTTTTTTTATTTTTGTTTAATACTCTTACCTTAACTACGTTTTACAGAGAAAATAAACAAAAATCAACAATTCTTGGCGTCTTTACACACAACTAATCCCTTCAAAACTTTACCATCACGCAAAGGTTACGAAGCCAAATTTTTCTTTAAATATTTTAATTAAAATATTAAAAGCTTTGCTTATATGTTACTTATTAATCATATTTCATTAATTATATTCTTCTATTATTTAAAATCGTCATAAGGCCGTGGTAGCGCAGGGGCACAAGCGTATGACTGTAACGCCACGGTTGTGGTTTCGATTCCCACTCGAGGAATTAACTATTATTTATTAATATTTTCATTAATTCGCTCTGATACTAGAACAAAAGCGCGGCGTTGAGTTTTGAGTTCTGTCACTCAGCACCCAATGCCTTGGTAATTTCAGCGGAAAGTGGGAAACGGAGTGTCTTAACACAGGGCCTACCCCACCATTTACGAGATACCGCGAGAAGCTGTATCTCGTAAATGGCGGGCTTATTTAAAAATAATGAACTTGTATAGTATTGTAATAATAATCTTGGCATTATTTAAAGATATATTTCAGACTCAATGAAACAATTGTAGCTTTGCTTGATAAGATTTTATATGTATTTTTGGTCAAATGATAAACAGATTTACTTATTTAATATAAAATATCTGTAAATGAGTAGAAAATTATGAACAGAGTAACCTATTATTGTTTTAAGTAGATTTATTTATTATACATATTGATAATCCAGTATTCGTAAATCTTTTTAAGTTTAATATTTGTTTTTATTTTTTTATTCGTAGTAGCTTCGTGTTACTGAATTACATAGGTTATTATTAGCTAGAAAATCACAACGCTTTTAAATTAATTATAGAAATAGATGTAGTAAAAAAAATGGTTTAGGTATTCTTATTTTTTTTTAAATGCTATTTATTAGTTTGAATTAAGAGTAAATCTATGTACATATTATTTATCCCTACTTCTTTTATACTTTTGAAACTATACGATTATATTTACTAATATTATTTTAAATTGTGATCGACAAGTTGTGGCTGTGCCGAAGTTAACTGTAGGCGAATGCGCAATTTTAGAATTTTTCTTACTTTTCATTATTTACTTCCTGAGTGATCAAAACGCAAAAGTTCAGAAAACTAACTTCAGGGCGGCCACGTCTCGTCGACAGTACTGTACACGTTGATGACTTTTTAAAAAAATAATATAATTTCTTTTATTTCCAGAATCACCTTTAAATTTACCAGAGTCAATAAGCAGCTGTTTAAGACCATCTCTCTTTCCTCGAGTACCACCGTACCTCAAATTCGTCAGCCATGATGAAACTACTCCCTTAAAAATTCCATTGGCAATACAAAAACATCTCAAATGGAAAGTAACTACCATAACGCCCATAGTTGTTAAGAAAACATTGACTAATTCAGGCTTTAAATTGGTCAAGAGTGAGTGTGATACCGCGGAATGTCCACAAGAAGGTACTTTTAATTTTTTTGTCTTCTATATAAATAAAATCTAAGTATCTACACATACATGTAGTATGTGTAGATACTTAGATTTTATATTATTTTGTAATAGTTCTAAGAAAGTGAGTGTATTATTCGTAAGGATATCTAATGCAATTATGAATCTTTCAAAAAATCTAGTTTTGACACTTAAAAATTATAAACTGAATGTGGCCAGTCGTGGCGCATGGGCACAAACGTGCAACTGTAAACGCGACAGGTTGTGGATTCGATTCCCACTCGAGGAAATGAAATATTTAATATTTTTATTTCCTTATCTGGTAAAAAAGTTTTAAATTATATTTTCATCATACCAATTTCTTACATTAGTATAATTATAATATTCTTACATTAATATAATTTTATAAAATTAATAAAACAAGATAACACTTTCTAATTTCTAATTTCAGAAACAGTAGACTGGATAGGCATATGGGGTAAACACATGAAGTCAATAATGTTTAGAGCGATAAAGGACGGACAGAAAATGAACCATTTCCCCGGAACCTTCCAAATAGGTAGAAAAGATAGGCTGTGGAGAAACTTACAGAAATTAGCGTCGAAATATGGCGTCAATGAATTTGGTATAATGCCCAAAACGTATGTGTTACCACACGATTTGAAGATATTGAAACATGACTGGGACAAGTATGCGGCTAATAATGAAAGGTGGATTATTAAGCCGGTATGTATTGAAAAAAATATTATCTGGTAGTGCGTATATGGGAGTTACAAGTTCGATTCCAATTCAGGGGAATGAATTGTTTTCATTTCGTCGCTCTAGTAACAAGGCCATAATTGAGTTGATTAGTTATTTTACTGTTGAGTTCCCCCACTCAACGCGCGATTTTCCAAAAATTGGGTAATGTAGCGTTTTATATAAATGAAACAAAAATTATCATAATGTTGCTTGCATTAATTGTATTCTATGTCTTTGTTGATATAATAAAGTATAAATTATGTTAATTAAATAAAACATATTTTATCATACAAGGAAAAATATAAACATTGACAAAAGAAGAACAATCTTAATCTTTAAAAAATTACATTTCAGCCAGCATCAGCTCGCGGTACGGGTATCAAAGTAGTATCCCGTTGGACTCAAATACCTAAGAAAAAACCCGTTGTGGTCCAACGATATGTATCTAAGCCTTACTTGATCAATGGTAGCAAGTTTGATCTCAGATTGTATGTACTTGTTACTTCTATCCATCCATTGAGGATATATTTGTATAAGGATGGCTTGGCGAGGTTTGCTTCAGGTTAGTTAAATTTGGAATTGTATTTAATTTTATTTATTTATATGAATATTTCACAAGCAAAGTAAAATTTAATAATTATATTGAAAATAGCATTTTTTGATCAATATTATAAAATATATTAATATAAACTTTTTGTAAGGTTTATTTGTAATGCTGGAATACTGCATTAATTGATTTATCTTCTCGCATTGCTTATTATATCATGAGTGATTGTGATTTACATATGTAAAGTACCTAAGCCAAGCCCATCTACAGCTAAATTCATGACGGCCACGACTCGTCGATTGTATTGTACATTATATATTGAGATGTACTAACAAATAACTTAAAATAAAAAAAAATAAAAAATCAGCTTCACGCTGTATCCCGCGCACAGCAGGGTAGGCTGAGGGAACCTAGTGCTAAGTTAAGTTATCACTCCGGTCCCGACTTTCTGCCGAATTCTGGAGCCATTGCGTGTTGAGTGGCAGAACTCAACGCCGCGCTTTGCCTCGAAACCAGAGCGAAGAAATGGAAATATAAATTTAAGTAAAAATTTCATCTTCTCGAGAGAGAATTGAGCCCACAACCAGTCGGTTTTACAGTCACACTCTGTGCCCCTGCGCCACGACTGGCCTCAACAAATAACTTAACCATAAAATATTATATTTATTATTTATATTTTAATCATAGAAAATATGCTAATAATTTGTTAGCGTATTTAAAAGGCAGTTATTCATATAAATAATGATTTTAATTTTCTTTTTCCAGTGAAATATAATGATGAACTATCATCATTAAACGATAGATACATGCATTTAACTAATTACTCCATCAATAGACTATCTAAGAATTATACACCTAACGAAGACTTTGCTGCTTGTGAGGGACATAAGTGGTAATTATTATTTTTATTATTTTAGCTTTGATACTATTATATGTAACATTTATTTAAAAAATCAGCTTCACACTGTATTCCGCACATAGCGAGTTAGACAGAGGGAACCTGGAGACATTGCGTGTTGAGTGGCGTAACTCCACACCGTGCTTTACCTTGACACCAGAGCGAGAAAATGTAAATATATAATATTTCATTTCTTTGGATTGGGATCGAAAATATCGAGTGCGTTTACAGTCCCATGTTTGTGCCCCCGCGCCACGACTCGCTTCAATTTATTTTTATTTTGATACTGTTATATGTACATAGATCTATAATTATTATAAATGTCACGCCAAATTATTAACACGATGTTATCGAATGTGAATCTTTTTATTAAAAAAAAAAATAAAAATAATAGTAAGTTAAAAACTAGCTTCGTTCTGACTAAATAATATTTTAAATGTAAAAATTGTTTCAATATTAAATGTATTTTTTTATATTCATATTCAAAAATTATAAATTTAAGCAAAATTTATTTTATAACTTTCTCTTCTGTCAAAGTCTGTCTGTTATGAATTATTTTGGCAATTATGAAAAACTATTGAATTTTAAGGTTATATGTTTTGTGTTTCCCATACAAGGTGACTATTTACTAAATAATTTAGTATATTTTAAAACTGACTGATTCAGTAACTGTATATGTTTAACATGTATAATGTATTTTTTTTGTTATTTTGCACTTTCACGCTTTATCTCATACATGGGATAGGTAGAAGGAACCTAGTGTTAAGACACTCTTTTCCCATTAAGAAACTTCCGTTCCCCACTTCCGCCGAATTCTGAAGGTATTGTGTGTTACGTTTCGAAACTCATTCTCGAAGAAATGAAAATGTTAAATATTTCTATGTATAAATAGTTTTAATTGAATTCTGTTTGCAGGACTCTACAAACACTATTTCAATATTTAAAGACTGAACAGAAAGTAGACACAGACAAGCTGTGGGAAAACATAAAGGACCTAGTGATTAAAACAATCATATCGGGTGAGGCGAGCATCAGTTCGTTGACTAAAGCCAATATAACCTCAAGGTACAATTGTTACGAATTATTCGGTATAGATGTTCTGTTGGACGAGGATTTGAAGCCTTGGCTCTTGGAGGTATGCTTGGATTTCTTTTTANGCCGGTCGTGGCGCAGCGGCACGAGGTGTGACTGTAAAACCGACTAGTTGTGGGTTCGATCCCCACTCGAGGAGATGAAATATTTACTTAAATTTATATTTCCATTTCTTCGCTCTGGTGTCGAGACAAAGCGCGGCGTTGTGTTCTGCCACTTAACACGCAATGCCTCCAGAATTCGGCAGGAAGTGGAGAAAGGAGTATCTTTCACTAGGTTCCCTCTGCCTACCTTGCTGTGTGCGGGATTACAGCGTGAAGCTGATTTATTTATTTTTATTTTAATTTATGAAAGTATATTACATTTGTAATATTGATGTTTTGTTGTTGAGGCCGTCGTGGCGATTCCCGGTACGATTCCCGTTCGGGGGAATGCTTATTAAATATTTTCAATTTCGTAATAGAGTCATCGTAATAAAAAATATTTTTTTATTTAAATTTTAATTATCAGTTTTTTTTAATTTGTCCTGTATTCCGGATATAGCAAGTCAAGTAGGGGGAATTTAGTGTTAAGATTAAGACACTTCGGTCCCCACTTTCCGCTTTATTTTCTAGAAATTGCTTGGTAAGAGAGATCAAAGCCGCATTTTGTTTAATACTATAAGAAAAAAGTACCACATATCACTTGTAAAGTACAAAAACAATATTAAAAATTTCAGGTGAACATATCGCCGAGTTTGCACAGCGCGTCCCCATTAGATATCCACGTTAAGGGCCCGTTAGTATCGACTGTGCTCAATATAGCACAGTTCCAAGTGCCCGCCAAGACTAACTTGGAAACTTTGTGCAAGGAGAAACCTAGTAAATTGGTATGTTTTTTAAAAAAAATATTATTAAGTAGGTGTGTTATGTTTGACACGCACGTACTGTACGAACGGGATCTTGAAGTAAGGCTTTTTTAACCTTTGCGCATTGTACACCCGGGAAGCAGAATAACCAAAAATTTGGAAAAAATGTAAAATCAAATCTGTGCAGCCCTCTACAGCTAAGTTCAGACGGGTACGATTCGTCGACCGTATAGGAAGTGCATATATTGTATAGAAAATGATTCTATATTAATGTTAAAAGTTGTTTGCTTTAATATCTGGAACTTCTGGTTTAAATTGAAATATTATTTTGTGTTGGATAGTATTTGATAAATTATCAAAGAAGGTAGTGGCTATGATTTCATTTCTATGTAAACATTAACCATTTGATGACAAGCATCAGACCTATCTCAGGCATTTGTAATGTCAGTCAAATCATACCCAATTCTTAGTTATACCATTGGAAGCAGGCAAACCATACTTAAAAGCTGATTTGTTTCTACACTACGAGTGAGAAAATTATATTTTATATTTTTTTTATTCCTATTTTACTACCAATGGGGTACCAAGTAGTGTGTGAACTCTTTTTGCCAACTGAAGTCTTTAGCAAACTATATTGTTGTACTTCTATGTAATATTGCTCTCATATGTAATCATCTTCTCGTAGAATCTCCACAGAGTTACATCACCAGGTTAATTCTTTTCAGATTTAACCACACCAATTATATTGTTTATATTATTTTTATTTAAATTAAAATTTTCTAGTTTTAGTGACTTGTTTTTAAATCGCCTCAATCTTTGTAACCTTAAAGTATAGAAATAATGAATTGTTTTTTTTTTTACAAATTACAAAAGTTTTTTTTAAGAATAATACATGTGGACCGTTTATGTGTATTATTAAGATATTTATTTTTTTACAAAAAAAAAGTGATGTAATTTAAATAATGTATTATACTATATGTTTTAATATTAAATATTTTCAGGCGGGCCTGCCTTATGATAGTAGATTATATACAGTGTACCTATCTAAAGAAGAAAGAGACAAACATATAATTTACACGAACATGGAAGATAGAGATATGGTAAGTAGATTAACTTGGCTGTCTCGCTCTCGTGTGTCTAGCCGCAGTGTTTACCTTCCATACCTTGCAGTACCTGCGCGACATCCTGTCCACGCTGACGCCGGACGACGTGCGGCACCTGGTGCAGGCGGAGGACGAGCTGGCGGGCGCGGCGCACGTGGAGCGCGTGTTCCCGGCCGCGCGCGCGCACCGCTACCTGCGCTACCTGGCCGGCCCGCGCTACTACAACCGCCTCTTCGACGCCTGGGAGACGCGCTACGAGCGCGACCGCCGCCCTGGTGCGTGCCTCTACGCTAACTGCGCTAGATCTAACCGGCGAGGATATGAACAGTTTGTGGGAATCGAACCTGTCGCTTTTACAGTCGTGGCGCAAGGGCAAGTTGCGTACAAACGCGCGACTGCAAAAGCAGTACAACAAACAACTTGCGCCACGACAGGCCTCAATCACAAGAATTTTTATACTGAAAAATTGGTAACTCTTGATTACATTATTTATAAAAAAAAAACTAATAAATCGAAATAAAATAAATCAGCTTCACGCTGTATCCCGCACACAGCAGGGTAGGCAGAGGGAACCTAGTGTTAAAACACTCTGTTTGACAGAAAGTGGGGACTTTCTGTCAAATTCTGAAGGCATTGCGTGTTGAATGGCGCTACTCCAGCTTAGCCTCGACACCAGAGCGAAGAAATGGAAATATAAATTTAAGTAAATATTGCATCTCCTTGAGTGTGGATCGAACCTACAACCAGTCTGTTTTACTGTCACTTCGTGCCGCTATGCCACGACTGGCCTCAAAAAAACTAATATACGCCAAAAAGCAAAATCGATTATCTATCTCCATATTTGATAAGTATGATCAATCGTCGACAGGTCGGTAAGTAATAAGTAATAATAATATAATATAAACGTCACAAACAATCAAAATCAAATCGATTATTCACTCCCGAGTCGATTCTCAACAGGTATCGAGTTGCTCCGCTCGCTGTGCGACATCGGCTACCACCTGGAGGCGCCGCCCGTCCCGCTCAAGGTAAGGCGCGCGCGCGCCCCGCCGCCCCCCGCGCCGCACCGCCGCGCCGCCGCCGTACTGTTGTTGTGGGGGGTGCTGCTGTTGCTTGTTGAGCGGTTGTTGATGCGTGGGAGTGTTGAATGGATTTAGTATGAGATATGCGTTTGTAGGGTACGATAGTTAGACTTTTTTTCGTATTTATTATAACATTTTAAATGTTTCGGTTTTTTAAGTATTACGGATTGAGTACTGGTACTAGGATAAATATGTAAGAGATTTTTTTTTGTTCTTCGAAGTGGAAATCAAACCCACAACCGTCGCGTTTATAGTCAGAAAATAATTTAAATATAAGATTTTTGAATTCATATTTGAAAAATTCTTAATTCAACAGTAACTTTGAATGTGGAACACTACTTTGTTTGAAATACAAAGTAGCATTCGATATTTAAATATACTTTTACTATGCAAATCTCTTTTTAAACCTACTACTAACCAATGTTGCCCATTGATATTTTGTTTCCATGCATATAACATGTTCTTACGTCTTACAAGACAACATTTTTTTTAAATCTACCTCAATAGTAATACAATTTTTTTTGCTCAGTTAGTCTAGTTTATAAGAAAATAATGTTTTATTTATATGACGTTTTTAAAATAATAAAACTGCTTTACTAGCAATTCCTGACTTAATAAATTGTCTTTAAGGCAAATAAAAAAATATATTAATATATTTTTTTATGTACGTGAAAATAATTAAGATTAATAGTAATAATAATAAAATTAATAATAACTTTATTACACAAAAAAAAAACCCAACGATACCCGAAGAGAAAAAGCAATTATTTTGTCCAGATTATTTATAGCAGATTATAAATATTGATATAAATTAACTATTTTCTGTTAGGTTTTGTGTGTTTGTGAGAAATTAATGCAAAACGACAACAGTACGGATCGTCACAATATCCCATATTTTTGTTCGCTCTTCATATGTGTATGTTGTTCTTTCTATATTGGTTTTGGGTATATATTTTATATATATATGTATATATATGTTTTCAATTTTCACATTAAAGTAAAATTTTCCAATATCTGCTGTTCTTTCTTTCTACTTTTGACAAAACCCGAAGATGACATTTTTTTTTAAAAATATATACTTTTTTAAATGTGAAAATTAAAAATTGCTAATATATTTCTGTAAACCTTCTTCATATATATTTGTATTATTCTTATATTAATTTTCTTATTTATTATTGCTATATTATAGATAATATATTTGAAATTATTCAAATTATATTTATGTTAGGGTCACTTAAAGTAGAGGCCATATAAAAATTAATATGTAGATATATCGACAAACGGTATGTACAATTTTTTATATTAGGTATTACTGAGTAGTGGATTCCAATATACATTTTACAAACAATAATTTAAAAAAAACTTCATAACAGACGGTTATTTAAATAATGCTAATTTTTCCGAAAATTTGAAAAAAACAAAAATATAGTTGACATTAATTAAATTATAGATTTTATTGTATATGTTACAAAAGGAACTAGGTTAAAGTAAATATTATAATTACAGGCCAAAACAGGAGTTAGTGTGGTGAGACATTTTACGTTAAAGCATGATTATTTTTTTTTTAATCTATTTTCTCATATTTCAATACGTGACATGGAATGAAAAATAATAATAATTCAGAACGCATTCTTAGAATCAGACACGTTTTGACAGTAAAAAGGAACATGTTATTTCATTAAATGGTTGTGCTCGTTTATTTACATTCGGTTCACAAAGATTTTAATTATTATATATCTTTTAATATATAGAATATAGTATTAAATTGAAGCATGTATGGATATTAAGATTTTTTTCTGTGGCAATCAGGGCAAAGTCACAAATGCGCTCCGGAGAGCGTACTTGGGTTGTAAACACGTCGCTCACAGTAAGTGCGTAGAACGGAGCCGCCGGTATCGAAACGACACGAGCGACCTTCTTAGTATTTTTTATCTGTACAAGCTACACCTTTAGGGCATAGACTATATATAGACGTTCGAATTTCGAATTTCAAATAGAATATGACGCTAGTGATACGATGTTTAGTGCTAGAACGAAGAGGAACATGAATGTTTTTGTATGAGTATAGCTCAAGTATAAATTACTATAATAATTGCATATTAATTTGTTTTTGGTTATTTGTAACGTAATAATCGATTTTTAAACTATGAACAAATAGAAGTGCATGATTGGCTAACGAGTGACACCTTGATACTTCACTGATGTGTTCTAAATTTAAAATTTTGACAGTATTTCTAGTATCACTATAGAATATTAATAGACTGTAAAAAGTCTACTACTTATTATTAATGAAGTAATGTTTTAATGTAGATCTTTGAAATTGTAGTAATTTTATTGGTAAAAAATAATAATAATAAATAATAATAGGTAAATATTAACAATAGAATTCGTATTCTAGTATTTGATGGTATTGCTATAATCCCGTATATAGTTATTGTGTAATATTGAATGTGTTGTTTTTAGTCGGCTACGTTTCGGGAACTAGGAAATGTATATGACCTAACAGTTTTATTATCTTCATCATCATTGTAAAAGGTAAAAAAGTTTTGTTTAAACGTTATATATTATAATGTGTTGTGCGTATTTTTTTTTATATATTTGTAGAATAAGGTAGGATGTTACATCAATATAGGTAAACGATTAATTTTAAGGATTTTTAGATATTACTGATGTATTTATATGTGTTTATATTTTCTATATTTATTATGATTATATTATGTGAATTATATATTTTGTATGTATTATCATGCTTGTCGTATAACAATTTCCTATTGCTTTCCTCATCACTTTTCATGGTTGAATGTGATGTTTGTTTTCATTGTGTGGACGATTGAGTGTTGAATTTTGAAAGATAAAAATGGCTGTGCACAATTTTAAAACTGACATTTTATAGTTAATCATTAATTAAAAGGGTTTGTGCTTGAAATCATGTATAATTTTTTTTAAGATTTACATCACTTTTATTTTCAATTTTTTTGCTGTTTTGTCATCAATCTTTGTGTGTTGCATGTGTTATTAAAACCTCACGCACCATTCAACTCGCGATTCGTGCTGATTTTACACTCGATGTTCTGTTTAATTGTTACATTTCTAACTATTTATGTTTTTAACTACGACTATAATAATATTATATCGTTTGTGTTTGGTACTTGTTTCATACTTACGACTCACCCTTAACTCATGAGCACTAGCTTTATAAATTTCATTTCCCCAATCGCTATACGCTTCAGCACAAAATTTATAAGCTGTTATTGTTTTAAGATATTGATTTTTTTTTTGGGAATTTTACAAATATACTTTGTTTCAGTCCAAATTTTTTTTCATAGATATTACCATAATTATGTATATCAGCACAAACGTAGTTTATGTATGCCGTTTTAAACCGTTGACTGTCTAAAATTAATTAGAGCGAAAGAGAAAGAGAAAATCCCTTATAGGAATGTTATTTTGGCAATTACATGGTGTGTAGATTAGATACGACATATTTTAAAGCGTAGACAGCGACGGTGATAAGGCGGCAGGTTAGCGAGTGAGTAACGGTGCCCCCCGTCCCCCTGCCCCCCCTCTCCCCCGCCCTCCCCGCGTCCCGCCTGGTCCCGGTGTTATAGCGGGCGGCTCAGCAGTTGGATCGTTGCAGAATGACGTGGACGCGCCGACGCCGGCCGCCTCGGTCTCTGCCACAGCCTCGCTCGCGTCGCTGCCCCCCGCGCCCCCCGGGCCCCCAGCGCCCCCCGGGCCCCCCGCGCCCCGCGAGCCCGCCCCGCAGCCCTGCGCCTAGCCACACCGACCTCAACATGAACGAGTGCGATAAGCGTTAGGCCGGTCGCGGCTCGGTCCACACGCATATGAGAATGTTTCTCATATGAGAGTATTTTAACAAACTGAGATCGAACCGTGACCGGCTCCATATAGTGTGTGTCCATCCTTAATGGCCGCCGAAGAAATCGTTTTCTACAGCCTTTTGTATTTATACTGTGTTGTGTCAATAACAATATAGATAATGATGTAGACAATAAAGCAATATAATAAACTCAAACGCCATCCACTGCATTTTTTTTCGTTAAACAGTTGATCATTTAAAAGTGTTTGTTTTCCTTTTTTTTTTCTAAATGGTTGTCAAAACAATGGAAGTCCAACTTCAGTTAAAATAGTAAAGCTCAAAGCACACAGTTATTTTGAAACAATACAGTATCTATAATGTTATTAAAAGCAACGTTTATTTCACATTGTTCTGTTAAATTAAGTTAGCATGTAATATTTTTTAATAAATTTATTTTTATTTAATTGTAATCTAATTTAATTATATTTAGGTTACTAAAGAAATAGTTCTGATATGAAACTGATTTTATTGCTGATAACATATATCATTTAAAAAATTACATTCGGGTAATGTTCCTTTTGCCTACAAAAATATTGTCATAATAATGTAAGACATGTTTAATGTAAAAATTTATAAAAAAATCAGAACTTTTTGTGTAGTAACAAATTTATTCTTCTATTGATTTTGTAATACTCTGTGCAAGACGATAAAAAAAGGGGGATTTAAAAAATATTGTAAAAAAACTGACAATTTACGTGAAAATTATAAATAAGTTAAATTAGGGATGACTATAATACATACGGAAAATGTATGTTAATTCTTTAACTAGAGCACACGACGCGTTTTAGTCGGTTATTCGCCTTGTGTGTTTTAGTTTCTAAGATAGCCAGGAGCTTATTTCTCGATAGTATTTCATAGTCTAGATATTTTGATGGTAAAATTATATTATATAGAATCCAAATTTTCTCCACTTAAATTCGAATCTTTTGACATTCCCTCAATAAAAGTGCTTAAAAAAATATTTTGGAAAAATAGCGAAATACAAAAAAAAAGTCTTCAGAATTGGGGCAAGAAAAGAGAGCCACGAATTAAAGCTATAAATTAAACTGAAGTAATATTTAAGACTATTAAATGTCATGTAAAAGTTTTTATTACAATGTGTTCATTGTATACATAGTGTTGCTAGATTAGCGGTTGGGTAAGCTTGTGATGTCATCGAATCGTGTTCACAATTTCATTTGATAAGAATCGATTTTAAATTTGTGTGTATATATTTTGAAATGAAAAAATCGATTTTTAAATTTTTAATGTCAACAATACTGAGTCCTTTATTTCAAATTTTGTGTCTATATTATCTGTTGAACGATAATATAAATGAGTGTTTATTTGTTAATTATATTTAATTTTCAATTAGGCTCTCGAAAACTAGGCAAAAGAAAGTTAAGTCACTAAAAAAAATAGCAAATTTCAAATTAAAATAAGCCAAATCATATTTTCAATACGAATGAAAAAAAAATGAATCGTCGTCAGACATCATGAGTGCATATATATTGTTAAAAAATTTGAAGAAATCTACGTTTTGCGACGCTAATATAAATAAAAAATAAATGTTTTTTTTATTATATTGCGTCGGAAATCATAAATTATTTTGTAATACAATATTGACAATGTAATTCTTTAGGACGACTGACCTTGCAATGTTCTAACTTGCGTTGCTTTTATTACGTCACGTTATTTTAAGCTGTTTCATTATATATATATATATATATATATATATATATATATATATATATATATATATATATATATATGTATATATGTATATATTATGTTTTAAACAAGATTGTTGTGGCCGCAACGTGACATTTTTCAAACCTGTTATTTTTTTAATGGTCGTTCGAAGGTAGTTTTAAATTGTAACAACCAAAGAAATGTCAGGCTATCAAGTTGTGCGATTCCCGAGTGAATGCGTCTTACTCAATCTGAACAACTTAATAATAAATATATACGCATTTTGTGATTGTTTCTTTTTATGCTACTTTTTTGATTTTTTTTAAAATTATTTTGACGTTTTGTGCTTAATTTTTTTTATAATATGCTCAATTTCTGAAATAATTTAGAAATTAAATTTATGGGTATAATTTATTTTAATTAAATTCTTATAATTGTAAAAAAAAAATTAAACAATATACATATTGTGTTGATACATTCAAAATGAATAATTACTTTCAAAAGATACTTGTAAAAACATTTAAAAATTAATTTTAAAACAAAAATATCTGGAGATGCCGGGGATCGAACCCGGGGCCTTTCACATGCAAAGCGAACGCTCTACCACTGAGCTACATCCCCGATATGTGTTTTGTTGTAAATACGATCCGACTTTTGACGGTCGCAGTGAAAGCCTTAATATGTAAAACGTGTTCAGCATATTGAATTGTATGGATAAGCTGACCTTGACTACACGAACAAATTGATAACAAGTTAATATATTTAATTTTTAATGAATAGGTATGTAGAGGTCGTAGTGGCACAAGTGTGTGTCGGTCGTGGGTTCGATCCCCTCTCGAGGGAAAGATTATTGTTATTATTTTTGTTTATTTACTTATAATTTATCTCCTATCAGTCTGTATTATCAGTTTTGTTGCGATAGGATGTTTTTATTTGGAGCAGGAGCCCAGTGCCTCAGTCTTCGTTCAGAGCATGTGGATTTGTTTTAGCCTTCTCACCACGCTGGCGTTGCTCATCAAATCTAAAAAGAGATTAGAGGATTGGAATGGAAAATTGCATTGTTGGTTTAGTGGTACAATTATTATTTATTGATATTTTAATTTCTTCGCTCTGGCAACATGACAAGAGCCCGGCGTTGTGTCTCTCCTATTCACACGCAATGCCTTGAAAAATTCGAAAGTGGGGAACGGAGTTTCTTAACACTAGGTTCCCTCTGCCTATCCTGTTGTGTGCAGGATACAGTGAGAAGCAGAATTAATATTAGGTATGTAGAAACTGTTTTTTTTATTAATATGATGAATAGATTCATTATTTAATATACCTATTCAATGATTCTTTTTTTCCAATGAATAATTCTTACTAATCTTAAGCAAAATTGTATTAAATTGATTTAAAATATTCTTTAATATTAATATTTAATACAGATTACACTTGCAAGGTGTTATATTGTCTCTTTAAATAATAGTCTATTCTTATGGTAATACTGATTTTACATTACAATAGAATAGCATTACATTATCAGTGAATTCAGTCCAGGAATCTGCTGATTGATTGATTGCTGCTTGATTTTTTTTCACCTGTAAAGACATTCCCCTTTCCACTTTCCGTCAAATTCCGTAGGCGTTGCGAGTTGAGTGGCGGAACTCAACGCCGCGTTTTGCCTTGCCACCTGAGTGAAGAAAGGAAAATTTAAATATTTAATTTACTCGAGTGGGAAATCGAACTCACAACCCGTCGCGGTTACAGTCACTTTATGCCCCTGCGCTTTGACTGGCCTAATGTATTGCTATTGATGAATAAAGGTTTAATTTATTAGAAAAAGTATGACTTCTGCCATGCAATATCTTAAAAAAAGAGAGAATATGGTGTGGTGTAAAATAAATAAACAAAAATGGGTTTTATTTCTGATACAAATTACAAAAATATTAATTAAATAATTAGTTTTATTATTAGATTTTTAATTTCATAAATGTTTTGAATTTAAACTCGAATTTACACATGACGATAAAAACAGTTGTTTAACAGTTTACAATGGCAATGTATGTTACAATCGCATTTCAATTTATCGCCGAATTCTAGAGATATCGCGAGTTTAGTGGCGGAACTCAACATCGCGCTTTGCTTTTCGTTACAAGCCAGGAAATGAAAATATTTTATTTTTTCAAGTGAGAATTGAACCCACAATCTGTTGCGTTTGCAGTTTGCACGCTTGTGGCACTCCACACATTGGTAATATTCTTAAATTATATTAAAAACATCACCAGGTAGAGATAATAACATTAGGTTTATAATATTGTTTTTTTTTTAATTATTTACGCCCAGTTGTAAAGTAATAAAATATATGAAGGACAATTCATAGAATCATGGGCCCTGTGTGAAGTTTTCTAAAAAAAATTAGTTATGGGAGGGAAATTAAAAAAGATAATATTTTCTAGTAAATACATTTTAATCAGAACATCATACACAATGTGTAAATAATATATTTCCTAATTGTGTTAGGCACATTTTTAAAACTTACTGTTAATAAAAATAAATAATTCTCATTTTTAACATCGTTGACTAGAATCTAGATAAATAAGTTTTTTTTAATAATACTATGTTATATTGAGATTTAAGCTAACAGACTTCCACCATCTATAACATTGCAAGTTCCAGTAATACTTTTGGCCTTCTCACTAGCCAGATGCGCAATGATACCCGCAACTTCCTCAGCTTCCACTATTTTCTTCAATGGCGTCTTCCCAACAACGTTCTTAGCATATAATTCCAATTGATCGTCAGTTAAGCCGAGGTCTTTCATTATGTTGGTCTTCACGAAACCGGGGTTCACAGAGTTGACGCGGACGCCGTCAGGTGCCAATTCCAAAGCGGTACACCTCGTGAAATGATCTAGTGCAGCTTTTGAAACGTTGTAAGCTAAGGCCATTGAGCTAGCTTTACTGCCAAGGACGCTGGAAACGTTCACGATACACCCTTTACTCTCAATCAGGTGTGGGGTGCAGAGCATCGTTAAATGGTATACGGCTCGCATATTTGTGGACATCACTTTATCGTATGCTTCAATACTGGAATTTTTGATACCCCCCATGGCTACGATACCGGCATTGTTCACTAAAACATCTATTCTTCCGAAATGTTCTATTGTTTCATTAACGATTTTCTCGACGTTGGCATCATCTGTTAAATCAGCTACGATGGTCAGTGGTTTTATTCCTTTTGCTTTTTCACAGTATAGACCTATTCTTCTTAAATTATTTTCTTTTCGGCCCACTAAAGATAGCTTTGCCGATTGTTTGGAAAAATATATTGCTGTAGCTGCACCAATACCGGAGCTAGCACCAGTGATAAGGACGACTTTATCGTTGAAATCCATTTAAACGTTTTAAAATTAAATGTGAATTATAATTAAATTGACGATTAAAAATGTTAACAAGGAAAAAGCACGTATAACACAACTGGACCTTAGAAAATAACAACAATAATTGACAATTGACATTTGATTGTCAAATATCTATAATCAGAATTTAAGTGTTACTAGCTGTAATTTTTTTTTCTACTAAAAATTATATGTCATCTTTTCATACAACGACAAATAAAATTATTAAACATCATAATTAAATTGCGTTAGTAATAACTTACTAACCATTTAAATATAATTACTTTTCAATATAATTATTATATTGGTAAACATTTTTTTTTGCTTAATTTTATACTAATCAATATTTGTCAAATAGTATTATACAAAATTAAAAAAAGAATTAAAACATAAGTTAGAATATTTAAAATTATAAAAACATAAGTTGATACATTTCTGCCAAATTGGTAGTTTAAACGAAGGCTGGCAGCACTCGCTTCTAGTGGACATGGCAAGGCCGACGTCAAAACTTAAAGCGCGTGATATGTGTATCGAAGCAATGACATGTTTAGAGGTTGAAATTCGAGAGCAAGATCTGGTTCCAGTGAGGAGGAGTAATTTTTTTTTATTATTCTTTTTTTTGAGAGACTACTTTTTTTCTATTATTCTTTTTTTAGCTTCACGGTGTATCCCATACATGGCAGAGTAGACAGAGGGACAGGGTAACAGAGTATTTAAACACCGGGTAGTACTAAGACTCTCCGTTGTCCACTTTCCGCTAAATTTTTGAGGTATTGCGTGTTGTGCCGTAGAACTTAACGCCGCTCTTTGTCTTGTAGGCAAATTAAAAATAATAATTAATTTCCCCCGAATGGGAATCGAACTCACAACCGTCGTGATCACACCGACGCCGCCGCGCCACGATGGCTGCACTGTTCAATAATTTATATATTCAATGAAAATAACTTTCTAATTTCTTAAAATATAATTAATAATAATAATATATTTCAGATAGACTGATTGCGATTTCTTTTATTTTATTTTATATATAATATTTATTTTACTTATTTTGTATATAAAATTGAATAGTTGTAGGTTCAAATCCATTAAGGTCTAGGAAAGAACAAAGAATAAATAAAATAAATAAATCAGCAGGGTATGCAGACGGAATCTAGTGTTAAGAGCGTCCGTTCCCCAATTTCTGCCGAATTCTGGAGGTATTGCGTGTTGAGTGCCAGAACTCAACGCCGCGTTTTGACTCAACACCAGATAAATTAACTTTAAGTAAATATTTCACCGCCTCGAGTGAAGATCGAATACACAACCAGTCAGTTTTACAGTCACACTTTGTGCCCCTGCGCCACGACTGGCCTCAACAAAAGAATTAGATTTTTTAATTTCTCTTGGTTTTTCTGAAGCCGCACTCTACTGTTACTTCTTTGTTGGCGCACCAACACGCTTGTCATCTAAATAGTTTTTTCGTATTGACTGTACGGGATCGGGAACTTTTAAAGAAAATTATTTACAGGATTCTTATTTGATAAATTTTAACGTATTTGTATTAAAACATAAATATACTATATCTAATACAATATCCACGCTTTACGGTTTGCTTACTTTATACTATTGTATAATTTTTTAATATTTTTTTTAATATTATTTTTGTAACTTTGCGCTGTATTCTGCACATAGCATGATAGAGCAGAGCCCACTTCCCGCAAAATTCTTCTGGCGGAATCTTTTGAAGTTGCGTTCCTTTTAGTGAGAATGGAACCCATAACCTATCGCGTTTACGGCCACAAGTTGGTGCTCCTGTATCACGACTGGCCCCTAGAGTGATGTAAAAGAATAAAAAAATATTTACATATTTCACAATAAATTAAAACGTAATTTTTTACATTTATTACTTACATGAATACTCCTTAATTTTCTATTAAATACAGTAGGTACTAATACCTACCTAGTACCTAGTAGATAGGTGCTTTACTTTCAACTTTAGTAGCCTTACGACGTAAACAGTACAGACAGTTTTACGATCCATAGTGAATAGTAACAATATTAAGTTCTATTGTCCACGAACTGACCTCCGGACTCCCGCTTCGCGAACCGATGTTGATTTACTGAACCTCTAGTATGATTTATTATATATTCGTGACTGTGCATTATGTTTTAACATATATAATATTATTTAACTTTACTCTTGTACTGTTGCGTTGTGGTTCATGATTTTTTTTTATAGTGGTTATCTATTATTTCTTCAGCTTCATCCCTCATATAGTAGGGTATGAAGAGGGATTCAAGTGTTAAGATACTCCATTCCAAGTCATTCGCCATTTCCCCTCGAATTTTCGTTTCTGAGTACGTGTTGAGTAGCGGAACTCAACGCCGCGCATTGCATTGTTACCAAAGCGAAGAATTGAAAATATTAATAAATAATAATTTATTTCTCCGAGTAGGAATCGAACCCACAATCGTCGTGTTTATAGTCACACACTTACGCCCTGCGCCACTACGGCCTCTATTTCTCTCAAAGATTATGAATTGATATTTCGAGTTCTTTGATCTAAATCCTGAAACGGGCTAATAATGCTAATATTTTTTTAAATACAATTTCGTGAAATATTTTTTTATGTCCAATTTTAAATTAGGTAATGTTTTACCTATAATATAATATATAATATAAACTTTTACCCAAATAGAAATTGCACCCACAACCAAACTAACTGTATTGTGTCACTGATTATAAATAAGGTAGTATTAACTATTAATATTGCTTTATTAAGTAACACAAAATATAAGATAGTATAGTGCTGGACCAACGATTTTTTTTTTAATATTTATTACCTCGTAATAAATATCTAGAAACTAATACCTAACGAGTTTTTAAACAAAATAATATTATTAATTGCAACGACGATCAAAAAAAGACATTAGTTTGGTTTGTAAAATCTGTTTAACGCTGTATCCCGCACACAGCATAGTAGAGGAAACCTAGAATGAAGACACTCCGTTCCGCACTTTCCTCCGAATTCCGGAGATTTTGCGTGTTAAGTGGCGGAATTCAACGCCGCGCTCCTCGACAGCAGTAAATAACAATGAATTTAAACAAATATTTCATTTCGTCGAGTGGGGATTGAACCCACAACCAGTCGCGCTTACATTCACACTTGTGTCCCTGCACCACGACTGGCCTCAACTGGTTTAGTTCGTATTCGAGCACTATTCCGCTTAACGCAGCCACTAAATCATTCAATATCCGTTTCTGGGGCAACACATTCATCTTAGATCACATTTGCATATAAAACATTCCAATATATCAATTCGGCCACGAATGCAATTTGTGAATGGGCCCCATAAATAACTATTTCCGTTTGACACATGGCGACCCTCCGCCAGAGCGGGCAACACCGCGCCACCAGCTTTCCCGCGTTTATTTGACATATGTATTCCAAATTTGAAAACCGGAAGGATTTTTCAAACCCGCCCGCGCAAATCAAGTGTGAAATTCAATTGAGCGGTCATAAATTTCCTGATTTGAAAAATGTCCGCGTTATCTTTTCCTTGTGTTGTATTGCGACATATTTCTTGTGGTTAAGATTTATTTTGGTTACTCCTCGACCGTACGTGTAGTGATATAAATGTTTGGGAATGTGTCTTTCACGTTTCGTGTAATAATAATTTGTTTTAGGTTCAAAAAGTGAAAGTTAACGTAGTAAAAAACGACAATTTTAAGGCTTTAATTAACCCATAAGGCCAGTCGTGGCGCAGTGGCACGAAGTGTGACTTTAAAACCGACTGGTTGTGGGTTCGATTCCCACTCGAGGAGATGAAATATTTACTTAAATGTAATATACATTTAAGTAAATATTCCATTTTCAATGTCTTCCATGTCTTCGCTCTGGTATCGAGGGTAAGCGCGGCGTTGAGTTCTGCCACTCAACACGCAATGCCTCCAGATTTCGGCAGAAAGTGGGGAACGGATTGTCTTAACACTAGGTTCCCTCTGCCTACCCTGCTGTGTGCGGGATACAGCGAAATTAATCAGGTATTAATTAACCCATCCATCTTATATTTTTGTAGTAATATTATATGTAAATTGTAAGTGTATAATTTAAATATTTATATTTTAGTATCTACTCGGTTAGTGATATAGCAACAAAGGTTCTTAGAAATTAATGCATATGTTATCAATATAATGTAATTATTTTATATTTAGATAAAAATTAAAAGTTATTGAAGACTTAATAGGATTTTAGAGTTGAAACAAATATTTACATTAAATCTTCAATAGGGGATGTAGCTCAGTGGTAGAGCGTTCGCTTTGCATGTGAAAGGCCCCGGGTTCGATCCCCGGCATCTCCAAATATCTATTTTACTGAAAATCCTCAATATTTATGCTTAATCCAATTCTCCCTTGCTTTTTTACCAAGTTTATTGAATAATAATTTTTGTAATTCAGAGCATAAAAAATCTAACCTTTCTTTTTAAAGCGTCTTAATACACCTATACCATTTTTTTAGTTCCGCTGTTCCACTATTTCCTAGACATAGATTCTCTTATAAAAGATTCAAGGTAACCGCGAGGTACGGCGCCATTACCGAGATGGATGGAGGCGGTGCTGATGTATAGGCTCATCCGCCGATTGCGCTCGAATGGGCTATAACTGTCAATTTATAGAAGTAAGATCTTACTCTAACTGCTGTGTTGCTTAATATTGAGAATGAATTATTGTTATGTTACGTATATAGTTAAGTGGCTAGGATGTGACTGTAAGGCGTCGGTTGTGGATTCGATCCCCACTCGAGGAAATTAAATTTAATTAAATGTATATTTTTATTTCTTCGTTCTGGCAACAAGACAAATGCTCGGCGTTGAATATGACGGTGTTCTCAACACGCAATGCCTACAGAATTTGATGGAAAATGGGTAATGAAGTATTTTTACACTAGGTCCCCTCTGCCTACTTTGCTGTGTGCGGGATACAGCGTGAAGCTGACGTATTTATTTATAATATTCGCAGTAAAGATATTTAATAACACATAAAACACATCATTTATACAGTAAAGATTTAGTCTTAAATTTTATTTTTTTACTTGTATGTGAAAATTTGGAAGCTCAATTTAACCCACTTCTCTTTACCCAATTGAGCTGACTTTGAGAAAAAATTACCACACCAACAAAACTTCTGCACAATCCACCTAATATGGGTATCAATCCAAAATACACCTTCAAAAACAGAAACATCTAGAGAATTTAGAAGGAGCTGGAAGGTTGGCAAATGGACTTCAAAACGAAGAACGATATACAGGCGTGTCTGGACTCATTCGATTTGTATGCTTTTGGGCGATACAAGCTTTTACAATTTCATAAAATTATTATTTTCATTTAAGTACAACTTACCTTTTCAATAAAGAGTTAACGTAAATAGATTTTTTTTTAATAAATATTTTATTACGAATTATAAGTGCATTGAATTGTCTTATTAAAAATGGAGAATAGTGTGACTTATTCCAGTGTTTTTAGGTATACCAGGAAACAACGGTATAGAACTATCGACATGGCACCAAATTTACGACTTAAGAGCGTTTGGATAGTAGAAGTAAGGTAGACGCGGCTTCAAATCCTACGACGTCCAAATTTTTATATAAAATTGTAAAATGTTTACAAATTTAAATCAATTTATAAAAATAGTCAATAAACAAATTAATAGATTTAGTACACATTAATTCAAGTGAGAAAAAATAAGAATAAAAAAAATAAATTAAATTAGCTTCACGCTGTATCCCGCACACAGCAGGGTAGGCAGAGGGAACCTAGTGTTAAGACACTCCGTTCCCCACTTTCTGCCGAATTCTGGAGGCATTGCGTGTTGAGTGGCAGAACTCAACGCCGCGCTTAACCTCGACACCAGAGCGAAGAAATGGAAATATAAATTTAAGTAAATATTTCATCTCCTCGAGTGGGGATCGAACCCACAACCAGTCGGTTTTGCAATCACACCTCGTGCCTCTGCGCCACGACCGGCCTCAGAAAGTAAAGAGAAAAAATAAGAAATAGTAAAAATAAAAAAGCTGGAGATGCCGGGGATCGAACCCGGGGCCTTTCACATGCAAAGCGAACGCTCTACCACTGAGCTACATCCCCGATGACAAGTAAGTAATAAAAACAGTCCAAGATTTTGCTACGAAGTGAAAGCCTTAGTATGTAATATGTGATCAGCATATTGAGTAAACTGGTTGTAAAGCAAATGTTGGCGGTCATTGATATTGGGGTCACTTTATGAATTATTTCATTTCATATTTCATTTGATATTAACATAAGAATATAAAATAATTATTATTTACTAATAATTTAATTCGATATTTGCAAGATATACTCTTTGTTCTAATCTTTTTCTTTCTTTTCCCACTTTCACTAGGTTTTCATGATTTTTTTCACAGGAATTTTTTGAATACATTACTAACTTACAATAATTTAAAATTGGAAAAATTTTGCTCTATTATAATGTGGTCAATTTATGTATAGGTATACAAAAATATAGTTATTTTTTTCTTTGCATGTATTATTTTTCTTATTAATTATTGATTAATAGTAGGGGAGTCCACGATGCTAATTCGACACCTATTTGATTGCGAAGCGTAGATGATAAAAAGAAAAAAATGTCATATAATATATATCTTTTGATTGGTGAGGGGAGCGGCTATAGATTTTCAAAAATGTAATAAAAAACTGTTGTATTGACATACTTCTGCGTGTCTGATATTTACATCGTCCATGTCCTACGTATTCTTAAAAATGTAAGTATGTTAATCTTTTTGTTTTCATAATGGAAGTGGTCATACATAAGGGTTAAAAATCAAAAAAAAAAAAAATATTGAACACAGTAAATTTTACAAGGGGATGTTAAATGAACTTGAAAAAAGGCTGTTACATAATAATTTTACGATTTGGATGTGGTTGGATGTTTGTGATATATGGTTCATCTTCATGTACTAAACGTGCTATCTCACAATCTAACGATTATCTGAAGGTTGCTACTGAAGGTTGTTACTAGCCTAGTCTGATATTTTTTTTTTATGGAAAAGGATTTTTTTTAAATCATTGAATTTAATTGTAGATTATAGAAAATTATAGAAATAGCATTTAAATAAAAGAGTGTATGTTTTACATACCTAGTAGAATATAGAAAATGTATTTATAAGAAAATAATTATAAAAAAATATTTTTTTGAGTATTTTTTTACTGGTAATAATATATGTACATACATATAATGACAAATTGCACTTATCGTAATTCCAGATACTCAAGGAGAAGGGTTCTGTGATCAGCTGTTATGGCAACAGAATCCAAAGTAGAGAGGAATGAGAGTAATAGATAGATAAAGAATGAGAGAGGAATAGAAACACGGAGAGAGGAATACACGTAACCTATAGCTGCATTAAGCTTTATAAATGATTTTTTATTACTACGGCTTGTGGAATTCGTCAGATATTTACATATATTTTTCGTAATCCTTGAATTACTCCCTTCAAAATAAAAAAATAACCATGCTCGAAGATAACTTTTTGTTAACAACTTTGTTATTACTTTTTTACCCCTTTATATTACTCTCAAATTAGTGGAATATACATAATTCAGCATGTAACTAACTCACTCTACCATATTCAGACGCGCTCGAGTATTTCAGATGATCAATTTCTTTTGTATATCTGATCTTTTATCGTAGACGGGTGGGTCATATATATATAGGGCCATATTTGGCGAAAGTACTTAACCGAGTACAAGGAATCCGCCTGTATATTAATCTGCCGCGCTTTAGTAAAACCCGAAATGCCCGCTTGGGCTCTCTTATTATAAGGTTATTACGATTTTCTTTAATTATCATTATAATGTCAACGTCAATTACTTGTTGTGATTGTATATGCAGAATTTCCAGTTAAGAAACATTGTGTCACGTCGAAAAACATACAATATATTTTTAATTTTTATATATTCCCAATAGTGGAATTGGAATTTACAACCATCGTATGCATCCAAAACCTTCCCAACTGTTGCAAGATGGCGTCGTCGTTAGTAAATCTGAAATAAGTGCATAATGTTTTTTTTGGCATTAATTAAAAATATTGGACTCGAGATATGCAGAGAGAGGGAGAGTGAATTTTAACAGACACTCCATGCAGTGTCCTAAATCCTTTCTATTTATGATTCGAAATTATTTTATATAGATAGCTACCGTAGATATCTATTACGTAGATTTATATTCAATATATTTTTTAAAGAAATTATTTAAAAAAAAATGTAATTTATGTCTAAATTTCAAAATCCATTCACTTTAATGCCGGGTGCGTCACTAATAAGCAATTAACGAATTCAATTGCTCGATTTGTCCGACATGCCTCTAAGGCACAGGTTCCCAAACAGTGGTCCGCGGACCACCAGTGGTCCGTAGAAGCCTAAATATGGTCCGCGAACGATTTTAATTTTATGACTGGGGATGGTGAGGCGAAGTTTTTGTTTGATTATCACAGTTAATTTTTATTATACGTACATGCATAGTGGTCCCTGCGTACCAAGAATAATATATAAGTGGTGGTGATCAAGAAAAGGTTGGGAATCCCTGCTCTAAGGCCTACCTGGCCTTAGGTATGGGTGTTTTTTCGAGCACCATTTCATCACGGAGATATCGAAACAAGAATTTATTTCTTATAGATAATAAATATATAATCATTAATCAATATATAATAATGATCGAACGAAAAAAAACAGAAAATTGTTTGAAACGTTCCGTGTATTATGTTGCGATAACGAAGTTATATAGATTCGTATATGCTTATCTATAGTACTGTTAATATTGTGTTATTTATAAAGAATACATTTTTTTCGTTCTTTTGTTTAGTGCGGACAGGAATAGGGCTTGTAGTGGCTTTTTGTACATTCAGTGTGAATAAATTGAGAGCGGCGTTAAATTACTCCACTCAAACGCAATGACCAGAATTCAACGGAAAGTGGGAAATAGAGTGCAGTCGCGGCGCAGTGGCACTAAGTAGTTAGTTAGTAGTAAATATGAATGGTTGTGAGTTCGATCCCCACTCGAGGAAATTAAATATTTACTTAAATGTATATTTCCATTTCGTCACTCTGGTGTCGAGACAAAGTGTAGCGTTGAGTTCCTTCACTCAAGGCGCAATGTCTATAGAATTCAGTGGAAAGTGTGGAACGAAGTGTCTTAACTTTAAGTTCATTCTCCCTATTCTGCTGTGTGCGAGATACAACGTCAACCTGATTTGACTTGATTTATCACTAAGTTCCCTCTGCCTACCCTGTTATATGCGGGATACAGCGTGAAACAAAAATAATCGACTTATTAAGACTGAATTGTAACTTGATTGATTAAATAGCAATTTGAGTAAATTAATATTAAAAGTCATTCTCTGTCTACTAGGTAGTTACACAAGATGAGGGTGATGTTCGAAGATAAGGAAAACAATCGATTAAACATTCATGTACTCGAAAATAATTATTATTTGAGAGCAGCCTTAATTAAAAGGGAAAGCCTAAATTTTTCTCAATCTCCCCGCGATCCAATAAAGAAATGCAAATGAGGTGCGGCCAAGAATGATGGCCCTACAAAATAGTGATGTGCCCACGAGATAATGGAAATGCAATTTCGATGTTTTATCTGTAATATATTGGTCTTTTTTTATTATTCATTATTTATAATTTTTGCAGTAAATTAACTGAAAGTTTTAATTTATAATATTATAAATTTCAAATTTATAAATTGCTTTTTCAAGAAACTGTGGAGATATTTGTCTGAAGACAATTGAATGTGGTACCAATTCAAACTGACATTCTTTAATATTACGTTAGCCAAAAAGGCTGTTAAATAGGCGTAACGTGGAAGAAAGATACACGAAAATAAATAAAAATAAATCAGCTTCACACTGTATCCCGCACACAGTAGTGTAGGCAAAAGGAATCTACCTTCCTAGGTAGGTAACAAACACTTCGTTTCCCACTTTTACACGAAAATAAATACATGAAATAATTAATATGATAATTATAATTGAATACGAATATTTTTTAATTATCGTTATATAAATTTTCTATCATACAAAACTTTTGTATTAAAAAACAAAAAAAAACGTTTTATCGAAAAAAATCCCCCATAATTTCACCTTCCCTTCACCCCACGAGGATAGTATAAAAGTTTTTATTGCTAATTCTCGCGTTGCAGGGCGCCAGCTACCACCACCACCACCACCACGCCGTTGTCAATCTGCTGTAAATGAACTTGGAGATTACTCCGACGTTTGTTTTACTGTCGATGCTCGTTTGATTGCGGTTACTTTTGTTTTTTTTTAACTTTTTATATGCTTTATTTTCTCTTTTTATGATATCTGTAAATTTGAAGTTGTAAGCTGTTTCCAGTGGGTTAAGCTATAAAAGTATGACTGGAAACATAAATTACAAGTACGTTGGTCCAAATACAATTTTTCCATATTTATATTTAGGTTTAGGGTGATATTAAGAAATTAGTTATAATTTGCGTCATGCTGTATCCCGCACACAGCAGGGTAGGCGGAGGGAACCTAGTGTTAAGACACTCCGCTCCCCACTTTCTGCCGAATTCTGAAGGCATTGTGTGTTGAGTGACAGAACTCAACGCCGCGCTTTGCTTCGACACTAGGGCGAAGAAATGGAAATATAAATTCAAGTAAATATTTCATCTCCTCAAGTGGGGATCGAATCCACAACCAGTCGGTTAACTAGTCACACCTCGTACCGCTGCGCCACGACTGGCCTCCTATTACTTAACTATTTTTGGATGGTATACAAGGAAATCATTGCAGACAGATTTATATATTGCTGACAAAGCGACTTTTTTTATGACTCATAAGAATTAAATATATTTAAGGTAATTATTTATATAATTAAAAGACAGTTGAAAAGCGGCGCTCGTCGCGGATCGGCATCCAACTTAAACTTAACTTTGTAACTAACTCAATAAAGTTTTACTCTCTCTACGAATCTCTGCGAACTCTACTACGAATATGAGCTATACACCAGTTCCTCTTATTGTTCAGCATGGTCTCTATCGCAATGAAGTATGGGAGACCCCTACTCACTGCTTTAAAAAAGATTTTAATAAGTAGAATTTTGAAAGTTCATTTTGATACTAGCTCAACTTCAAAAATTCTCGGTCAAATCATTTTCTCATTATAATATTATAGGCCAGTCGTGGCGCAGGGGCGCAAAGTGTGATTGTAAATCGACTGGTTGTGGGTTCGATCTCCACTCGAGGAGATGAAATATTTACTTAAATTTATATTTCCATTTCTTCGCTCTGGTGTCGAGGCAAAGCGCGGCGTTGAGTTCTGCCACTCAACACGCAGTGCCTCCAGAATTCGGCAGAAAGTGGGGAACGGAGTGTCTTAACACTAGGTTCCCTCTGCCTACCCTGATGTGCGGGATACAGCGTGAAGCTGACTTCAATATTATAAAAAATGCAAACATATTACCTAATAAGTCACAACGTTTCAAATTCAATGCTTACTAAAATTGTAAAGAATTAAATACGTAAGTATATTTATTTTATTATTGTAACCTGGATTTGTAATTAATTACTGTATAGTGTATGTACTGTATAGTATTACATAAAAAATTTAATGATGTTATTGAAAATGAGTTTATCCACATTGATAACTAAACTGTGTACAGTTTACACAGGTGGTTTGATAGTCTATGTATTTTTCTTTAGGCTCACGCTGTATCCCGCTCTTAGCAAAGTAGGCAGAAGGAACCTGCGAACCTAGTGTTAGGACACTGGGAATAGGAATACATTACGATACTTCCGTTCCCCACTCTTTGCCGAATTAGGGATCCGAATTTTGGCGGACCTCAACCTCCTTCTTTGATTCGTTGTCAAAGCAACGAAATGAAAATATTAAATATTTGATTTCGTCGTGTGGAAACCGAACCCACAACCTTGTGAACGTTTGTGCCTCTGCGTCACGACCGACATCAAGCTACGTAGGTACTTTGGATTACAGAAGGTTAGATGTGGAAATAAAAACTAGTTAAAAGTAAGCTATAATATTACAATTAATGTTGTAAATTTGGAATGTCAGAAAATGCGGTTATTTTGTTGCAGTGGCGCTGACAGTAACGCGTGTTGTAGGTTCGATATCTACTCGAGAAAATAATTACATTTCCGTCGATCAACTCACAATATATAATAATTCAAGCGGAAATTGCAGCATAGAATCTCCAATTTCCAATTTTTTGTCTTTGAACAGATCTCCTTGATATGCTAAAACGCAGACGTGAATATGCAAAAGAATGAGACGATAACATTTCTGTGAATCATAGAATCCTTCTAAATCATACATTTTAAATAGCACAACCGAAGAGAGTCAGGCAAAGCTAGTGCAAAGTACTAGTTTTCAATATAAATCTACTCACCAACGTGACTTAATCTCTTAGTCTAGCTAATTTTTGAAAAATGTCCCGTGTATAGCAGAGCAGGCCTAGAGAAACTACTGTCAAGACACTTTGTCCTCCATTTTTCACTCGAATATTAAATATGCCTGAAACTTTTCTGTCAAAGCACGGAATTAAAAATAATTCATTCCCTAGAGTTAAAATCGAATCCACAACCATCGTGTTTTCACTCACACGCTGCCCCGCTACGTAAAAAAAAGGTGCGGAACTCAACGCCTCACCTTGTCTTCGCCAATCGGGAAAATGAAACTTAACTTCACGCTTTATCCCTAGCGGGGTAATCAGAGAGAACGGAGCACCAAACGCTACGGTCTCTACATACCTCTATGGTCTCGTTCACTGTCAACTTCTTCATAAATGGAGGGTATTTATTTGGGGGGGTCCTCATGCTTTTTACGTGACCTACCTCCAGTATCTTGAGAAAATTAAATCATGTCGCTAAATGTCGAAATTATCGATTAAATAATATTAAATAATAAAATTATTCGTATAATTTAAAATGGCCTTATAAATTGTAGATTATGTTATAATCAAATAGCGCCAGTGCATTAAATCATAGAGTTGTCAAAGGGAGGGAGATCCGTAGCTGATGGCATTCCTCGTCGCCCATAAAAATATCTTCACGATTTAGATGAAGTATTTAACCCTATTAGAAGAGATGTACGGTACAGAAATGATCTATAGCATAATACTGGCAAATTCTCCATATCTAGGTTCTTGTGTGTTTTTATATTAAAAAAGTATGTTAACAAATTAATTTTTAAAAAGTAGATATGTGAAAATTGTGTTTTTAGTACTTGTTTTTTTTTATTAGCTTCACGCTGTATCCCGCACACAGCAGGGTAGGCAGAGGGAACTTAGTGTTAAGACACTCCGTTCCACACTTTGCCCTTAGTACTTAGTACTTGTCCTTTTTTATTTAGAATTTTTACTGGAATTAGCCTGTGTTAGGCTTGAATCTAGACAAAGCAGTCAAGCAGTCAAAATATTGTATAAGTCTATGGATTATGATTCTTCAAAAAAACTAATGTGGACTCATATACTAAACTTTTCTAATACTTATGTTACACAGCCATGTGGTTATAGGAAGTATCTAATTTTTATGTAAGTTTCTGTATTCCGCGTGTAGCAGGGCATAGCGAGCTTAGTGTTAAGACACTCCGCTCCCCATTTTCCGCCGAATTATGGAGGCATTGCATGTTGAGTGACAAAGAAATATCAACGCCGCGCGTTGCCTCCACACCCCAGAGCCAAGAAATAAAAATATTAAAAATTAAATTTCCTCAAGTGGAAAACGAACCCACAACCTGTCACGCTTACAGTCACACCCTTTAGCACTAAAGCACAAATGGCATCTTAAATTAAGTATTATAAAAAAATTAAACTAAATTAGCTTCACGCTGTATCCCGCACACAGCAGGGTAGGCAGAGGGAACCTAGTGTTAAGACACTCCGTTCCCCACTTTCTGCCGAATTCTGGAGGCATTGCGTGTTGAGTGGCAGAACTCAACGCCGCGCTTAACCTCGACACCAGAGCGAAGAAATGGAAATATAAATTTAAGTAAATATTTCATCTCCTCGAGTGGGGATCGAACCCACAACCAGTCGGTTTTGCAGTCACACCTCGTGCCGCTGCGCCACGACCGGCCTCATTATTATAATTATAATTAAGTATTATAATTTTCCCGTATAATACGTCTTAACTTCATTAAAACGTGATCCTTTAAGGAAGTTTCAGCGGAGTATTGACTCCGCTAAGTATATCTATATACATCTATCTATCTTTACATATCTACCTTTATCTATCCCGCTATAAAGGGGCACGTAGCGCGACGTGACCGGCATGACGGCACCCTGTCACAGATATCTACGAAAAACAAGATGGAAATACGGAAAATTATTTCGGAAATAAAATTTCTTCACACAGCCTTGGAATGTTAAGTTTTACGGAATGCTTTTTAAATTGACTTTGTTCTTGTATTGAAATGAAGTTGTTGTAACATAATGTAGAGCCAAATTGATAATACTAGAATTGTTTTTTTTTCTCTCCTTTCTTTCTCCTTCTCCTCTTGATTAGGAAAAGACCGCCTTTTCACATTTTGTTGTATGATTTTTTTTGTGAATTGTATAATTTTAATTTGGTTATTTCAAATTAAATTTAAAGTATTTTATAGTTACTTTTTATATTTTTTATACTTGTTATTAGTTCCTATTTTCAGATATTCTTAAACTATATTCTTTACCGAAAACTTCTGTCGTAGTAATTACTAGAATAGATTTTTCAGCTTTTCTCTGTAGCCTGCATGTGAAACAGCAGGGTGAAACATATATATTTTTTTTTCATATAAAAATATATGTAAAAAATATTTTACAATATATATAAAAATTTAAAAATATAACATATCGCGGAATAATTAAAATAAAAAATACATATATATGTTTTCTAAAAAGTATTTTTTCTTTCCTAAGTGGGCAACTAAATACTTTAAAAGTGTAAAAAATCTTAAACATTTCATTCTTTCGAGTGGGAATCGAATGGCTTTTACAGTCAGTTACATTTGTGCCACTGCGTCCAGTATATAATACACTAAAATATCAAAACAAAATTGAATATAACCACCACAGACGAGACTATAACTTTGTATATTTTTAAAAACCACCCGTAAATTTTGAATCTCCTACCTCCGTGCGTGGTAACTCCTCGCCACGTAGCGCGTACGTGCCGTGAATGAGGACCTGCCATTATGACGCTCGGTAGGGGATGATTAGAGGAAAGCACGACTTACGCAACCTTTTTATATGTTCGACAGAACATAAATGTATATATGTAAAGGTATGTATGTAATAAAAAAAAATGTATATATTTGTTTATTTTTTGGTATATTAGTTAGTATTTTTAAACATTTTAAAGTGTTATTCCACACTTAAGAAAGAAAGAAAAATACTTATTTCGAAAACGTATAAAAATTTGAATGCAGCGGGACTCGAACCCGCGCCGACCGACCAGGTCGGTTTCCAGGAGGCGCGGGTTCGAGTCCCGCTGCGTTCAAATTTTCATACGTTTTCTGAATAAGTATTTTATTAGTTAGTATTTTTTTTTATTTGGTAAATGTTTTTTTTGTTTTATTTTTTTTTATAATATACTAGCGACCCACCCACGGTTTCGCCCGCTAAAAATTCATGATTATTGATTTAATAAGCAGAATTGATTGACAACTATAATGACTTCTAATATGATTTTGTGAGTCAATGATAAAAGATAGACATATGCTGTCTTGGGATATTTTTTTATAATTTTATGTAGAATATTTCCGTTATACATGGTTTCGCTGTAGCTTTAACCAATAAGGCTGCACACGCGACGGAAGCTTCAAAAATCAAGTAACTTCTCCCGTTTTCCCAACATTTCCTTTCACTGCTCTGCTCCTACTGATTGTAGCGTGATGAAAAGTATACTATGATCTGCCCAGGAGTATGAAGAATAACTGTACCAAGTTTCGTTAAAATCCGTCAAGTAGTTCTTGTTTCTGTAAAGAATANAAGCGCGGCGTTGAGTTCTGCCACTCAACACGCAATGCCTCCAGAATTCGGCAGAAAGTGGGGAACGCAGTGTCTTAACACTAGGTTCCCTCTGCCTACCCTGCTGTGTGCGGGATACAGCGTGAAGCTAATTTAATTTAATTTATAGATTATTGTACAAAATAGGAGTCGCGAAGGGGTACAAGTGTGACTGTAAACGCGACTGACTCAAATGTTTGATATTTTATTTTTTTCTCGGTAGTAAGGAGGCGAAGCGCGGCGTTGAGTTCCGCCATCACGCAATGCCTCGAGAGTTCAGCAAAAGGTGTGGAACGACAGTGTCTTAACACTAGGATCTCAGGTTCCCTCTGCCTATTCTGCTGTGTTATACACAACGTGAAGTTAAAACAAAAGTATAATTTACCTACATAATAATATACTACAAATATTACTATTATAATATAAAGTATTTTATTTTAAAAAGGAAGTAATTAAATATTCTCAATACAATAAAAAAAACTGGAGATGCCGGGGATCGAACCCGGGGCCTTTCACATGCAAAGCGAACGCTCTACCACTGAGCTACATCCCCGATGACAGTTTGTTAAAAATCATATATACATATATAGAATACGTCTAAAGTAAATAACTTTAGTACCTACTTTTTGTGAAGTAGGTCAAAAATGTGTTAAATATGCTTAATGACAATAGTTTCTCTTTATTATTTATTTTCGCAGGTGCTATCTTGTAGGGGTCAGGTCCATGGGCATATCTAGAGGTATTTTTCAAGTGGGAGTTTTTAGATTCGCAGTGCTTTCTTTCTGTTTAGGTGTTTTGAGTCTTTTTTTTATTTCTTGCTTAATTTTGTGTAAAAAACTGGGGTGGGCACGGAGTAGCCCCCTCCCCCATTTCTACGCCCATGGCTGGAATATAAAATCACTCGTGGAAGTAACTCGCTTTACAAAATATTATTCTTTGTCGATTTCCAAATTTAAAAACATTACTTTATAGCTAGCTTCTTGCTTTATGACGTATATTGTAGGGCACATAGAGGTAACCTATAGTTAAGAGTTAAGACACTCTGTTCTCCATTTTTCACCTGAATTCGAAACATTGTTTTTTTAAGTAACTCGGAGCTCAATTTAAATCATAATAATAATGGAGCGAATCAACAACTCTATTGATTGTAGTCTCGTAATTTATAAAATTATAAATGCAAAAAGTTTAAGTTTTAAATTTTTGTGATCCAATACTTGATGTTTTTGACGCAATGCCACATTATAGTTGTAAAATTATAAAAGAATAGTAAAAAGTTGGAGATCGAACCCGGGGCCTTTCACATGCAAAGCGAACGCTCTACCACTGAGCTACATCCCCGACGGCTTTATCGTATGAATTTTACAAAATTAATGCATATTCCTTATCTAGTAATTTATTTATTTCCGCTTTATGTCGTGTACAGCAGGATAGACATAACCTCGGAACCTAGTGTTAAGACACTTCGTTCCCATTAAGATACTTTCGTTCTCCACTTTTTGCTGAATTCTGAAGTAATAGTATTTCATATTTACAAATCCTTGAGTGAAAATCGAACTCACAACTCTCGTATACACCCGCACGCTTGTGCCCCTGTGCCACGACTGGCCTCAATATAATATAAATTAATATAAAATGACGATTTAGTCAATATATATAGGTATAATAAACGGCCTTGCAGTTGTTTTACAATGTAAAATGTGGTGTGCGTGATAATTGATTAAAATAATTTATAAAATGTAGTGCTATTTTGTTATACTTTTGGCTTGTAAATTTGCACACGTGATAGTTTTGTAACTGTGTAAATTAATGATTTTTATTGTATTTTATATACATATACGTCATCGTTTTATTTTAAAACGACAATTTTATTGCTTATTTTGTTTGAAAAAATCACTTTTTCATTTTTGGAGAAAAATAATAATAATAATTGTATTAGGCTTTTATACTCAACACGCAATGCCTCAAGAATTCGGCAGAAAGTGGGGAACGGAGTGTCTTAACACTAGGTTCCCTCTGCCTACCCTGCTGTGTGCGGGATACAACGTGAAGCTGATTCATTATTATTAGTAAGCTTTTATAGAGTAGTTAAAACTGTGATTTCATTTAAAGTGGTGCTGACACTTCCACTCTGTATATGTATGTATAGTAAAAGGCTAAGCTCAAGCCGATATATATTTAAATTTTTGCTACGTTTCTAGATTTTTGTGATTTTACTATCCTATATTATTATAATTATTATCTCAAAAAACAAAAACACATGTATTTCATTATAAGGTCCTAATAAATGATAGACCAATAAAAAAATCAATGTGCTGCAGTATTTCTTGTATTGATTTCGGAAATTTCTATACGATACAAGAAAAAAAAGCATACATCTTACGTTACTTAGTTTTTGTGAGAGGGACACTGGCCAGTTGTGTTGTTATATTAAAAAAGCTGCTGTAAGTGTTAAAAAATTACTTTTGTGACATGTTGACCGGAGGGCACGAAACTCGCGATCGGTTTATAACCGACTTTACCTAAAGAAGTATGTAGTGTAACAAAATTATTTTTTGTGTTATATGTATTGCTTTTATTTGTGATATAGCTATGAATTTTGCTTAAGATATACCTATTTGGTATGTCTTAAGCAAAATTCATATAAATATATTTTATTAAATGTATTGAAATGCAATCATTATAACAGATAGAGGCCAGTCGTGGCGCAGGGGCACAAAGTGTGACAAGGAAGTGAAATATTTATTTACATTTATATTTTCATTTCTTCACTCTGGTGTCGAGGCAAAGAGCGGCGTTGAGTTCCGCCACTCATCACGCGGTATCTACTTCCAGAACTCGGTGGAAAGTGGAGAACGGTGTGTCTTAACTCTTAACTATAGGTTACCTCTATGTGCCCTATAATATACGTCATTAAGCAAGAAGCTAGCTATAAAGTAATGTTTTTAAATTTTTTTTAAATAATAGATCATCAACATTTTTTTTAAATAATAGATCAGTAAATGAGAGATTGAAAATGAATTCGAAAACTAAAGAAGTCTTTCAGTTTTATTAGTAATCATGTATATTTTTTTTACAGTTATACATACTTATATAATTATGGAACCGTAAATCATCGGGGATGTAGCTCAGTGGTAGAGCGTTCGCTTTGCATGTGAAAGGCCCCGGGTTCGATCCCCGGCATCTCCAAGTTTTATATTATTTTTATTAAATAGATTTTTTTTAATTAACATTTATTGTTTACCTTAGTAGGTTAGCGTTATATATTATTAATATCATTTGAAGTATGAAAATATTAAGCAAATATATAATAAATATTCTACTAAAGTTAAATAAAATAGACTTCACAAACAGATTTTTTTTCAAAATAGTTAATAGAAAAATAAACAAATGACCATTTCTTATAAGTAAAATAACATAAAATTTTACCTGAAACAATATAATATGTTGATGGCCTCGAGTAATGGCCACTTGGAGGGCAGTAATGGCGTATGGACGTTCGGAGTGACGTCTCCGTCATAAATCAAAAGTAATTCAAGGGAGATCTTATTGGAAGATTAAGCAAATAGCTGTATTATGTGTAATATCTTTTATATATCTTTTGTGTCATCCGAGGGAGGTTGATAGATTTTTTTTAGCTTCCGCGCTGTATAGCGGGGTAGGCAGAGGGAACCTAGTGTTAAGAAACTGAGTTCTCCAGTTTCCGCAGATTTTTTGAGGCCTTGCGTGTTCAGTGGCGGAACTCTAACCTGTGTTTTGTCTTATTACCAGAGCGAAGAAATGAAAATTTTTAAACATTTTTAAAGTGTTATTCCACACTTAGGAAAGCAATTTTATACGTTTTCGAAATAAGTATTTTTCTTTTAAGTTTAATTAATAATACATTTTCCTGAGTAGGAATCGAACCTACACTGCGTTTTATGTCGGAATGTCAGAAAACGAAATTATTGTTCTTTTTTTTGTATAATAATTTGTTATCGTTGTAAAATTGTATGTGTTTTTAGGGCAATAATATTAATAATATTATATAAATTTTCTGGGTGTAAATGAAACCCATTAGGTACGTTTAATTTAGTAAAATATATTTACATATAGATATGGCTTAATGTGTCATTCAAATTAATAATTTATATCACGTAAAGATAATTATAAAATTTTTGGTACATACTTTTTAGAAAAAACATTAAAAATTGACCAGTCGTGGCGCAGGGGCACAAAGGTGACTGTAAAATCGACTGGTTATGGGTTCGATCCCCACTCAAGGAAATGTAATTTATTTAAATTTATATTTTCATTTCTTCTCTTTGATGTCGAGACAAAGCGCGGCGTTGAGATCCGTCACTCAAAATGCAATGTCTCCAGAACTCTGCGAAATGTGGGGAACGGAGTGTATTAACACTAAGTTTGCCTACTCTGCTGTGTGCGGGATACAGCGTGAAACTGATTTTTTTTCATATAAAAAAATTAACGTAGCGAGGTTTTAACCTGCGCCTCTTGGAAATCGTCCAAGCGCTTTGACCAACTAAGTTATACGTTCGTCACATCGCGTGGACGATTTCCAAGAGTTCACGGGTTCAATCCCCGCTACGTTCAAAATTTTATGTTTTTCTACATAGTATTTTTCATTCCTCATTGTGAAATAACATTTTAAAAATGTAATTATCTTTGTAACACTCTTAAAAGTAATAGATTTAAGCATGTCATATTTTTCAATTCAGTTCTTTAGTAACGAGCGCGTTATATTTTACAATTTGATATTTAAAATATGTTATATTTTTTGCAACAATAGACATTTTGTAAAATCTAAAAACATGTAAAAATTATAGATATATATGCGCTTATTATTTAAATGTTTTTTGGTGTATTTTTATATAAGTGGTGTACAAATAAATAAATAAATAAATAAAAATATACTGATTTGTAAAATATCCTATCTCTGCGACAAACCCAACAATTTTTATTACAGCCCAAACATATCAAATTTTTCTACGCATCGATCGAACCTTTTTACCTTTCAAAGGTTCTCAAAATGTGAAAACTAATTTAATTTTACAGCGCACTTTAATGCAATATATTGTTTTACACGACTTCTAATTGCCAATTTCCAAAAAAAAACCGGCCACATCTACTCGATTTTGGTGAAGCATCAAAAATGTGAGATACTCACAAAAATGCCCTGCAAATAAGAAAAACTACGAAACGGCATTTTCGTCAATGCGAATTTAATACGTTTCTGCTTACTTCTCCATCATCACGTCGTTTTTAGTTGCCTCAGATGCTACAGTTTGTTATCAAAACAAAATTTGACAGGTCATTTTAAATTATACTTTAACACAATCGAATAAGACTGACTTTCATGAAAGTTAAGAAGGACAGCCATTTTATTATACCTTTAAGTTATAATATTTATTGTGGAAACGATAAAGTCGAGTTTAGTTCGCTGTATCAAGCGACACAGACGGACAGACAGCTTCTTACGTGTAGTTCCGACTCACTTATTTTGTCCATACTAAGAGAATGTATGCGATGAATTCGCGGGTCCACGTAAAAACAAACACGGTGCAATAGGGCTGTCAAATGCTTGCTTCTATTTAAAATCTTATTTTGATGTTTTCAAAAGCTGTTGTGTGATGAAATGTCGTGGTTTATAACTGTTGAAACAGAAAGTGTCGATCTAAATACGATGGTTGTAGGTTATTCTATTTTAGAGTAATGGTTAGGTTTAATTTATTTTGTAAGCTTCATCCTGTATCCTCCTTGTAGAGGAGTAGGAAAAAGGAACATAATGATAAGACATTTTATTTCCAATTTTTCTTTCAATTCTCGAGGCATTGCATGTGTAGTGGTGAAACTCAATTCCGCCTCTGCCTAGTTACTAGAACTAAGGAATTAAAATATTGATTAATTCATTCCTCTGAGTGGGAATGAAATCCACAACCGTCGTGTTTATATCCATATCCTTTCACACTCCCCAGGCACTACGCTGACCTTATTGGTTAGAAAGGTCGAATTTCGTATTTACAGTGCTATGATTTAAAAAAACCGTACGAGTGCAAGCCGGGCTCGCCCACCGATGGTTCCGTAGAAAAATTAGAGATCTCGAGCTTTTTCTGAAATTCGGGCTCAGCTTAGCCAAAGTCCTTTCACCTGATACCTCTCTTGAACTAGCAGTTTTAATACCAAATTTTACCAGCCTTTTATAGGCTATTATTTTTTAAAATTTAACCACAAATGTATACTTTTTTCCTTAACTAGTACTACTTATAGATGCTAACTGCCAAATTTCATAATCATTCTAGGTTAACCGGAAGTACTTTATTCATTTTGATTGCCTTTATGGTGTCGAAATACGCGTTTTTTGAGTATATACTATATTTATACGAGGCCAGTCGTGGCGCAGCGGCACGAAGTGTGACTGTAAAGCCGACTGGTTGTGGGTTCGATCCTCACTCGAGGAGATGAAATATTTACATAAATTTATATTTCCATTTCTTCGCTCTGGTGTCGAGGCAAAGCACGGCATTGAGTTCTGCCACTCAACATGCAATGCCTCCAGAATTCGGCAGAAAATGGGGAACGGAGTGTCTTAATAATAGGTTCCCTCTGTCTACCCTGCTGTGTGCGGGATACAGCGTGAAGCTGATAAAAAATCTGTATTTTAAAAATTTTCATCAACACACATCCCTAAACGGTTTCGTCACATCCACAAGTGTGACTGAGACGTAGGTATGTAGATCCTAAGCTATTGTTCTGTCCGCTCGACGCTTTATGAATCAACCTGCACTTACATATTAATATTTATATCGAAGGCAATCAAAAACTTTCGATTTCCTTTTTGTATTATAAACACTCCTTAAGAGGATCCAAAATATGGAGTATGGGGTAGTGGTGATAATAACGGTGACCCTGATGAACTTTAATTTTAAAATAATATATAATTTTCTATCTCAATATATTGTTTACGTCGTGGCACAGGGGTACAAGGGCGCGACAGTTGTGAGTTCGATCCCCAATCGAGGGAATTAATGATTTATTTATTAATATTTTCATTTCTTCGCTCTGGCACCAAGACAAAAGCCCGACGTTGAGCTTCGCCACTCAACACGCAATGCGAGGCCAGTTGTGGCGCAGGGGCACAAAGTGTTACTGTAAACGCGACTGGTTGTGGGTTCCATCCCCACTCGGCGAAATTAAATATTTATTTAAATTTATATTCCCATTTCTTCGCTTTGGCGTCTAGACAAAAACGCGGCGTTGAGTTCCGCTTCAAAATTCGGCGGAAAGTAGGGAATGAAGTGTCTTAACACTAGGTTCCTTCTGCCTACCCTGTACTGCGTGAAGCTGCTCATTCTTTTTTTATCTATTACAGCATTTTGTGGTATACTGTTTGCTTCTAACTGTCTTATCAAAGTAGATACGTCATTTCTTCCCATTTTATTACTATCTTCACTTCGTAACATTTCTCTTTCGCCATATCTAGTCTAACCAGAGCTCACTAATATCAACATCCTATATACATCAAAGTAAATTGACCCCACAACCATTTTTTGGATACATAGAGACTCTAGCTCCTCCTAGCTTTCGTAGAGAGATCCTAGCTTTCGTAAAAAGGCAAAACGCGGCGTTTAGTTCGGAATATACAGTCTCGATATTTAAGCGAGGCGTGGCTAACGGAGTGTGTTGACAGTAGGTTCAATATGCTAAGTCTCGATAATTGGGCGGCGCGTGGGTAACGGGCTATTTTGACACTAGGTTTCCTGTGCCTACTTTGCGATATGTGGGATAAAGCGTGAAAGCTAATAAAACACTTTAAATAATACCTAAATGTATGGAAAATTGAATGAGAGTGATGTGACACTACAATATTTTTATGTTTTATTTCGATATACGGAAAGTAGTTATAATTGTAATTGGGTGATATAGTAAAAAAAAATTAGGTACTATACAAAAATTATACTTACGTTTAAAAAAAAATGATATAAGAGCAAACTAAGGCGAAAGTATAAAAAAGACAGATACTGAAAAAAATATTCAATTTATTCTGTTATTAGTGGTATTAGCCATATTAGAACTTTGTTGGAATCAAATAAAATGATGGTATGTTTGTGTAAATCAACACCTCCATATAAGGCTATCAATAAAGATCCATTAAAGACCTATTAAACGATTTTTTTTATTTTTTGTCAGTTTCACGTTCTATCTCGTATATAACAAGGAAGGCAGAGGGAACCTAGCGTTAAGACACGCAGTTCTCGACTTTTTACCGATTTTTTCCAGGCATTGCGTGTTGAATGGCGGAACTCAACGCCGGGTGCCTGACTTGGTGCCAGAGCGATAACATAAAAATATTAATAAACAATAATTCATTCCCCAGATTGGGGACCGAACCTACAACCGTCGCGTTACAGTCACACCCTAGTGCACCTGCACCATTACGACCTCATTAAACGAGTAGTAAACGATCTAAAAAAAAAACCACTTATCCCCGTTGATATCTTTAAAACATATTGAATAAAACAAAAACCGTTTAAACAAAAGGATTTGAACCCATATCTATAAAGTGTAGTGGAATGTTGCTTGGCGAATGTTATCAATAATCGCATTGTTTTGTACGTTTCTTGTGAAGTGTCAACGGCGGACGTGCTCTTGACTCTTAGCTGCTATGTACATGAATAAAAATAATTAAAGTTTCGTATAGTATCTATATGTATTCGTTTGTTTGGTTTTTTTGTTTGTTTTTTTTTAAATTACAACGTTATATTACAATAATGTTAGGGTTCCGTACTACGAATAGTAAAAATGGAACCTTTATAGGATCACTTTGTGGTCTGTCTGTCAGTCTGTCCAGAACAGTTATCTTGAGTGGTGGTTTCGAAAGGGGAAGGTGAAATTCGAAAAGTGAAAATTTACAAAATTATTACAAGATTATATTTGTAGTTCTTTACATATATTATAAAATGAGTGCATATGTCTATTACAATCCTGATATTGGGGAAAGACTGCGAGACTGACTCGTACTTTATCAGTTTTTTATAATTTTTACTTGATAATGTAAAATTTTTATTTAAGGTATGACCTAGTGTAGATGCAACGATTTATTAACTTTGGTAAAGTAAATTTTGGTTACGCAATTTAAATATTCATTAATATTTAAATAGTACAATTAATATTTTATTGACGGTGACTTAATGTAAGTTCGGATATATCTTGTGTATAAAACTTCAATATCCGTTTAAGTAATTTTTTAAGGTTCCCATACCTTTTAAGGAAAAAGGAACCCTTATAAGATCACTTTGTTATCCGTCTGTCTGTCTGTCATGATCCTTTATCTCAGGAACGCTAGGAGATATCGAGTTGAAATTCAAATCATATACCTAGATCTACGGTCCCATGATTACCTGAAAAAAAAAGTACTTTTATATTTACTTAAAAAAGATATGGCAAAGCAATATAGCAAATACAGCAAAGCATTAGCTTAACCGGAGCGGTTACTTTAAACTTACTTTAAGTGTTTCGGAAGTGTCGTCACAGTAGTATCCCTACCTAGAATATAGTGTGAAGCTAAAACATCGTGTTATAATATATAAAAGTAATTTTAAAAAATGCAGTCGATAATATAAAAAGAAATATTTTCGTAAGGAATTTATTTATTCGACTTTAATCTTGGATTTCATTAACATAAGTTGGCAAACGCAAGGTTTTGTAAAGAAAGATGAATTTTGAATGTGGGAACGTAAGAATTTTATAAAGAAATTTTATTTCAGTAAGCCTTTGAACATCCTAAATTTAACCCAAATATTATTAAAATTAGACAAATCTCGAATATTTAAATCAGAATTATTGTGGCATTTATTTTAGGTATAAGTAGCTCCTGCGTGGCTTCGCCCGCTTGTACTACACTATTATTTATTTTTTTATCATATTAACGAAAATATCCTTACATTAATAGCTAAAGTTTTTGCCAATTCAATAAAAATCTTCTATGTAATATTATCGCATGCAGTTCTTCATATTGACATAACTTTTTTATTCGTCAACGGATTGAAATGAACAAACACTAAATGTTAAGGGAATTTTGATAAATTAGAATAGTGAAAACCACATTCAAATCGGTAAAGCCGTTTGTAAGATTAGTGTGAATTCCATGTATCAGGATCCTTTACGATTTTATTATAAGTAGATAATCGATAGCTAGTTAGTTACATATTTTTACATTTTCATAAATAATCATTTTTTTTTTGCATTACTAAATATATTAAGACCTAGAAGAGAGTAGATGTGGTGAAAGTGTTATACTCGAATATGACACTACAATTCGTACCATTGCCTTTTCTCTCTGCCTTCTCCGCCAAATGAAAAGCTTGACGTAGCAAAAAAATAAAAAAAACAGTTAGAAATAAGAAAAATAATTAAAAAAAAAATAATCAAATACACAGTGTAAAACAGCCCTTACAATCATTATCGGGCGATTCAAAGTAATTATAATAAATCCAAGGAGGAAAGCTACGTTTTTGCTTTTCGGCCGCTCACTCTTTGCTCATATATGGTGGATGGGTTCGTGTGATGGCCAGTCAATTTACCTTCGATCTGTTGGCTCAATCGATCCGATTGGGTATTAATTAATCTGAGATCTTTAAGGATACTAATGCTACCGTTTTTGCATACGATGCCAGTGAGTACTGATCTGGATCGTTCTGTGATACATTTAAATGCGGGCTTGACAAATTTTATTTAATAATAATGTCATAGAGTAAGGTTGTTTTTTTTTAATTTTCGTTAAATTGTCGTTGGTAAATTTTATATAACTATATGTATTTTATGTTGTAGGATAGACAGAGGGAACATAGTGTTAAGACACTCCGTTTCCCACTTTCCGCCGAAATCTTGAAGCACTCTGTGCTAGGTGGCAGAACGCCGCGCTTTGCCTCGTTACTAGAGCGAAGAAATAAAAAACATATATTTCGAAGAGGCTAACTCTCCGCTCATATGGTATCCACCATAACGCTACCATTAGTATTCTCAAAAGTATAGGTACAATCGGATCGCTTAAGCCGACAGATCGAAGTTAAATTGAACGCCCGTCACACGATCCGATTGTACCTATACTTTTGAGAATACTAATGGTAGCGTTTTTGCAGACGATGCCAATGAGTAGGTACTGATCTGGATCATTTTGTGATATATTTAAATGTGGGCTTGATAAATTTTGTTTCATGGTAATGTCATAGAGTAAGGTTGTTTTTTTAAAACTAACTAACTAACTTTACGCTTTATCCCTGGCGGGGTAGTCAGAGAAAACGGAGCGCCAAACGCTACGGTCTCTACGGTCGGTTGTTTTTTAATTTTCGTGAAATACTTTTTGTTTGGTTTCACGCTGTATCATGCATATATAAAGATAAGCAGAGGGAACCTGGGAACATAGTGTACAGTTGTAGTGTACTTGAAAAGTAGCTGAATTCTTGAGGCACTGCTTGTTGAGTGACGGATATCAAACCTGCGGTCTGAGTTCCACGAGCGAGGAAACGAAAATCTAAAAATATTTCATTTCTTTTAGTAAAAAAAAAGTAAAAACTAAAGTTTGTGCCCCTCCGCCAGGATTCTATACTAAATGATTCAATATAGTGATTTTACGTACCTATCTATCGTAACCTGATCCAGATAAATCCAACTGAAATTATTCTTTAGACAATCACTTCATCATTATGATGGCGTCTCTAGTGTTAGCTGCCCTTAGCTGCTGTTGGTTGAAGAAAAGAAAAGACATTTATTAAGTGATTTATTATCCATAGGAGTGCTTATCATATGGCGAATGGCGAAAAATTTGAAATTATACCTTATATCTTTACGCAAATTTTACAGAAGTGCTTCTTGTGATGTGACCTGATATCCATAATAGTTTTTGAGTAAGTAATTGGAAAATTAGAATAGAAATAAAGCGAAAAATGTTCTGTTTGTATAACATGCATTTTGTTTTTTTTTCTTTTTGGCCTTGAAAAATTAAATTTCAATAATGCATCATTAGTTAAATTATTTAAAATGTAATGATTATCATTACATTTTAAATAATTTACCTACATCTGAACGCAACAGACCCGACCTTAGTAAGGTGCATCTGATAAGTGCTAATATAATTTCTTCTGTAGAGGATAAATCAAAACAAGCTTCTAAGTGTAGTAGACACTCATCCAACACGCAATGCCTCCAGAATTCAGCAAAGTGGAGAAATGAGTTTCTTAAACACTAGGGTCCCTCTGCCTATCCTGCTGTGTGCGGGATACAGCGTGAAGCTGAAAAAAAAGTGTAGTAGAGTATAGCAATAGTGGAGTATATAAGTAAACGATAGTGTTAAAAAATATATTATGCTGTGTAAATCTAAATATTAATTTTAGCAAATGCTGAAAAAAAGTAAAATCAAAAATATCCTTTTATACAATTTTATAACATTTTGTAAATATTTCGACGTTGAAATAACAAAGAATACCTTCAAAATTTTTCACACCCACCCGCCACACGAGTCAGAACTCGCGACCATCGGGCTTATAATAATATTCTTTAGTTTTCATTATTCCACTTTTTGCGAGAACAAAGGCACTGTACCGAAGCGAACGCGCCGGGCATCCGAGACATCTGCGACATCGATTCTGTATCGATACGTAGGAATCCATGGGCGATACCACGTAACATTGTCATATAAGAGTAATTGTATATAATTGGTATTTCTCAAGAACAATGACTTGAAATTACCCTTTGAGTGAAATAATTACAGTATTTTTTGCTCTTGCCCCGAACGCTTTGACAAGAGCCGGTGCTTTTCGATCTTAATGTCGATCGGACGATCGGCTATAGTTTATATTTCAATGAAAACGTTTAAAGACGTAACTGGTTTTGGGCTATGTAACATAATTGGATAATGGAGAGTAATTAAATATAGATTTTTTTCCAATAGTAGGTATGCCGAATTCCGCTTGGTTCTTCGTATTTAACATATTAGTAACATGCATCTGTCAGTATTCTTATAAATAACAGAAATAGAATTCGACGAATCCAACGGAATTGTAGAAAGAACGGGTATGTTTAGTGATATTACACATATATTCTTATTGGCTTCTTCTTCTTATCCGTATATGGCACTCGGGTAAATTAATGATTATTTATTAATATTTTCATTTTTTCGCTCTCGTAAAACAAAATATTTAGTTCTGCCATCTAACACATAATGCTTCGAAAATTCGGTGGAAATTGCGGAACGGAGTGTTCCCACAACACTAGGTTCCCTCTGTCTACCGTGTCTGCTATATGCTGCTAATTCTGGCATTGCGTGTTGAGTGGCAGAACTCAACGCCGCGCTTAGCCTCGACACCAGAGCGAAGAAATGGAAATATACATTTAAGTAAATATTTCATCTCCTCGAGTGGGGATGGAACCCACTCGAGATGGGTTTTGGCCGTGTGATCCCGGCCTACAATAGGATCATCCTAGTACATCAGGTAATGCCGGACTCCGGAGCCCAATCCACCTTACAGGCAGGCAACGCACCTGCAGCTCCTCTGGTGTTGCACGGGGTCGTGGGCGGCGGTAATCACTTACCATCAGGTGACCCGAACGCTCGTTTGCCTTGTCTTTTCCATAAAAAAAAAGAACCCACAACCAGTCGGTTTTACAGTCACTTTTCGTGCCGCTGACAACAATAAATCGTAGTTACTAGACCTTATAAATAAATATACAGAAATGTAGCTTGCTTGATTTGACATAATATACATTTTTGATATCAATTATCAACAAAGTATGCGGAGTAGGCAGAGAATGCCTACATACGTCACTTTCATAAATAAAACACTTTTGTCTCGTGTCTCCCAATTTAAAAGAATACCAATGTACATTACAACACTACACGCATATCAACTAGGAGAAATATTTAATTTCTCTGATTTGAACCCACGACCATCAACAACCACGCAAAAATACATAAGTATTATATTAATAATATAACATTAAAGAATATAATACTTTTGGTCCGCGGATTGTACAGAAAATCCAAAGTGAATTCACTTTTTACCAGGCTTATGTTAAAACGTGGAATCTTAGCTTTTTGCTCAGATGCTTTATGTCAGCCCCCCACTCGCTGTGACTTTTTCCATTTTATTTAAAGATTTAATGAATAAGAATATAGTTTAAAAAAAAGCGGCGTCGTTTGATTTAATACACTTTATCTTTATCGAGATAGTGCGAACACTGAAACCCTGGTGCCTACATTTTATGGTGAATGTTATGGGGCGTCGATACCATCGACTACTAGGTGAGTGGTTAGAGACGAGTAGTTTCCCATGAGAGTAAAGTAAAAGAGTTTAATGTTTTTTATTGGTATATTTTTTTTATAATAGACTGGCCAATATGTTTGTTTTGATATTTGATTATTAAATTTGAATTTAGTTGAGAAAAATGTGTGAAATGTTTTTTAAATTGTAAAAAGCACTCGTTTATTATTTTAAAGAACAATCTGTTATAGACCAATAATAAGTCGAATTATCAAAAATTACTTAAACTGCTTTTTAATGTAATTTCATTTCATTTGTACAGTAGCGTAGTCGATGATTAGGTACCTTGGTTAGGGCTGGTTATGAGTTATGTACTATTTTGGAAAGAAATAACTAGAGTACAGACTGAACAGTATTTTTGGCCGAAAAAAATGAGAACTGTGTATACCTACAGATGAAACAGCAATATTCAGAACCAAATATCCATATTTCTTAATGTCCTGTTTTATAATATAATATTTTTTTTAAATAAAAATAATTGATTACCTATATAGTTACATATTAAATACCTTTTAATTTCCTCAAAACGACAAGACCAAGGGGCGGTACGAGCATATCTATTAATTTAACGTCTTTCTATATCGTCCATTGATTGACAGCTCTGAGACTTGTTTATTTCAATTAAATTTGAACCTATCAAGAGAACCGCAAGTTATTTTAATTGGTGTGTTAATAAGCTATGATAGGCTCTTGTCTGTTAACTTTAATTTAGCTGTACATTAATTACATTAGAGGCCAGTCGTGGCGCAGGGGCACTGAATGTGAGTGTAAAATCAACTGGTTGTGGCTTCGATCCCCACTCGAGGACATAAAATATTTACTTACAATTATATTTTCATTTTTTCACTCTGGTGTGGAGGTAAAGCGCGGCGTTGAATTCCACTTAACACGCAATGCCTCCAGAACAGAAAAGTGGGGAACGTGAAGCTGATTTTAATTTAATTAATTACATTAGATGCCAGTTGTGGCGCATAGGCACATAGTGTGATTGTAAGCCCGACTGGTAGTGGATTTGATTCCCATCCGTGGAAATGAAACGTTTAATATTTTCATTTCTTCGCTCTGGTGTAGCGCGGCGTCTTCTGACTGGCGTTCGCCACTCAACACACAACCCAAAGAATTAGGCGGAGAATGGGGAACGGAGTGTCTTAACACTAGGCAACCTCCGCCTATTCTGCTGTGTGCGGGATACAGAGTAAAGCTAAAAAAAGAAAAAAAAAACATTATAATTACACATTGGCGGACAATGACGCCACCTGTCGCTGGAATGCTGAACTAACGATCGATTTATTGACCGATGGATCCTTTCTTATTTGGAACAAAAAGGGGCCTACAGTACCGGCCACGCTATCACGCGTTTCAAACAAAACTTGTATTGTTAAAATGTTTCAGCGACCCAATCATTTCTATGGAAAAAACATAATAAAATGTCAGCTGACAATTTTTCGATTACAGTAAAGAACTCTTGTTTTGTAATTTAATTCTTATTTTCATTAATAACATGGAGTCGACATTTGTTTTAGGTTAATTGGTTTCATCGTTATTGGGATATCTATAATATAAGTTATTCTTTTAACATCGATAACATATATGGAGAAGACGGTTTTTTTTACTAAAGATATATCTATAATCTATAAGATAAAAAGGCAGGTGTCATAATTTATAAAAATATGATGAAAAAAACGGAATTATTATTTTTAATATACTAGCAAAAAAATATATGATATCAGTAATTGGACGACTTTAATATTAAATTCCTTAATCTGAACTATGTATCTATTCCTATATAAATTGTAAGTGTTTTGTATTAAACCTGTAGTGTTACTGTTACTCTTACTTACTATAAATAGAAATATTTTAAGTTAGGTAGAAAAACTAAGGCCATCGTGGCGCGGAGACACAAGGGTGTGATTGTAACGCTACGGTTTTGGGTTCGATCCTCACTCGAGGGAATGAATTATTATTTATCAATATTTTAAATACTCGCCGTTGAATTCTGCCGCTCAACACGCAATAACTCAATAAATTGAGCGGAAAGTGGAGAACGGAGTGTCTTAACACTAGTTTCCCTCTGCCAACCCTGCTGTGTGCGGGATACAGCAGAGCAGAGAAACTGTTTAATTTATTTTTTTTAATTTGTGGACAATCATAATAGTAATACATTTATGAAATTTAGCACGAGTGATTGAAAACCTAGATAGATCATCGTATTCAAATATCATCCAATTATACTGACTCTCTTATTTTTGAAATCAGTTAAAAAATGTTCACGATAATAGTGATTATTGAAGAATCGAAGACGAAGAAGAAGAGAAACACTATATTGTCTCTAGTTTATTTTTCTTTGATAAATAATATAAGTAAACATAATAAATAGTACTTTTCTTATAGTGTGCATTTGTTCCAGTACCAGCTTAGATAGCAATGAAGATATCACGTACCTCACAATCACAATGCCGCACGACAACGCGCCAAAAAATCGCCCGCACTCTATTGATATGACATTGACAGATTCGGACGGCGTAGGGTCGAGGCTTTTGGCTTTTAAAAAAAGATATATATAAAAAAACAATAAAAAACTAGAGTGATTTGGTTACTAGTGAACTTTTTAAATGGCTAACAGTTGAATAAAATAAATAATAGTATTTTAAAATTATAATAAACATCTAAAAGTCATATATTCAGAAGATTAATGTTAAAATTGATGTTTTTCCTAAATACCAATTTCAACTTAAGTGACATACTTATTATTTTTATATAGTTATGATTCATCGTATATGTAATAGGCATAGTATGTAATAGGCATAGGTTAAACACAAGTTTAACACCTTAATTAAATCTGCAACTAACATAAAAAAATATATTTAAAAAAAAGGTACCAGAAAAATTAACAACATTTTTGTAGTATCTGTTAATCTTATATTACGTACAAATCGACAACCCTATAATAATATACATGGCAGAGACGCCGCCCTGACATGTTTACGGGCCAATTATTTGTATGGATGCAGCAGTAATAATGATTTCTTGCGACCGTCCGTCCGTCCGCGCCGCTTCAACTCGATATATTCAATCTTTTTACGATTTCGCAAATTTTGTTATATCGATTCGGGTGCGAGATTTATCGATTATTTAAGTAAATTAACTTTTGTATAAGGGAATCCCGGTTTTATTATGCACAACAGTGGCCTCATTTGCAATAACTTTTGTTGCTACCTACCGCGGGTGTCATTTGCATTAAATATTTTAGTATTATATCATAAGTGTGTGGTTTTTTTTATTTAATTTTTCATCCGGTAGTCCCCCGTTTATTGTAAATCAACTTCGAGCCACAGCAGAACTTCCTTATCACAAAATTGTGATCAATGTTGTAGTACTTCTTAAATATTTTGAATAATATTTTGGATTTGTTTTTTTTTTATTATATTTTTTTTTATCGCAATTGCAACGTGTTTTAGGTTTTTGTTTGTTATGTTTTGGTGATGAATGACACTCGGTAATCAGCTTGTGTTTGTGGTATAAATGTGATTCTGATCTTACATTAGGTCAAGTCACCGTTGCACTATTTGTAACATACATACACAAATGCCCCGGGTTCCATTCTCGGCTTCTCAGGTTTTTAAATAATTGTACCAAAAAAATTTTTTTTGTAAGTAAAAGTGAAGACCCTTTTATCATGACTTCATTATGAAATAATAAATAAACAAAAACGATTTAACGACGACGAATAATATTAAATAATTATTTTTTCCTGAGTGGGAATCGAATCTACAACCGTTGCGCTCCAGTCACACGCTGTGCTACGGCACCACCAGGACAACGTGATGTCTTGTAGTTATAGTAATTAATTTAATTAGTTTAAGATGTGTTATATTTTACAATATTTGTATTTGAATTTCTTATCATGTATCTTCACTTTTATTTTTAGTGATTTTTCCTATAGAATAAGTTTGTTTTTTATGCTTTAAAGTGGAATTTTTAATAATGGAAGACCATTTGACCGTAAATGCGATGGTAATGGGCTTAAACCCCATTCTTGAAATGATTATATTTTAAATTATTTTCAAACAGCTAGACATGGCGCGGTGTTAATTTCTTCAACTCAACACGCAATATCTCGAAAACTTTGCGGAAAGTGGAAAACGGGATGTATTGACATTATAAATAGCTACTTATTATATGTATACATATTTTTTACGGTTTTTAATCAATATTTAGCTACATATTTATTTTTTAGCCTTTTTAAGTGGAGGCCAGTCGTGGCGCAGGGGTACAAAGTGTGACTGTAAACGCAACTGGTTATGAGTTCGATCATTACTCGAAGAAATTAAATATTTATTTAAATTTATATTTCCATTTCTTCGCTCTGGTGTCTTGGCAAAGCACGGTGTTGAGTTCCGCCACTCTACACGCAATAACTTCAAAATTCGGCGGAAAGTGGGAAACGAATCTCTGCCTACCTGTGTGCGGGATACAGCATGAAGCAGATTTTTTTAACAATTTGGTGTCAACAATAAAGAAAGTGGGGAATGTATCCCATAAAAGATTATCTTAGTTAAATTGGTAATAATTACTATATTAATAACTGATTATATCAACTGTCTTTCTAAGTAATTTCATTTTATAATTAACAGGTATGTAGTATATATGTAAAAATATCTTTGATAAGTAATGTAAACGATTAAGATATGTAAAAAAATATTCAGACATAATTTAGTCTTAAGTTTAGAGTAAATATTTAAATTAAAAAAATTGTAACATTTTTTGTTAAAATAAATATATAATAATAATCATGATATGGAAGAAATGGATAAAGACCAAAATGTTTGTAAAGCTAACAGAATTTGAATAAAAAACAAACTATCATATATAGCAAGACTTACGAGATGGTTGTGGGTTCGATTTCATTTTCGAATTCCATTTTCATTTTCGGATTGTACGATAAAATGCGGTGGTCCTAATCAGTCATTCAAAAATACAGTAAGTACTTTAGCTGTAGTAAGAGCTGTCTGTGCAACTTTTCCCAGCTTAGGGATAAAATTATTACCTACTTCACAGAATTCGGCGGAAAGTGGGAAACGGAAGTGTCTTAATAAGAACGGAGTGTCTTAACACTAGGTTTCCATTTTTCTGCATAACCCACTTTGTGCGAGCTAAAGAAAAAAATCTATAATATATAGTCCTAATCAGATATTGAAAAGTTTACCTTATTTAAATAAATTTCGAAGCATACCTACATAAAATAAATATTTTTAAAAGCGTTCCTACCTTTATTCCTTGTCCATCCACTTTACAATTTTTCGGTTTTCCTGTAATATCTGAAACAGCCTCTAAAGGCAAAAGCCTCTAAAGGCGTCTGCAGATCGATCGATACAAGCACGTGACTTGACAGCTAACCATCTCAAGTATACAGTCAGTGGGATCGTATAAAAAATAGAAATATCTTCACGGAAATTTGGTTTATATTATTTAGTAATAAATATTATAATGCCATAGATTCAATTTGAGTCAGTAGAAGTTGTACAAATAGTACTAGGATCTGTAGTTTCAGGTTAGCATTAAACTATTAAGTTTTAAGGAGTGTTAGAAAGTATATTTTAATGTAATATTCTATTAAAAATTAAAAAGAGACTAAATGTGTTTTTGCGACAATCGATCTTTTACTATAGTAACTGTCGTTGGTTCAAATACTATATATCTATATATATATTTGATTTTTGTGAAAATAGATAAACTGTAAACGTGGCAGGTTGTGGGTTCGATTCCCATACGAGGAAATGTAATATCCAATATTTTAATTTTCCGCTCCGACTCGATTAAGAATTGAGTCTCCCCAATTAACTAACACGCAAGCACGCAAGTCTCCAATTTGGAGGGAAATCGGAGAATAGAGTATCTCGACACTAGGCTCTGTCTCTGCCTACTATATGGTTTGTAGGGTAAAACGTGAAACTAAAAAAACAGGGTGTTTTCTTTTTTTTAGCTCCATGCTGTATACCGCACATTGCAAGGAAGATTGCTTTTTGCCGTGTGATCCCGGCCTAGAATAGGATCATCCTGGTACTGGTGGTGTCATAAGAGGCGATTAAAGTACGTGTGGTACAGTCACGTCGCCAGCAATGGCAACACGCATGGGCAGACTCGACCGGATCATTACCACCCCCGATATTTAAAACTGGCATTAAGTAGTGGCTTTATTTATTTATAATATATGCCACTGCGTTTCGCATCAGGTAATGCCGGGCTCCGGCGCCCAACCCACCTTAAAGGTTGGCAACGCGCCTGTAGCTCCTCTGGTGTTGCACGGGGTCGTAGGCGGCGGTAATCACTTACCATCAGGTGACCCGCACTCTTGTGTGCCTTGTCCTTTTCCATAAAAAAAAAGGGAACCTGGGTCACTCCATTCCAACGATTGTGGCAATGCGTGTTGAGTTGTTGAACTCAAACTCAACGTTTGCAATCGCCAGCTTGTATCATAATCTTGCATATAAAATTAAACAAAAGTCAACGTTTGCATATCCTATTGTCTATGATCTATGAATAAATTGATGTTTTATAAAGTACTTTTCATCTAATACATACTCCCACGCGGACAAATACGAACCTCGTTATAAGTCCATAATTGCTCTCATGCAGTGATCTCACAAGCGTGCGACTGTAAACACGACAAGTTGTGGATTCGATTCCCATTTGAGGAAATGTAAAATTTAATGTTTTCGTTTCCTCACTCTGGTAACGAGGCAAAGCGCGGCGTTGAGGTCCGACACTCAACACGCAATGCCTCTAAAATTCGACGGAACGTGGGGAATAGAAGTTCTTAATAGGAACTGAGTGAACTTTATAGGAACTTGGGAACACTAGGTTCCCAAGTTCCTCCTGCTTAACCTACTATGTGCGGGAACACTAGCGGATAAAAAAACATTTTTGTACTAAAAATAGCACTTTTTAAAATTTTCTCGTCTTTGCGGATATGCCGTAGGTACTCACAGTGTTATCGATTACTGTCTACGCCTCCAGAATTTCTAATACGAAACCTAGCGGAATCGCTATTGTGTTTTATATATACCTTAAAATATACTGCCATAAGGGTCAAAATTCTTTGAATTCTATGTGACCCTTGTCTATTAGAGAAGGTCAATGTTTGAAGGCATAGAAAAGTCGTTAGACAAGACTAAAAGTCATAGTCTCAGCTTTCGTAACTATATCATAGAAACTTTGATGTTAGTTATTTATATTTAACATTTATTTATTCAACATATACAAATAACAAAATATCTTAATTTATTACTTATTAAATGTTAAAATTGTACGTAACTGACCCTGATTTTTTGAGACGATACGTCAATAGGTATTATAATTGCAATTATGTATAAATTGTTATTTAATTAGTCTATAGTGGCGTTTATTTTGTTTGATTCTTCCGCATATTGCATCGAGTCGCATCGTATATAAATAAATAGGGCCTTGTGACCTTTTCTCACGTTATTTTTACAACGCCATATTCTGTATATATCAGAGAAACTCCCCTTGGGTTAATTCAAACCCACTACCGTTGCATATGTTTTAAATAAGTACAAATAGAAACAAAGCTACATGAAACCTGTCCCAATTTACCAAGACAAAACTTTAGAAACACGAATAATTACTTATCAAATAACCATTTACCCAACTTAAAACTAACTAATATGAAAATTCAACGTGATATTTGAAATATTAACAAAATAATATAGTATCTACGTCGTAGCACCGTAACCCCCCAAGGCGAGGCAGGCTAGCCAAGGAAGGCTACGTTGTTCTGTAAAACTAATTTATTATCCGTCAGTATTCACACGTAATCAACGGGCACGCCTACCCGCGCCACCCACGCCCCCTCTTCCTCCGCCAATCAGAGGCCGCCATTTGAATTTTAAATCGACACTCTCTATATATATCTGTTTCACTCTAAAATGGATGGCATAGAGTGGATGTAAAAAGTGTTGTGTGTTTATTTTTATTTATTTAGTTTATTCTTGTGTTTTGTTTTTGTTTTTATTTGTTTTTTTTTCATTTAAAACTTGTTTTGAGCATGGTGTAAGTTTTAATTTTAGTTTTTTTTGTTTTGTTTGTTATGTGTGGGTGTGGGTATTAAATGTTTTAATAAGGAAATATTATTAGTGGTTAAAATATAAGTGAAAATCGCTATTATATCAATATTTTTTCATTTTTGTACATTTTTAAATAATACTAAATATTTTTTCAAATATGTATAGATAGATACAAAAGTACTTTTATTAAGAATAATATCTAAAATGGAGGTATTTAGTAAAAAAACTAAGTCAACCCTAAACATTATCATAATTAACAAAGGAAAATATTTATTCAACTGTTTGAACCAGTTAATTATACGTTTCTTTTGCTCTACAAAATTTATAAGACTTCAAATATCTTTACATTTAGAAATACCGTAAGCTTAGTCACTCTGTATCATTCTATGAGTAATTACTATCTACATACCCAATGTTTTATGAGCTTAGTATATGTATATCGTTTATCTATAGCTTGACCTCTTTCAATATGGAGAAAGCACTAAAAAGAGGCTCCAATTACACTGGTAGTTCATTCACATGAAAATTGCTCGACAGTTACAAACGTATTCGAGGCTAGGTCATAGGTGTAATGTCGTGAGAAAACAACTTATCTCTTACATTTCCAAGCTATTTCGACGATAATTGTGCATTTCGTTCAAAATGTTGAATTTAAAAGGCAGCCAGTCCCAAATTGGTATGTCAGAAATTTAATGAGAAGATTGTGCGATACGCGACGATTTATTTTTTGATAAGAAGTACTAGTTTTGAAAAACGAAAGCTTGTTTTTTAAAGAATAGCACGCAAAAAAGCATACTTATTAAATTTAATACAATAATTTAATTTTATATCTTTAAAAAACTAGCCCCAAAAACAACTAAATAAAATCAAAAAATGAAAAATAGCGCGTGCCAAACACTGAAAACCGTACGGATCGATGTATCGAGTTCTCTAACAACTCGCGAAAGCAATAATTAGGGCACACCCCACTAGAGACGTGACACTCGCCCGCGTCACGTAAAGGTAACCCAATTACAACGTGACGCTCAGCCATTCTAGCACGCCCCGCCAACATCTTGTTTCGTATGCTGCGGGCCGGTTCGGCGCACACTACCATACTATACTTAGTTTTGATAGCATCCTCTCAATGACCGCTGGACCGACAGACCCGGCACACGTGTTCGCAAAATGCATGTTGTAAATACTCTAACGTTCTCGTATTGGTGCGTGTATCCAAACGCGGTAACGTTTGACAGTTCGCGCCTTTTTGCTATGTGATTTTGATTGATTGTCTGTGGATTTTTTTCGGTGGTTTTTGACAGTTGTTTTTTTTTATTTTTTTTTACTGTGATCGGCTGTGATTCTTGTGTGTGGTTTCAAGTGACTCGGTTATTCTGGTACAGTACTTTGTTTTTTTTTTGTTAAATTTATTATATTGTAACAAAATATTATCAAATGTAGAGCTAGGTAATATAAAATAGAATCATTTTCACAAATACATATAAGAAATTACCCAAAGTTATTTCGTAAAAAATATAAATAATATTGGAAATATAAGAATTAACTGAACAAACACAATTTAGTGAGCTCCAACAAGCACTCCCGCGCACCCGAGCCAAGTCAAACAGCTGCTATTGCTTTACAAACATCGTCAGTACAAAAACCTGTAATCTGTGAGGTTAACAAAACACTGCGCAATAAATACTTTAGAGTTTTAGACAAAAGCAAATAAACTCAATACTAATAGGTGATGATAAAACTGACGAAAACTATGAGAAGCGTAGGCGCACGGTAAATACATATTCAGCCAGTTTTGTTTTATTATGAAATATTTCATTTAATAATCAGCCTCATTCTGTATCCTGCACACAGCAGGGTAGGCAGAGGGAACCTAGTGTGAAAACATTCCGTTCCCCAGTTTCCGCCAAATTCTTTGAGGCATTGCATGTTGAGTGGCGGAACTGTTTATTAATAATATTTTTGTTAAAATTATACTTTGGTATAATCATGATTACAATACAGATTTACCTTTTTTTAAAAAATTAGAATTACATAAAGTTAATTATAGAAATTGTAGAGTTATAAGAAAAGAAAAAAAATTGATTACAATTTAAAATGGAAACATATCGAATTAATAATTATTGTTATTATATTTGTGCAGTATGTGTACTAAAACAAAAATAAATGGCATTTTAGCTATAAAAATTTAAGATAAACTATCAAACAACGTTCCTACTATAACATTAAACAAAAAGTGCTAAATAAAAAACAATGAATAAGTGACCAGTGCAATGGAGCATCCGGGTGGATTCGCGTCCCCCTGGGCTGCGATGCTGGGCCACGGTGTCCATGGGATGATGCAGCATGAGTACCCACATGCGCATGCGCATACGTCCATGCCGATGGACTTGCATGTGCCTCAAGCATTTCCTTATTATCGGTAAGTTTTGTGTTTCATTTTGTTTATATGTTATTGAAAGTGTAAAAGGCATCATGGTGCGCAAGATGAAGGGCGGAAAGTGGTGGAGATGGGAAACTATGTGCTTAGACACTCTGTTAGTCTAAACACTACGTTTCCTCTGGCCGGCTACCTTGTTTTATGCGGCATACAGTGTGAATCTAATAAAAAAATAAAGTAAAAATAAAAAAAATCTCTAGTGTAGGTTTTTTCTATTCATTAAAAAGTAGAAAAGAGAAAGCTAAGCCACTACAATGAATAAGTTATTAGTAAGATACAGCACTTAGGCGGGCTAGTTTTCTCTTGGATATCTGTATGTTAGAACATAGACCATGATGAGTAACCCTATGCGCATGCGCATTCATCTACATTTTAAACGTTGGTCTAATAAAGCTTAAAAATTAAATAAATATGTTTACAAACAAATATAAATTTGTTAACTATTGAAATTTTTTTATTTGTTATACACTCTATATGGTTTCATGTGCCTCTAGATAGAGTTCTACTTTTTGCAAGAACAAATTTTGTTAAAATTTTTAAAAATTATTAATATATCAAGTTATGAAAAGTATAAGTGAGCTTCACATTGTATCCCGCACACAGCAGATAGGTAGAGGGAACCTAATGTTAAGACACTCCGTTCCCCACTTACCGCTGAATTTTGGAGATATTGCGTGTTGAGTGACGGAACCCTACGCCGCGGTTTCCCTCAACATTACAGCGAAGTAATGGAAATATAAATTTAAATAAATATTTTGTTTCACACAACAACCAGTGTAATCACAACCAGTCGAGTTTACAGTCACAGTATGTGCCCCTGCGCTATGACTGGCCTCGTCGATTTGTTTTTCAATTTTTATGAAAAGTAAATATGCGTAAATATATATTTATTTAAAATTTGTATATAATGTTGATTCTTAAGTTTCTCTTAAATGATTTAATAAAAATTATATTAGGTATATGTGACAATACAATCCCCGTACATTATGTATGGACTGTGGCCGTTCGGATGATCATTTTGAAAGCATTGCGAATTTGCTTTCTACTCTCTGCTTATTGTCTTATTAGATTGCTTGAAATGAAAAGAAATAAATTCCAAAGCAGAATAAAGTAAAATCAACAGCGGCTCTATTTCTAACTACGAGTATAAATTAAGCATTTTTTTTAACTATAAGCGCTTTTTTTATAAAATGTATCTATTTATACACATTTATTTTTAAATAATTTATTTCTATTTATAAATGTACTGGAATGTTAAGTTTATGATCTATATCGTGAATGTTAAATATTTTTAAAGTAAATGTAAAAAAAATAGGAAACTCGAGTATTCAATACATTAATTAATTACCCCAATTAATATATTATGGGCTTAATATTTTATTTAGCTACATAACTTGTCAATTGAGATCGTTTTTATAGAACTGGTATAACATTATTTAGAGATTTTGTTATCAGCTTCACGCTGTATCCCACACACAACAGGGTAGGCAGAGGGGGTCCAGTGTTAAGACACTCCGTTCCCCACTTTCCGCCGAATTCTGGAGGCATTGCGTGTTGAGTGGCGGAACTCAACGCTGCCCTTTGCCTCTACAGAGCACAGAAATGGAAATATGTTTTTTTAATAATTATTTCATTTCGTCGAGTGGAGATCAAACCCACAACCAGTTGGCTTACAGTCACACTTTGTGCCCTACGACTGGGCTCGAGATTATTAGAAATATTTCTATAAACAATAAAAATGTTTTAATAAAATGTATTTTACCTCCAATATTGTTATAACCAATTAGAACGACATATCCCTGGAAGTTTATTTCAAAGACAATATTACAATAGTCTATTAGATGTCTATCCAGAGCAAAACAAAATCTCAGCTCCGAGAGCAGGTTCCTCGCATAAGGTTACCTATTAGGTCTGGATGCCGGGCGGGTTTTTGTTTGTCCTGTCGCATAAAGCACGGGAATAGAGGGAACCGAGGAAAGTTACAATTTACGATATCGTTTTTTACCATGAAGATCTCTTTGTTGTTTGGAAATTTTACAATTTCTCAGAAAGTATTGTAAAGCTGCAATTTTGTATATGTACATGTTTGTTTTACATAAAAGATTTAAGACGTGGTTAAGCTAAAACAAGAAAAGTGTATTAAAAAAAATTGTAAAAAATAATTGTAAAATATGAAATTGGTCTTGTTATACTCGTTTTTAAGGGAAATTTTAGTAGATACATTTATATAATCCTAAATTAATAAGGTGTAATGTTACTTTAAAGTGATATATTATAAAAATTAATCAAATATTTTTAATTAATTTTTGTATCACTTAAAAGTAAAGTTATTAATCCAATAACGTAAATTATCGTAGAATTTATTAAAATCTAAAATTAGATCAGCTTCACGCTGTTTCCCGTACACAGCAGGTTAGGTTAATTAGAACCTAGTGTTAAGACACTTTATTCTCTGCTTTTCGTCGAATACTGGAGGCATTGCGTGTTGAGTGGCGAAACTCAACGCCGCGCTGTGCCTCGACACCAGAACAAAGAAATGAAATTTTAAACATTTCATTTGCTCGAATGGGGAACGAACGCTGTCGTGTTTTCAGTCATAATTTGTGTCCTTGTGCCACGACTAGCCTCTAGATTAGAGTATATTGACTTGTAATTTGTCAGTGAAATATAAATATTTCACAGAAATTATATAATGTAAGAATTGGATTAATTAAACTATTTATTTATTACTATTTTACAACTATAAGAAGTATATTTACTATAAGAAGTTCTAAATTTTAAATTCAGGATCTTTTTGAGACAATTGATTTGTTCCTTAAATAAGAAAAAAAAATTATATGCGTATTCAATAAATTTTATTTTTACTACCGATTGTTAAAATTATAAATGAAATTATTTAAAAAGAGAAATTAAAGTGAGTCATTGCATGTTTCTAATCAAATCAGGTAAATAATTAAAATATAAATATTTCCCTACATAAACTATGCACGTGTAGTTAGTTACATTCTTACGGCTGTGGAACTCAACGCCGCGCATTGGTACCAGAGCGAAGAAATAAAAATATTAATAAATATTAATTCATTCCCCCGATTGGGAATTGAACCCATAACAGTCGCGTTACAGTCACACGCTCGCGTCCCTGCGCCACGGCAGCGCTTACAACGTTTTTAAATAAATATTTAACACATATCATTTACTCAAAGTACAAACAAAAAGAAAGTACATTTCTCAGGAACATCGCAATTCTTAAGGCTTTGACGATCACGAAGCAGGTGATTCAGTGAAAACATAGTACAAAAAGGAATACAATCGCGATCCCTTACTCTACATGCTCACCAAATAAATAAACGTTAATTCTCAAAGGAAACCACTTTTTGCTTACAATTTTAAAGTATCATAAGTTTTATCTTTTTTATTATGCATGTGCATATTAAACAGGAATTCTGTTAGGATGTTCTCAGTATATTTGAGATTTTTCTCGTACATAGCAGGGTAGGCGGGTAGGTAGGTAATTGGAACCTGGGAACCTAATGTTAAGGCACTCACTCCTTGCTTTGCCTCCTGTTACCAAAGTGAGGAAATGAAAATATTATATATAGGAAATGAAAATATTTTATTTCCTCGAGTGTGAATCGAACCCACAACCTGTCGCTCTTACAGTCGCGCACTTGTCCCCTGCGCCACGATTGGCCTCCTTTTACCTACCTACTTTCTTTCCACTGAAAGGTACTCTAGAAGTATTACGCATAGAAGTAACTAAAGTTAAGCCAATTTTTAAATAGAATTGAAAATTATTTAAATTTTAAAAATGATATACAGTCGAGGCACAGAGGCACAAAGTGTGACTAAAAAATCGACTGGTTTTGGGTTCGATCCCCACCCGAAGAAATGAAATAAATTAGATTACTTAAATTTAGATTTTCATTTCTTCGCTCTGGTGTCGTGGTGAAGCACGGCGCTGAGTTCCGCCACTCAACACGCAATGCATCCAGATTTCGGTTGAAAGTAAGGAATAGAGTGTCTTAACACTAGGTTCCCTCTGCCTACCCTGCTGTGAGCGGGATACAGCGTGAAACTGCTATTTAAGGCAAATATCATCTAACATTATAGAGTTAATGTTTGTATGTGCTTCTATTTATATATACTTCATTGTTATAATATAATATGATGATGTAAATTTTATGTAATTTAAAAGTATATTAAGAACTATATAACGTTTCTTACTAAAGCAACGACCATATAAGGGGAAATTACACTTACAAAGATTTAAAATAACTATATCTAGACTATATAGCACTTTACTGTACATACATTCGAATTACATAAAAAAAGAATCAAAATAAATAATCAAAAATAATATACCACAATCGACTCACAATATTTTTTACCCAAATTGGCCTATCTGGGCATCGCTATCGTTAGTGTCGTCTACCGCACTATAATCTGCGCGTACGCAGCCCGAAATTACAATCAAAATGGCGGCAACCGTGTCATTTCGCGGGTCGATGTGGTCATCCGATCTCATCCTAATTACGGTTTCTTATAGTATTCTTACCATTTGTACGACATCGATACCCTGCCAGTTTGCAAAAAGTTATTTTACTCCCATCTTGCGTTTGGTTTTGTCATTCGATGTTGATTTCTTTACTTGGGTACAACTGACTGATTGATGATGTATAGGATTTAACTTCAATTTTGTGTCTATTTTATTTAATAATGAATATAAATAATAATTTTAAATCACATATTATGTTTCAAATTAATTTTAATTGTGTTTCTAAATCAATTTTCTTCATTAATAAAAACACCACTCGATATCGAATAAACGTATCATTTTCTTGTTATAAATGTGTTCTTTTATATGTAGAAATCACATGGCATCCTACACTTAATGCGAACATCGCACTAATTCCTATTAAATACGTGAGAAGCATCCCGATATATGAACTTTTTATATTTCATGAAACACATTAGGACCACCTGCGCCAGGGTAGTTTGAAAAAAACCGGACATTCCATCAAAAATTTTTGACGTAAGTCCGAATTAATTGTGGATTCAATACCAGATTTCCATTTCAAATATTTCTTGCTTTAGTGTGTTGTCAATATTTGGTTAGTTGTATTTGGACCGCTTCATTAGACGGGTGTCGATTGCCAATCGTGCGTCTTTCTCTTTATCATCAATAATTAATGATGGCAGCCATAATTAAAACAAATACCTCGTATTGGAGGGAATTTCAAGTTTCTTTTGGTATCTGAGCTTTGAGAAATTGAGCTTACGTCTAGAGGTTTTCTTGTTATTTTCGTATTTCTTATAATCTGATTGCACGTTTTAGTACAATATGTATGTAATATTTTAAAGAAGTTAAGTCAAATTCTAAATATTTTTTAGAAATAAAATTTTTGAAAATTTTACCAATTAAAAGATTTCACTTTTGAATTGTTAGCTTTAATAAAAATATGATTATTATTATCAACCATAGTTCAAGCTACCGCTGTACTATTATGAAACACTCACACAGACTGACACTGACACTCAGAAATGTCAATTTTTGAAAATATTTCGTCTTCAGTCTTTGACCGTAAGCATTTCTACACATTCATATAGTTAGAAAACTACGTTTACCCCAAAGTACCTAAAGAACGTATTTCTAGGTTCCTTTTGCTAAAAAAATGCAATAATAAATATTAATATAAAATATATTTTATATAGGAGCAGGTGACTTAACAACTGGCTCGTCTTGTCACATTGTTGCTAAAGAAAACAGGACTAATTGTCGGTGCCTAGTTAGTTAGTGACAAAAGGGAAGGGAATATTTAACTCTTTTACTTAACTAAATAACTTCAACTTTCAGTTATTGCTTGATCTATACATATAATAAAACAGTTAAAATATTTTGTCTGTACATTTCGTATTTTTTATTAAAACGGATAGAGGGACACTTAAAAAGAATAACAGGAAGCAAAAAAATATTCGAATTTTTGTCTGCCTGTCTGTCTATACTCGTATGTATGATCACACTTACCTTCGAAGGTACTGAACCGATTTACTTAAAACTTTCACCAATTATTTTGTCTTAACTCAGCAGAACATTTTGTTACATCAAAATCGGTTCATGAAAAGAAAAGTTATTGTCATTCAAATTAACTCAAGGCATAAGTTTGCCTGCAAATATATAGGAATCCATACTTACATTACGAGTACAAATTAAAAAAATGTAATAATGTATTTAACAATTACTTTTAAAAATGCTTGTTTGTTTGTGTGTTTTTTTACGCTAAACTCAGATTTAATGCAGTTTTCATTGTTTCAACGTTTAGTGCTTGTTTTGTTTCAAATTGGTTCAATATACCTATAATATGAGTAATTCATTGAATTTGTAGAAATTTTAGCTATCAATGAATGGATGATTTTTTATATTATTAGATCACAAAAGTAATTCAGATATGAAAAATAAATAATTATGTGGTACAAGCGGGCGAAGCCGCCAGCTGGTCGGTAGTAAGTAATTTTTTTTTGTTACTCTACGTATAAGACAGTATTTTTTAAGAAATTATATTTTTTTTATGTATTAAAAATGGCTGAGGCCGGTCGTGGCGCAGCGGCACAAAGTGTGACTGTAAAACCGACTGGTTGTGGGTTCGATCCCTACTCGAGGAGATGAAATATTTACTTAAATTTATATTTCCATTTCTTCGCTCTGGTATCGAGGCAAAGCGCGGCGTTGAGTTCCACTTAACACGCAATGCCTCCAGAATTCAGCAGAAAGTGGAGAACGGAGTGTCTTTTACTAGGTTCCCTCTACCTACCCTGCTGTGTGCGGGATACAGCGTGAAACTGATAAAGATAAAAAAGATGATGTATTAAAATATATATTTTATATAATTTATATACATTTTATATAATATATATGAAAATGAATTCAGGAACAGTCCAATAAAACTTACCACTAGATTACTAGTTACGATTGCGTTGGTGTATGTGAAATGAGCAATATTATAACTTAAGATGCGACGTTGACGGATTGATGAAGGCATAAAGTACTGCCATGCTTTATTTAGACTTTAGAATTATATAAAAAAAATTATATATTCAGTTAAAGCCGTCGTGACGTAGTGGCCAGGGTGTGATTGTTACGCGACGGTTATGGGATCCATCCCTACTCGAGGGACAGAATTATTATTTCTTAATATTTTGATTTGCTTTCTTTGACACTAAGGCAAAAGCCTGGCTTTGAATACCGAAAAGTCGAAAAATTTGTCGAAAAGTGGGCAAGAGTCTTAACACTAGGTTCCTTCTGCCTCCCTGATGTATGCGGGATACAGCGTGAAGCTGATTATGGTTTATAACTTAAGATGCGACGTTGACAGATTGATTGAAGGCATAAAGTGGTGCCTACCTTTATTTACACTTCAGAATTATATAAAAAAAATATATATGTATTCCATCAAGTTGAGCTGGTCCCTGGAGAGATGTCGAGTCGATTTATACGAGATTGTATTCACGCACGGTGATAAGATAACTACCTTTTTATGTAGAGTCGGTAAAAATATCTTAAGTTATTTTAAAGCCATGTTTGTGAATGACTGAATGCTTGTTAGTTCTGTATTTACATATTTAACACTTTTTTTCTACCTAGGCTAGGTGAGCAAGATTTTTTTTTTTTTTTAATAAATTTAATCTTGTTTAATGCTTATAAAAAAAATATGGTAACAAAAGTAAATATGAAAATTATATTTTTTAATTTTATAGTTTTGACCGAATCGGACGATAAAGATTAAAAAGAAAAATATATAATTTAAATATTATAAATATTTAATAAGAAAACGAAATGGAGAAAAGATTTAATTAAGTTTTCACTTAGGTAGTTCACTTTGCATTAAGCATATAGTAGGGTATACCATCCTAATATCAGAAGAAAACATAACCTAGTGAAATGAAAGTAATTCATTTCCCGGAGTGGGGATCGAACCCATAACACATTACGTTTACAGTCAGAGGCTGTCCTACTGCGTCAACACGGTCTCAGAGTGGCCATCATGGTTTAGTGCGTTGTGCAAATAGGTATTTAATATACATAAGTAAATAATTACAGAATAAATAAAATGAGATAAGAGGCCGTTGTGGCGCAGTGATACAAGCGTGTTACTGTAAAAGCGACGGTCATGGGTTCGATTCCCACTCGGGGAAATGAATAATTATATATTAATAAGTATTTTCATTTTCACTCTGATAATGCAAAGCGTGTTGAGTTCCGCCACCTAATACGCCATACCTCAAAAATTTGGCGGAAAATGGGGAACGAGGTGTCTCAACACTAGGTTCCCTCTGCCTACCGAACTATGTGCGGGATACAGCGTGAAGGTAAAAATTATACAAAAATATAAATAATAAAATAACTACTTAAAGGACATTATGTTAAAAGAACAAGACAAACTCGCACTCGCAAAAACATAAGTTCAAATAAGTGCTACAAACAACAGTTTGTTTAGTTTATGGCTTAATTGCCCTATAGAAATTAATTTCCATGTTGTCTCCTATTGGATTGCCATGTGAATACACGGGATTTGATAATGGTATAATCTGATTACATTCATGTAGTGTACGTAGGCGGACCTCTCGACTTATTACTGTGGGCTCTTCTTCTTTTCAATAATAGCTAAAAGTTTTTTTAGCTTCACCCTGTATACCACACATATCATGGGAGGGAACCTGGGAACCTACTGTTAAGATATGATCCCAATAAGATACTTCGGTTTCCTAGGAATTCTGGTGGTATTGTTTTTATAAGTGGAGCGGAATTTTGCGCGTTGTTTATGACCAGAGTGAGGATTAAAATACTGAATATTTTATTTCCTTGAAAGGGGAATCCAACCCACAACCTGTCCCGTTTACAGTTGCACGTTTGTGCTCCTACGCCACTGGCTCATTTCGGTATTACATATTTTTTTAATTTTCGAAATTGTTGTTGTAATGGGAAACAATTAAAATTTATTTATAAGTGATTTTTCATGAACTTGGCAAATCTATTTAAGTACATTCCTCTTGTTTAATACAAGTAAAGAACTTGTTTCTTCTCTTTTTGCGATTAGATTTTTTTTCTTGCCGAATTCGAACCGATATCCGTTTTGACAAGTCTTAACCACAATGTTATTAGTACAATTTGTTATACAACGAACATCAAAACGTATAACATATTTTTTACATAATTCATCTACTGACTGAACGATTTGATAAATCAACATCAAGCAAAGATATACAAAGAGTATAATTGATTTAATATTTACCATTTACTTTCTGACGAATTCAAGTGTATTTAAAAAGATATTTAAAAACTTATATATTTATATTTTTATATTTGAGGCCAGTCGTGACGCAGCGGCACAAAGTGTGACTGTAAAACCGACTGGTTGTGGGTTCGATCCCCACTCGAGGAGATTAAATATTACTTAAATTTATATTTCCATTTCTTCGCTCTGGTGTCGAAGGCAAAGCGCGGCATTGAGTTCTGCTACTCAACACACAATGCCTCCAGAATCCGGCAGAATGTAGATAATGGAGTATCTCAGCACTAGGTTCCCTCTGCCTACTCTGGTGTGTGCGGGATACAGCGTGAAGCTGAAAAAATATACATATTTAAAAAGCTTAAGTTTGTGGGATAGAGTCTAATAGTTGTGAGTTCGATCTACATTCTGGGGAATGTTTATATTTCAATTATTTTTGTTTATCCGCTCTGGTAGGTTAAGTGTGGCGTTGAGATCCGCTGATTAAAACGAAATGATTTGAAACTAGGAACAGGCCTCGACACAAGGTTCACTATGCGTTTGGGGAAAAAACCGTAAAATTGCCTTTTAATTGTTTTATATAATTGCATTTCTTTTTAAGATGTCAATTGTTTCTTTCTTTTTAAGATTTCCTACAGTTAACAATTATTTATTAACATTTTAAAAGTGTTATTCCACACTTAGGAAAGAAAAATATTTATTTAGAAAACATATAAAAATTTTAACATAGCGGGATTCGAACCCGCGCTTCCTGAACGTATGGCATAGTCAGAGCTCCTGGTCGGTTTTCAGGAGGCGCGGGTTCGAGTCCCGCTATGTTCAAATTTTTATACGTTTTCTAAATAAGTAGTTAACAATTATTTTTTTGACTTTCACCCCAGGCGAAAAAAATAAATAAATTTACGAACACATAATTACAACGGCATCGGGTACGGGGTAACGGCGACATTCCTTGAAGGGAAAAAGTGCGAATAAAAGAAACGTGCCAACACCACGCTGGACGATTGAGCGCAAATGAAAGGGCGACGGGCTGGGCTCGGAATTAGGAAAACAACGGGAATAGCGGTGATGTGGAGTCTTACTTTTTATAATTATTTTTATATTATAGCTTAAGGATGATATTTGTTTTAAATATTACATATATTTACTAATAATTATAGCATGTCATTTCTAATACCTCTAAGAATATGTGTACAAAGTTTCATGGTAATTGGTTGAGTAGTTTTGGCGTGAAAGCGTAACAAACAAACTTACATTCATATTTATAAGATTATTATGATGTAGCCGATAAGGTGTCGAGAACATAGAGTTAAACACTCCCTTATTTATATTATTATTATAATATGTTACTAAATATTTATTATTAAAATTGACGACGATTAGTCATCGATAACAATCGATGACGACTTTGAGTGTGCTAGTAGTGAGTTTCGTCAATATTTACAGATACATATTTTAGAGTTAAAAGGTCAAGTTATATTTAGTAAGGAATAAAACTGCTCTTAGTTGTAAAAGTTATAAAAGTATAACTTATAAAACTGAGTATCTTAATATAAGGTTCCCAGGTTACCTTTGTATTTCTCTACCCTGCTCTGTGCGGGATACAACGTGAAGCTGATAAAATGCTGTTTTTTGAGTTAATTTTGTTAAGTACATATCGCGAAGAAACTGATGATTAGGTACTCTTATTTACTCTTAGGGTCAGTTTCACCACTGGCTGATAAAGTCTCGGACAGCATTATTTGCCAGACACACGGGTCACGAATAGCAATATCTAGTAGATACACATTTGACACATGCATTTCACTTTTACGTACTTTTTTATAATTTAAATATGTAACAAATCGTATGAATTGTTACCTACAATTTTCGTTTATTAATGAGAAAATTATTCTTGAAAATATAAGAAACAGGAATTTTATATTATCATCATTTGTCTGTATGATAGCATTAATTATTAGATAAATATCTGAAACTTTATTCGTAACAGGTGAAAATGGCCCTTACTCTTCTATACTAAACACAAACGACACCTACAAACACCTTCTTGTGGGCGTAAAATCGAACCATGAAATAAAACACGTTTTTATATTTTTGTATTTATATTAAGATGGTAAATATACCTAGTCGTTTTTGTAATTATTAACTGAACATATATTTTAAACTATTTTTTACGTTTTTGTAATTTTATTATACGTTGTTTGAGGTCTGTCATGCGCGCTGTGGCACAAGTATGTGACTGTAACATCGACAGGTTGTGGGTTCGAATTCTACTCGAAAAAATGAAACATTTATTTTCATTTTTTCGCTCTGGTGTCAAGGTTAAGCGCGAAGTAAAGATCCGGATCAACACGTAATGTCTCCAGAAAGTGGAGAACGGAGTACCTTAGCACTACGTTCCCTCTGCTTACTCTGCTACATGCGGGATACAGTAAAACAATCACAACATGAAAGTGGTCTTTCTCATATTCAATAACTTTAAATTTTCTAAATGTAAATTCTACTCTAAGCATTGCCCTGTTTTAACGATTGCATTTCGCAAATGGGGTGTGAGAATTAAAAGGCGCTCAGCGTCCCGTCCTCTATTAGCCGTTTTGATTATTGGCGGACATTTTATAACAGAACTGAAAAGGTTAAAGGTTCCTTTTTCTTCCCATTTCTTCTCCACCTGTTACTTTATATAATTATAATATTTAGATTTATTTTCAAGTTTACGCTTCATTTTCTTTCTATATGGCATTAGTCTCTGCTTTTATTGTCAGGTTTGCCTTCTGACTCAATCTAGTTCACTTTGCTCGCTGTATCCCTTATAAAGAAGAGAGGCAAAGGAAACCTAGTGTTCAGCCACTCCGTTCCTCACTTTCCGTCGCATTTTTGGGGCAATATGTGGCGGAACTCAACGTCGCACTTTGCCTTGTTACCAGAGCGAAGGAATGAAAATATATGTACTCGTATAATGATAAATAATAATTCATTTCCCCGTGTGGGAATCAAACCCACAACCGTCGCGCTTACAGTGAAACGTTTGTGCCACTGCGTCACGACGTCCTCTCCTCCATCGGCCTTATAATATTTAGATTTACTTTTAAAAATATTTTTTGTTATAAGTGTCATATGGGTCAAATACTACATACGTTTTTTTTTGTTTTTAAATACAGGTTTTTATAAATTATGCTTAAATCACAACATAAAGTGAGTACAAGAATATGAAATAAGCCATATTATTATCATTATGCAATACTTTGAACATATCTCATGCTTATTTTGTGCAACAATGACGTAATTGATTTTTTTAAACGTTAAATAGTTATGTCAATGTATCCGGGAAGTATTTTGTCCTTGACCGTTTTTTATTCGAACATGAGGTTAATGCTGTTAGCTCTATATATCGACATTGGGTGAATAGGTACTCTGTCCCTGAGGAATTCAAGTGCTACGTGGTTTCTTGAGAGGATGTCGTTGGCGGCAAGGGCGTCCCCTGCGGTACTCGTAAAACTCTTGTAACTTTTAAAAAGTAGAATAATCAGATCGGGAAAAGTATATTTTTTATTTCACGCTATATCCCACATGAAGTTGAATAGACAGAAAAAACCTGGGGACCTAGTGTCGAGACGTTTCGTTCATCAAATATTTCACTCCTTCGAGTGAAAATCGAACTCACAACCGTCGCGTATACACGCTTGTGCCCCTGCGCCACGACTGCCTCAATTTTTAATACAACAAACATACCTAACTACAAATATTCTTACACTTTTAATAAAATAAATATTAGATATTATAAACAATAAATAAAAAAATATCAACGCCGAAGTGACTCCAACAAGTGAATTTTATAACAAACGATCGGACATTAAAGTTATGGTTTTGTCCATAGTAAAATTAACCGACTGGCCGCCGTTTGATATTTATGCCAGCCATTACCTCGTACAAGGCAACAGTGACAAAACTCACACCTCACACTCTATACTCTATTTGTTTTATTGAATAAATAATTTTATTATCTGTATCTGTTCTTGCGGCGGAGTGTCGTGCGGTGCGGAGACAAATCGCGTGACCGTGGGGGTCGTCGTGTGTTGGGGGTTGCGTAAACGCGCGTTTTTTACGTTGCGTTTGAAACGCTCGTTTGTTTTTTATGCTGATATTATAAAAATATGCTATACCTAAACGTATCCGTAGTAAAAATTATGAAATTATTTTGTACTAGACATCCGAAAGCGGAATCTTTCGATTAGGCTTATTTTTATATCATGTATAGTTAAAGCGTAATAATTTAAAGAAATATTAAATATTTTTAAATACTTTTTAAAGTACTATCATCAGCTTCACGATGTATCCCGCACACAGCAGAGTAGGCAGAGGGAACCTAGTGTTAAGACACACAAGATGATGATGATGATGATAAAAGTACTATGTAGAGCTACAAAAATTTCATGGTAAACGTTTGAGTAGTTTTAGTGTTAAAGTGTAACAAACAAACTCACATTCACATTTATTAATAAATGTATAATGTAACAATTTCAATCCAGGTGACATGTCAAAGAGGATCGAACTTTTCGGACTTTTCTTTAGGATATAAAATTTAAGGATTTTAAAAATTGTAAGAACTTATGAACTCTTACCAGGCACTATATTTTTTGTTTGAGGCCAGCCGTGGCGCAGGGGCACAAGCATGTGACTGTAAACGTGACGCGTTGTGGATACGATTCCCACTCGACGAAATTAAATATTTAATATTTTCGTCTCTTAGCTGTAGTGTCGGAGGCACAAGAGTGGCATTGCGTTCCGCCACTCAACAAAAAATGGCTCTAGAATTTGGCAAGGTAATTTCAGGAAAGTTGGGAGCGGAGTGTCTGAACACTAGGTTCCCTGTCTATCCTGCAACATGCAGGATATATAGTGAAGCTGATTTCTATTTTGTTTCCGTTGCGCAGACTCGGAACGAACAAAGTGGTTACAGGTTTACATTTCAATACAATAAAATTGGTGTAAAGTAACAGTCTTTCCAAATTATATATTATACAATCTTACTATTTGAATACTTCATAATCCTTAATCGAAAAAGACAGACAAAGCATACAAAAAAAAACTAATTCATTTCTCACTAAACGACAGAGGCAAGTAAATTATCATCAAAAGAACATAAAACATCGTCGCGTGGCGCTATCTCGAGCGATATACTTTCATTAAACGCTATCAAAATGAACACAGCCCTTAATTACTTGTGTCTGGTGTTGAAAAAAACCAGCTCTGCTAGTTGAGAACTAATTTTTATTACGGAAACCTTTGCGTTTTTTTTGGTTTTAATGGATTCTTAAAAAAAGTATTATAAGAATTATTTATTTAATAATTATTAAGTTGTGGGTTCGATTTCCACTCGGTAATTAGACAAAATGTGGCGTTGAGTTCTGCCTAAAGCACTCTTCAAAATTTTACATTTATAACACGATAAATAGGGAGAATTCCTTCTCAAAATATTACTTTCTGCATTTTTATTCGAATATGAAGTTAATGCTGTTAGTCTTAATGGCTTTTACGGGGACACCGATGGGTAGAGAAGACGGTACTCTGTCCCTGAAAATTGCAATCACCACGTGGCTGCTTGGGAGTTTTTTGTTAACCCCGCTAGGATTCGAACCTAGGACCATTCCGTTTTTACACAGATGCGCAGAACGCCTGAATTAGAACACAGTAGAGCTAAAAAATGTTAAAATTTGCCCTTGTTGACTTTTTTCTTAAATTCACAGTAGGTCTGTAGGAAGTACTATAATATCCTTCTACAAGTGAAATTTGAGGAGAGCACTACAATAAAAAAATAATTGAAATCGATAGTATTAATGTTCTTTAATCCTAAAGATCATAATAATCATATGTGAAGGTCATACATTCAATTATTTTATGAAATATAATATACGATAAACTGCTCTATAGCTATAGAGATTATATTTATTATATTACAAATACCTACAACTTGTTATGCCTGCTTAACATCGCCGTGGTATAGTAACGTAACGTCGTAAATAACAGGTTCGATTTCTTAACAAGCAAGGTAGCCAGAGAAAACGGAGCGCCAAAAGCTACGGTATTTGCATACCTTTTTCATCTCATTAATCTTTTAATTTCTTTCCTTACATAAGATAGTATTTTTTTATTTAGGTACCTAGATATTTTATCATCACTTTCACCTCTTTCTTTATTTTCAACTTGTTGTATCTCGCACGTAGCAGGGTAAGCAGTAAAGGGCTAGTGTTAAGACACTTCGCTCGCCACTTTCCGCCAAGTTATGGAGGCTAGTGCTAAGAAACTCCATTTCTTATTTTCCGGTGAATTCCGGAAGCATTGCGTGTTGAATGGTGAAAGTTAATGTCACGCTTTGCCTCGACACCAGAGCAAAGAAAATGAAAATGTTAAATATTTTATTTCCTTGAGTGGGAATCGAACTCACAAACGCTTGTGTCCCTCACGACTGGCCTCTATGATTAAGTTATCATGTTTTTTTATTAAATATGGTATGGTAAATTTTGCCATTTTAAGCCCCCAGATCTGTTGAAAGTTAAGTAAACATTTTTAATTTATTGTATTCCTCACTTTACAAAAGATCTATAAATAAAAAATATATACTAAATGTCTCTTATTTGTTATTTCATATAATGATATAATTAATTACTGAAAATCAGATTTACAAGTTATCTGCTTAGTAAATCAGTAAGGACAATAATATGCAATAAAAATATTATCAGAAATGACATTAATGTTACAAAATTTCAAAAATCTATAATTTTGTTCAATCCCCGCTCGAGAAAATAAAGTATTTAATATTTTCATTATATCTAGTGTGGAGGAAAATGGGATACGGAGTGTCTTAACACTAGGTTCCCTTTGCCTATTTTGCTGTATGGGATACAGCGTGAAAAATTGTATACGTAAAAAAAATGTTAAAAAAATCTATAAGTTTGAATAAAATTGAGTTAGTCTTTAAAAGGTATTATTATATCTTAATTTATTTTTCTTAGTATAACACTGTACTTTATAGTACATAAAAATTTCTACATTGTTCATTTATACGTTAGCTTTGCCCGCGAAGGAAAATCATTCGTTTTTTATACATGTAATGGTGACGAAAACACGGCTTTGCTCGCCTAATCATATTATTTTTTTTTAATATATTTTTTATTAAAAATATCCTATGTTCTTCCTAATACCTCTAAAAATATGCATTCAAAATTTTATGATAATTGGTTGAGTAGTTTTGGCGTGAAAGAGTAACAAACAAACTGATGATCCCTAGAACCCCTTAATATCGAAAATGCAAAATCACTAATGTTTTTATTGTTCTTTTCAACTACTATTAAATGTAATATTAATAAGATTTCAAAATTTAAAAAAATGCGTTTTTTAAGCGTGAAAAATGCGTTTTTAAGACTAATAGAAAAATAACATTGTTAGTAGTTTAAAACGGCAATAAAAAACATTTGCAATTTTTGATTTTCTATACTTTACCTCTAAGGACTGGCAAGGTTTACATTTATAATATATTATGAGGCCAGTCGTGGTGCAGGGGCACAAGTGTGACTGTAAAACCGACTGGTTCGATCTACACTCGAGGTGAAATATTTACTTAAATTTATATTTCCATTTCTTTGCTCTGGTGTCGAGGATAAGCGCGGCGTTGAGTTCTGCCACTCAACAGACAATGCCTCCACAATACGGCAGAAAGTGGGGAACGGAGTGTCTTAATATTAGGTTCCCTCTGCCTACCCTACAATGTGCGGGATACAGCGTGAAGCTTATTTATTTATAATATAAGTACAATTGCATACATTTAAAATAACCCGAATGTGTCACTTCCATTTTACTCTGAGAGGTCGCTGGAAGAGGACATAAGTAATATTTGGGTCCCCGCTGCGACAGTCAAGGAGAGGCGTGTTTTTTATTTGTTTAAATTCGTTTAAAGTATTATTTTTACATTTAAAATTTGTTAAACATGAGTTGTACTGTTATTTGAGTATCGTTTTTGACGTCTCACTTAAATAAAGACTTGGTTTATTACTCTTTTATATGAAACATGGATGGTTATTACTTATTTAATTAAATGTGTAAAAATCTTTTATTGAATACTGTCTGTATATTTGTTGAAATATAAAATGGTCACTGTTAAAGGAAACTCGAATGGTTTTAAGTAACATTTAAATTCGAATTATTTATTGAAAGCGTTGCCCGACGCCCCGATTTTGGCGGGACGTCTCGATTTTTAGACGGAAAATTAAATGTCCCGATCAGGACAGGCGTTGTCCCGCTTTTCTTTTAAGTATATTCGTAAGTTATGTATAATTTTTTTATATACTTTTATTATATAATTATTACTTTATATATTATATACTTTTATTATATTAATAGACTTAACTGCCAAACAATACACCACAACAACAACCAAAACAATATCGTTAAGCATATATTGTGAAGCATAGTGACGTTATTTTATTAAAAAAACATTTTACATTGATATCTATCACCATTGGAAGCTTTATTTAAACTTTTAATTAATGTATAAATAATAAATTAAATTGTTATTTTCTTTTTTTGTTCCGCTTTTGTCTAAAGAGTTCCGGCTTATCCAGAAAAAATCTGGCGACGCTCGTTGACATGATAGTTTTTTTGTTTATTATTCTGTCATTAAATTGCCGGTATGGTCTTTGTTAAGTTTAGTAACATCATCATTCTTATTTTTTTTTGTCTATTTCGGAGGACTTTGCGTGTTTTCATTCTTATTTCAATTTTATGCTTCGATATTATTAATACAAATATTGCAACATGTTGCATTTTTATTTTTTTTAGTTTTACTTACCTAAATAAAAAACACTTTTAAAACTATAGATTTGAGGCAATAACCTTCAAAATTTTACTTACCTGAAGGTATAGCTTGTAGGGCTTTATTAATATGGGTACACCTATATTAATAAGCTTAGAGTGTAAACCTGGTGCATTCAATTTTTTTACGTTATGTACTCGTACATTTTTATCCGATTAATAATGAAATAAATGATAAAATGTAAAAAAAAAAAAACAAAATCGATCCTTACTACCGTATACAGTAGAGAATACAAATCAATTTTCGAGATTGTACAAATCTTCTGCTAATATATGTGCGTATACTCGTAGTTCGTTTTTCGTCTCTCCTGATTTTTTGCTTAATAGTCACCTCCGGCATTGAAAACCGGCGTTAAGTAGTGGCTTTATGCTACTGCGTTTCGCATCAGGTAATGCCGGGCTCCGGCGCCCAACTCACCCTCAAGGCCGGCAACGCACCTGTAGCTCCTCTGGTGTTGCACGGGGTCGTGGGCGGCGGTGATCACTTAGCATCAGCTGACCCGAACGCTCGTTTGCCTTGTCTTTTCCATAAAAAAAAAGTCTGTTCTCTTGTTTATATTTTAAGACAATGACATGAAATTGTCAGAGAAGAAATGCCTTAGCAATCCAGAGCCAATCGCAGGATGAGGAGGTCAGAGCAATGTCTGGTACTTGTGATTCTAATATAGGTTTAGATATAATTACTAGTGCTGCCTTCAAAGTACATTCTAGAAATCTTTTTGGGGAACTCAACGCTGCGCTTTGCCTCGTTACTAGAGCGAGAAAATGAAAATATGAATTATTTCATTTCTTCGAGTGGGAATCGAACCCACAAACTGTCGCGTGTCTGCGCCATGACAATGTCAAAAAAAGTTAAGCTACACATACATTTTCTACTTTCTCTAAAAAAAACTAACTCTACTAATCTTTAAACTTTCATAAATTAACCCTCTATTATAACGATGGCCATTACATACATACGAACGCTTTCAAAACAAATTCTGAGCTACCGAATGCTAAATAAAAAAAAACTACTAAAAACCCACCAGAGCAATATAAACACGTCCCCAAATGGATTTTTAATATAAATTTTGATACGATTTATCTCGAACAAATCGGGGAGAACGCCACTTAGGCGGGTTCCAAAGGGCCTAATTACCATCACAATCTGGTCGCATAAACTCTGTAGTAATTAACTATAGTGTACCTTGTTAGCTTATCCGCGAGATAACAGAGAGATAATAAATAAGGCGAAATCAGATACCTATGGAATCTCCAATTTAAATATTCGAATCGTAAATCGAGCTGATACGTTATAAAGGTGTAAATAGGGATTTATTAGTTTCGTCTCCTTTTTTTTTGCTTTTTACTTTATCTGTTTTGAGTGAGTCATTCAAAAAGTTTTAATTTCATTTTATAGTATAAGAGGCGGCCAGTCGTGGCGCAGAGGCACAAAGTGTGACTGTAAAACTGACTGGTTGTGGGTTCGATCCTCACTGGAGGAGATGAAATATTTACTTAAATTTATATTTCCATTTCTTCGCTCTGGTGTCGAGGCAAAGCGAGGCGTTGAGTTCTGTCTCTCAACACGTAATGCTTCCAGAATTCGGCAGAAAGTGGGGAACGAAGTGCCTTAACCCTAGGTTTCCTCTATCTACCCCGCTGTGTGCGGGATACAGCGTGAAGTTGATTTATTTATTTATTTTGGAATAAGTTTAAAGTTGTAAAATTTTGTGTTTGAGGCCAGTCGTGGCGCAGGAGCACAATTTTATGACCATTTACCGTTGACTTCTTCCGACAACATAATTATTTTTAGAGTATGTTCAACACAACACATGTCGATCACACAAAATTTTCGAGACTTCACCGGAACTTTTACAGGTTTTAGTGGCATTTTCAACTTCTCTCTTTGGTAACGAGGCAGAGCGCAGAGTTGAGTTTTGTCACTTAGCACGCAATGCCTCCAGAACTCAGGGAATTTTCTCTATATTTGTTTGTTCCTCAATGTTCTGTTCTTCAATTCTATTTAATTATTTTAAAATTAATATTTATTAAATTGAGACCAAGCAAAATAAGTAGCAACCATTTAACAATAATTACATTAAAGTTATCGATATTGTGTATCGATTTGTGACGGGAAATTGATTCCAATTCGATCCAAAACGATTCCATTTTAAAATCGAAAATATATTCTGTCATCGAAATGAATCGAATCATCATCGGATAATTTCGCCACCCGCAGCCAATCAAACGCTGCGATGAGATCAGACGTTCGTGAGTGGTTTGTTTCATAAGCGGTAGCGAGTTTTACATTACTTTAAATAATATAAATTAAAAAAAATAAATCAGCTTCACGCTGTATCCCGCACACAGCAGTCACACCTCGTGCCGCTGCGCCACGACCACCACTCCACGGCCTCAAATAATATAAATATATATATTTTAATAACATATACCTAGCTAAATATATATTTTTTTATATTATAAAGAAAGATTTGAGGCCACCGTGACACAAATATGCTAATGTAAAAACGTCAAGCCTCGAGAATTCGGCGGAAAGAAGACAACATTAGGTTCGGCCTGTCCTGGTATGTGCTAAATATATCTTTTGAAGATACCTAAGTGTGAAGAAACAAATAGAAAGAAGTAATTATTTTATTTATTTTTACAACAGAAAATATTACAACATACTTTTTACATTTATATATACAACATATTATATATTACATATTTTATAATTATATTTTAGTAACACGGCGTAGAGACGAGATTTTGAAGTTCACGTAAACAACGATTCGGGCTATAATTAGTCTATTAAAATTTGTGATCTACTTTGAATTAAACCCTGACTAACTTTAGATATTATATATACTTAGATACATACATTAGAAATTCGAATTCTACTACTTCTTTAAGAATTTTATCCTTCATTCAGCTTCTCGCTGTATACCGCACATAGCAGGGTAGGCAGAGAAAATCTAGTGCTGAGAAACTCCATTCCCTACTCTCCGCCGAATTTTCGAGGCATTTCGTATTGACTATAACTTAACGTCAAGCAATGGTGCTAGAGCGAAGAAATGAAAATATTAAAAAATAATTAATTCCCTCGAATGGGAATCGAACTCGCAACCGTCGAGTTACAGTCACTCCCTTGTGCCCCCGCACCATGAGGGCCTAAACAAAACATGTACAAATCAGTAGATACCTATAAGATCGCTGGTATCCACACCACGCACAAGGCCCGACCGCCGCCCTGTAATTCCGATACTTAGGAACATTACCCGGGATGGCCACTATTATAATGTATTATAGAATATTATTTTACGACTACAGCCTTATAAGGCATTACGGCGGTTTTGAACATCTAAAAATACCATATATAGTATATAACCTGCATAGGTATATTGATAATATCGATATTGTTATCGATACTAGTTTGTTCGGTTAGTGCGATTTCGATTCTCACTCGGGGGTATGAGTTATTAAGATTCTGCCGCTCTGAACAAGACAAAGAGCGGTGTTTCGGCATAATGTCTCGAAAATTGGGCGGAAAGTGTCCTAACACTGTTTTCTCTGTCTACTCTGCTATATGAGGGATACAACGTGAAGCTTAAAAAAAGTTAGACTTACCTAGAACGCAACTAAAAGAAGTTAACGCAATTTTACGACTCTGTTAAGATCTGCCAAATTTACAGATTTATTTGTGAGTTCGAATCCAAATAAGAAAATTGTTGGGAGGTATGATTTATATTTTAGGTAATTACTTCTCTGACTTAAGGAAAAGGCGCGGCGTTTAGTTGCGCCACTCAACATTTGACGAAGATTTAGTAAAATTTACATAAAGTCAAGAAAGATAATAAGTTTATATGAGGAATTGTTTATATGTTAAACGAACTGTTCGCAGCACGACGCGAAAGACTTTAATGTGTCTGTTAATGACTTGTATGTTTGTCTTTAACGACAAATAGCTTTACAAAAGTAAACTATGTTCTATTTTATAAGCTTACATAGAGTTCTCAATGTTTTATTAGTATAAAATGTATGACAAGAAGATATGCGTTTATGGAGGCAAAAGCAAATTTGTCACATTTTTTTTCAGCTTCACGCTGTATCCCGTATATAGCAATGTAGGCAGAGGGAACCTTGTGTTAAGACACTCCGTTCTAAACTTTCCGCCAAATTCAAGGTGTTGCGTGTTGAGTGGCGGAGCTCTACGTTATTCTGAGCAAAGAAATGTTAAATTTCAATAAATATTTCATTTTCTCGAGTGGGGATCGAACCTACAACCAGTCGCCTTTACAGTCACGACTTGCCTCAATTATTAAATGTTATGCAAAATAAAATAAATATATACGCTATTATTATTGTGATTAATATTAGTTTAGTTCCATTAAGTATTTCTTAATATATTTTGTTTATGAGGCCAGTCGTGGCGCAGGGGCACAAAGTGTGACTGTAAATCGACTGGTTGTGGGTTCGATTCCCACTCGAGGAGATGAAATATTTACTTAAATTTATATTTACATTTCTTCGCTCTAGTGTGAAAGCAAATCGCGGCGTTGAGTTCTGCCACTCAACACGCAATGCCTCCAGAATTCGGCAGAAAGTGGGGAACGGGGTGTCTTAACACTAGGTTCCCTCTGCCTACCCTGCTGTGTACGAGATACAGCGTGAAGTTGATTTTTGATTTGATTTATTCTACATCATATAGGCAGCGTTAAGTTCAAACAATATTTTAAAAATTGGGTAAAAAATTGGGAACGGAATGTCTTTTATTAGGTTCCCCCTCTGCCTCTCGGGCCATGCGGAAAAGCGTGAAGCTCCGTTTTATATAAACAAAATTTAGAAAATACCGAGCGAAGTGAAAATGTTAAAAACGAAAGAGAGCTATCTCTCTCTCGTTTTTAACGTTTTCGACTAGTAGCCTCTTTCTAACTCATGAAGTTTAATTCGATTCATTTTATTCGATTCCTCAAAAAAAAAAAGAACTATTAGGTACTTTAATCTCAACGATATGCCTAATTTAAATACTATTTTATTGGACTATTCTAGCATTAGGACTATTCTAGCTGGATTTTAAACTTGTACACAAATAAATGTGAAAATGTCTGCTACTGCTGTCATATAACATTATATTAGTTCAGTTACACTGTTTTGTATGTATAATTTTTAGCACCATGCCGTATCCCACTGGTAGTATCCCACGGGTAGGCTGAGGGAACTAGTGGTATAACACTTCATTTCCCCCTTTCCGCCAAATTTTCGAGAGCTGCTGAGCACTGGGCGAGCTGTTGAGTTGAGTAACTCAATACTGCACCTTGTTTTGTTAGGAGAGCGAAGAAATAATAATAACAAAGTAAGATTACAATTCGAACCCACGACCGTCACGTTTACAGTCAAACGCTGTGCCACTGCACTGCAACGTTTTATAGCGATATTTGTGCTAAAACTAATAATTTACATAGGTCCTATTTATTTAAAAGAAAGTAGACACTACACAAACTTCGAAAAAACGAATCGGCCGATTGAATTTTTCAAACATGACGCTTAAAAATATCGTTTAGAAATAACAAAAATTTCTAACAACCTCTCGCGATCTCCAGCCAACGCCATTAACACTGTAACTTAACAATATTACCGAAAAATACCGGGAAATGTCTCTGTATGTTCGTGTGAAAATACCTATTACCGTTACTGGACGGAAGGTTAGCTAACTGCTAGATTAAAACATTGTAATTTGAATTCAATTTCTATAATGATAAGGTTAGCTTTTCAATACAATATTAAATTAGACATATCTTAGTTGTAAACAACATTTTAAACTTTATTTCTTAAATATTAAGGTTCAAATTTCAACACATATTAGTTTAAACCGTGAGTCAGTCTAACGATGGCTTATTCCGAACAAACGTGTGATTATTACTGTAATTATTACGGAGAGTTAAAGTGATTATTTTGTGATCGGTGTAAATTTATCGGTTTATTTTCTATATTGTTGGCTTTGTGGATATCTGGAATATATCATTTTGTGGATGGTGTACGTGCTGAACTTTGTTAGTACAGACTGACATGGTAACTATATTACAGTATATATTATATGAACAATATAATTGAGCGTGCATGGCGCAGCGGCACGAAGTGTGACTGTAAAACCGACTGGTTGTGGGTTCGATCCCCACTCGAGGAGATTAAATATTTACTTAAATTTATATTTCCATTTCTTCGCTCTGGTGTCGAGGTTAACCTCGACACCTCTCTTAGCTCCGCGCTTAAGCGCGGCGTTGAGTTCTGCCACTCATCACGCAATGCCTCCAGAATTCGGCAGAAAGTGGGGAATGTAGTGTCTTAACACTAGTTTCCCTCTGCCTACCCTGCTGTGTGCGGGATACAGCGTGAAGTTGAAAAAAAAATATAATTGAGGCCAGCCGCAGGCGCAGGGGCACAAGCGTGCTTCATTCGAGGACATGGGTCAAGGCGCGACATTCAGTCGTCCAGAATTCGGCGTAAAGTGGGGAAACGAAGTTTTTTTATTGAAAACAGAGTGTGAATATTAGTTTCCCAGGTTCCCTGTGTATACTATGTGCGGGATACAGTGTGAAGCCAACAAGATCATAATTGGTATATAGGTTTTATCTTCAATTAGCAAAATTAATAATACAGAGTGTTAATTTTCACCCTTCATTATGTAACGTCGCTACTCAAGTAGAAAGTAAAATGGAGAACGGAGTGTCTTCATACTAGGTTTTCTCTAGTTGATTTGTTAAGAAAGGAAAAGTGTGAAGATGAAAAAAAAACGTGAGGGTGAGGCCAGTCGTGGTGCAGAGGCACAAAGTGTGACTGCAAAATCGACTGGTTGTGGGTTCGATCCCCACTTGAGGAAGTGAAATATTTATTTAAATTTATATTTTCCACCACTCAACACGCTTCCAGATTATGGCGGAAAGTGGAGAATGGAGTGTCTTAACAATAGGTTCTTGCTGTGTGCGGGATACAGCGTAAAGCTAATTTGGATATGCATAAAAAAAAATTGAAACAAACTCTACACAAGAGTATCTATAACTGTATTTTGTATCTATAAAATTTAATAATCCGTGTAGAAAATACATATATAACACCAAAACGACGTATCTATCAAAGTAAAATTAACTTAGCAATTCTAAAATGAGTAAATTATTATAATATCAAAAACAATATAATAATTACAGCAAATATCGACGTTTAAGGNCACGAGGTGTGACTGTAAAACCGACTGGTTGTGGGTTCGATCCCCACTCGAGGAGATTAAATATTTACTTAAATTTATATTTCCATTTCTTCGCTCTGGTGTCGAGGTTAAGCGCGGCGTTGAGTTCTGCCACTCATCACGCAATGCCTCCATTCGGCAGAAAGTGGGGAATGGAGTGTCTTAACACTAGGTTCCCTTTGCCTACCCTGCTGTGTGGGGGATACAGCGTGAAGCTGAAAAAAAAATATAATTGAGGCCAGGCGCAGGGGCACAAGCGTGCTTCATTCGAGGACATGGGTCAAGGCGCGACATTGAGTCATCCAGAATTCGGCGGAAAGTGGGGAAACGAAGTTTTTTATTGAAAACAGAGTGTGAATATTAGTTTTCCAGGTTCCCTGTGTATACTATGTGAGGGATACAGCGTGAAGCCCAAAACATTATAATTGTGGACAACGTAGTACAGTAGGTTCTATCTTCAATCAACAAAATTAATAAAATAACGTGTTAAGTTCCATCTCTCCATATGCAACGTCTCGACTGGAATTCGGGCGGAAAATGGACGGAAAGGCGGAACGGAGTGTCTTAATACTACGTTCTCTCAGGTTGATCTGCTACGAAAGGGAAAGTGTGAAGGTGAAAAAAAAAGGTGAAAATGAGGCCAGTCGTGGTGCAGAGGCACAAAGTGTGACTGCAAAATTTACTGGTTCTGGATTTGATCCCCACTCGAGAAAATGAAAAATTTATTTAAATTTATATTTTCCGCCACTCAACACGCAATGCCTTCAGATTTCGGCGAAAAGTGGGGAATGGAGTGTCTTAACACTAGGTTCCTACTATGTGCGAGATACAGCGTAAAGCTGATTTGGATATGCATAAAAAAAATTGAAACAAACTACACAAGAGTATCTATAACCGTATCTGTGTAGAAAATATATCACATTATAATATCACACCAAAACGACGTATCTATCAAAGTAAAATATCAAAAACAATATAATAATTACAGCAAATGTCGACGTTTAAGGCTATACCTTAAAAATATTGCTTTAAAATTGAACTTAAGACCTAACAAAGGTAAGGAATGTCTATTACTACTGATTTATTAGGTAGTAAATTATTTCATAATAATTTATATTAAGATTTTATACATTAATAAATTAATGTCAACAGATTGTTAAGATATCATTATTAAATATGGCTAAGGCTTTTTAGCTTCATGCTGTGGCACGTACACGGTACATTGTAGGGTAAACAGAGGGAACATGGGAACCTAATGTTAAGACACTCTGTTCATTGAGATAAACCCGTTTCCCTATTTCCACCGAAATCTGGTGCTAGGAAATTGCGCTAAAGAGAAAAAATTATAAACATGAAAATATTTCATTTTCTCGAGTGGAAATCGAACCGAAGAACTTGTCCCTTTTCGCTCCACGATGTCCTCGGAATAACTATATTTCTTTAATTTTGGACATTAATAAAAACTTTAATGTACGTCAGGTGTGAAAGGTTACGAGCAATGAGTGCGATTACGAGAATTATACCTGATTTGATATTACAATGGAAACTTATATGGGTATAGTGTGGATAAGTCACTTATTTTTTACTTGTTGTTTAAATTTAATTTAAAAAGTTTAATTGAAAAAAAGCAAAAGAGTGTGTGTACTATTGTGTAATAGATAGTCTATGGATAGTGTTATATTTACCAATAATATTCGTTTTATTATCAATCGCATAAAAAATATAAAAAAAACATATGTTTATTGAATAAGTAAAAATTTCACAAAATACAACCAAAGTTGCTCGGCTGTAAAATAGATATTTTATTAAAACTATCGTTTTGAATAATTGTGAGACAGTAAGATGAGAAGACCAAAAAGTAAATGTCATAATTAAGGTTTTATCATTATTTGATACTATGTTTATATGGAGTTTAACTCTGCGCCCTCTGTGGTAAATGGAAATAAATAAGAGTGGTTTACATTGAAACGATTAATATGATGTAATTTAATTACGTTAAATTTTACTGGAAAAACTGAAAATCTAATTAAAAAATAATTTTTCAATTTAAACGAGAATATGCAACCGTTAAACCAAACAAACTTTACCGCTTTATAATAATAATAGAGATTTACTTTAATCCTAGAGCCATTGTATACAAGTATACAAGGCAGGTATTCTGACTTGTATAGAATTTTAAATTATATTATTTTGTACATGAGTGGTAGATGTATTATAAATTTTTGTGATGGCCTCGAAATATATATATTTATATATATATTTTTTAATTTTGCTCGGAACTAGCTTACAAATTTCCACTTCAGTATATTCTTGTGTCATATTACTACCCACAGGAATGAGGGGGAGGAGGGTTAGCGACTAGCTACATCGATCACTAACAAATTCTATTTACCTATTAAGTATTGACTTAATACGAAAAAATATACTATACATTTATAGTTTATGTTTTTTGCTGTACGATGCTGATTTTTTGCTGTAAGTGATTAATTATTAAGTAGACTAGATTCTAGGTGAACCTAGTTAGTGAAAATATATTATAGAAAAATCTATAATTACATTTTAATCTTTTTCATTTAATATATTTACTTAAATTTATATTTTCATTTCATCGCTCTGGTGTCGAGACAAAGCGCGGCGTTGAGTCCCGCCACTGAACACGCAACGCCTCCATAATTTGGCGGAAAGGGGGAAACGAAGTGTACTTAACACTCGATTCTTGATTCTGCGCCTACCGTGCTTAAATGTGTCCATATCTGCGAAAAACTACTTTCAAATTTTGCTTTAGGACTTTAGCTTAGCCTATGATGCCTTATCGATATGCCTATGTAAATATTTTTTTTAGGGTTCGGACATATATACATGCAACACCCCCCCCCACCCACCCCCTCCTTCTCCTCATTTCTACGCCCGTGGTCTCCTGTAATATTTCAACAAGCGAAATCAAATAAGCAACAAATATTACAATACAAGTATTTTATTATTTTACTACCAACAAATATTGCGTATATTTTATTACTAATAATATATAAATATCGATATTGAGGTGTGTCCATACTACCTAAACACCATACATATAATCTTACGTATAGTTATTTCTTTTTTTCCTATAATAAGCGGTCTGTGGCGGTCATTGATAGAAAATTATCGATTCCGACTCGATACAGCGGCGAGCTGATAATGTTGCTCAATGTTTGTTGTGTTTCTGAATGTAGCTTGTGTTTAGCAACACTTTGAAATTATTTTTCTGGATTATTTCTTACCTGACTGTAAACGCGACGGTTGCGGGTTTGATTCTCTCTCACTCGGGGGTAATGTATAATACTATTTAATATTTTCATTTTCCCGTTCTGGTAACGAAGCAATTCGCGATGTTAAGTTCCTGCACTCAATGCCTCCAGAATTCAGCGAAAAGTGGGAAATGCAATATTTTCATTTCTTCGCTCTGGTATAATGCGGCGTTGAGTTCCGCCGCTCAACGTGCAATGCCTCAAGAACTCAGCGTAAAGACAATAAATAAAGTCGCGGAACGTTAGGCTAACAAGGTGTCAAGTATATCAGTTTATCTTCACTATGTGTAAGATTGTGTCGAAATTGGACGGAGAGCAGAAGACGGAGTGTTTTAACTGTTTAACTGTGCATAACTTCCCAAAAAACGATATTTTATACATTCAATACATAGCATTTCAATGTACGTACATACATTCCTCTTATAATTTACAAAGTCAACGCGCGACTTTGACACTCAACAATCATCGTTTCGAAGTCGGGCGGAGAGGAGAGGACGGAGTGTCTCAACACTTTGTCCACCTTTCATATGAGAGAAGCTAAACAAAACGTTATTTTTATAAAGTAGCACTTTAATGTAAATACCTCTAGTAATTTACAAAGTCAACAAGGTGTCAGGTATCTCAGTTTATCTTCACTATGTCTAAGATTGGCTAATTGCTTTCCTCTGTAATCATATACAGCTGGCTGGATTTGTTTGGTTTATTAACGAGCGGACGCTAAGTTAGTTTGTTTTCTCTGGCTTTGGTTACTTTGTGGAGTCTTTTGTTCTATAGTTTTTATGTATTTTGATATGTTATTGTAGATATTGTGAGGCCAGTTGTGGTGCAGGGGCACAAAGTGTGACTGTAAAACCGACTGGTTGTGGGTTCGATCCCCACTCGAGGAGATGAAATATTAACTTAAATTTATATTTCCATTTCTTCGCTTTGGTGTCGAGGACAAGCGCGGCGTTGAGTTCTGCCACTCAACACGCAATGCCTCCAGAATTCGGCAGAAAGTGGGGAACGGAGTGTCTTAACACCAGGTTCCCTCTGCCTACAGCGTGAAGCAGATTTATTTTATTTATGGATGGTTGTGGAGAATTTGGAATTTGTGTAGTATTAAGGCACGCGCCAGCGCGTCTAGCCAAGTTAAAAAGATGGAAACACGCAATGTGTTTTTATACAAACCATTTCAAGCTATTGAGTCCTTCATAACTAGTAAACCAAGTCAAATTTGGAGTTTCAATTTTATCCCGAGTGAACACAGAACTCGGCACTTTAAGTGAGCTTAAGAACCTGGCATTACTTAACATTGAACTTGGCTCTCATTTCACATTTATGTTTTTGACGGGATATGTATAAAATAGTTTGAATAAGATAATGTCATAGTTATCATCTTATTGCTATGATCACATTGTTGCATAGAATTTATACATCTAGAGTGCTGACGCATAATCATGGATACATCAAACCATATAGAGGACATGCGTTTTATTTCTAGATTCAGTGACGTGTTGGAGGTTTGATTCTCACTCGAGGAAATTATATATTTAATATTTTCATTTTCCCGTTCTGGTAACGAAGCAATGCGCGAAATGGTGGAAAGTTCGGCAGAAAGTGGGGAAAGTGGAAAATGCAAATGTCTTAATGGGACCGGAGAGTCTGCTTTGAGCGGGTTTCAGGGTGAAGCTAAAGAAAATAAAAAATTAAGTAAAAAAAAATTGCTTCATGCTGTATCCCGCACACAGCAGGGTAGGCAGAGGGAACCTAGTGTTAATACACGCCGTTCTCTACTTTCTGCCAAATTTTGGAGGCATTGCGTGTTGAGTGGCAGAACTCAACGCCGCGCTTTAACCGCGACACCAGAGCGAAGAAATGGAAATATAAATTTAAGTAAATATTTCATCTCCTCGAGTGGGGATTGAACCCATAATCAGTCGGTTTTTACAGTCATACCTCGCGCCGCTGCGCCACAACTGGCCTTATACTACAAGCACATCATATATAAAAGTATTAGTATGAATGGAACAGAACATGACCAGCAATGTAACGGAAGGCTTAAAAAAATAACTTTTTATTTTAAATACCTAGATATATATCTCGCATTTTCACGAAAAGCACCACCGGATGGGGCCCTTTCAGCGTTAAAATCTACTCAGTATGCGCGACGCGACGCCCGCGCTCTCGATATTAGAATGACTTTCGAAATATATATATATATATATACATATATGTTATGTTTGTTTGTTGCAATATAGATGTTATTTAGTACATTTTATAGCTTTTTGTAAACGAGGGAACCTTGTGTGTTGTGTTACAGAGAGCTTCATTGCCCTATTTTCGTGATATTGCGTATACCAGAGAGAGATAATGAAAATAATTCATTCCCTCGACTGGGAATCGAACTCATAACCGTCGCACTTACAACCACGACGGCTCCATTAGTCATCAGTAAAATTCTTTTAATAATTTAATATCAATAAGGTTAGGTTTCCGAAAACAAGGGTTATTATTAATAAACATGTTGTTTAATCGACGATAAAATATATTTTTTATTTTGTTTCTTTTTAATGTAGTCTACGAAACATTTACTTTTTACTGCCTATATAGCAATTAATGAGTCTGATTTTATATAAATCTACTCTTCATTAACAGCATAATAAATGTGTAAGAAAACAGCGAGACCGTCGTGGCACAGTGGCTCAAGCTTGTGTCCGTAAACGCGACGGATGTGGGTTCGATTCCCACTCGGATGAATAACATATTATTTATGAATATTTCACTTCTTCATTCTGGTAACAAGGCAAGCGCAGCGGTGAGTCCCACCATTCAACACGCCTCAAAAATTCGGCAGAAACCGATTGTTTTAGTAATAGACCCCCTCTGCCTACCTTGCGGGATACAGCGGGAAAGTGAGAGAGTAAGAGAGACAAGAAAACAATCAACACAAAATATTCAATTTATAAGAAAACACAGGCCAGTAAAAATATCTTGTTTACTTAAAATATACCAATACATTGCGAAAAACATCTCACACACGTGTTTCTTGCCGAAATTTTTTAATAAAACACCATCGAAGAAGGGTGTAAATTTGCAAAATGAAATATGTCGAACAATACAGCGGCGTTGATGCGATCGTAAAACTGCAGTTTGCCGCTCTCTCGCGTTACCTACGACTGCATATTACATATCCGCAACGACTTTTAAAATGCTTCAAGAGAATTTGCATTTTGAAAGCGTCTAGAATTTCCTTAGATTAAGAAGTAAAATATTATTTTAAGAATCTTTTTATAGAGACAAGAAACAGAAAGTCTAATGCGTTTCACCGCTTTTCATCTTTGTCGGGTAAATTTCGATGATTTATATTTACTTTTACATTTTCGTTAGTTTAACTTGACTTAAACATAAATGATTTGTTTGTAACGCATCGATAGTCATAACGTATTAGGCCGCCGTCTGATTGTGGTTTCGATTCCCTTTCTGGGAATGTATTATTTTAATTTTCTCATGTTGATATTATAGTACAAAGTTGAGTTTCACCACTCAATACATAGTGTTCTTGAAATTTGGAGGAAAGAGGAGTGTCCTAACAATGGGTTGGGAAGCCAACTGCCACCAGTTATTTCCTGAGTTCCTCCTGCAGTCCATTGCTAAATCGTATCTCTAGAATTGAATCGACTATCTAATTTAAATTATTTTAGAGTTTTGATCTTAGTGTATTTAATAAATAGTTTGTAAATATTGAGAAACCATCTTGGAGAGTGGATCAGCGTTTGACTATAAACACCATGTTTTAAGACAACGTACGGCGTTAAATGACGCTACTCTGGTTCATATTATGGATGCAAGCGGAAAAAGGAAAAGAAGTGTTTTGACACTAGTTTCTCCTTGTGCAACCTTTTGGAAAACAAGCAAATATACCATCCCTTTTCTCTCCTCTATCATCTACATCAATAACCTTCATTTAAGTATATTTGAACACATTCAGTATCGGAAACATGAGCATTTCATTCAAATACTCGAATAACTAACGTAATAAAACCTAATCGAATTCTGTTTAGGAAGTTCCGGGGACTATTGTCAACACCCGCGACCTGTCATTTCGCGTTTTATCGCCTCCAGCTCGCGTTACATGCATAATGATGTCGTTTATTTTAACTTTTTCCGTTTTTTTTGGGAAAAAAAAATATTATTTAAAAAGAAAATTTTTATTATTTCTTTAAATTTATATTTTCATTTCTTGGCTTTGGTGTCGAGGCAAAGCGCGGCGTTGAGCTCCGCTACGCAACACGCAATGCCTCCAGAATTAAGCGGAAAGTGGGAAACGGGGTGTCTTAACACTATGTTAAGTGTATATATCCTGCTGTGTGCGGGATACAGCGTGAAGCCGTTTTGATTTGATTCTTTTTTATTAAATTTTATACTAAATCTAAAGCTTTTCATTTGGTAGCGTTGACTGCATGAGACTGTTGGGGGTTGATGCTTATTTAGGGGAATATTTATATTTAAATATTGTATAGTTTTGGAATTACTTAAATAGGTTATGGAATCATTTTCTGTTGCTGGCTACACTTTCTCATTCATAATAGAGACAGAGTGACGTATTTTTTAATATGCTGGCAAATTACAGGAGAAAAATGTAGTACTATAATTAAATAGAACGTAAAAAAGTTAAAAAATATATCACTTATTACTATTTAGAAAGATTTGATAAAATTTACGATTAGGCCAGTCATAGTGCAGGAGTGCAACCATGCGACAATAGTGACAAAGACAAGTTGTGAGTTCGATCTGCTCTTTGGTAAAGAATATAATACATATTTTATTTTTTCTCGCTCTGGAAACGAGGCAAAGCGCGGCGTTGAATACCACCTCTGCACACGCAATACCTCCAAAATTGAGCGGAAATACGGGAAGTTTTAAAAAAAATATCAAAACTAATATCTAAATGACTAATTCTATAGAAAAAAAAATTATCATTAAAACCAATTACTGTAAAAAATTACTAGACACCACTCAGCATATTTACTACCTATATGACAGTAAAAGTTATACCAAAACAGTCACGTTCAAACATTTATCGAAGTTCGCGCTAATCCGTATAATTACTGCGACCAAAGTTCCAAACGATGGAACTTAGCGTCGTAAAGCACACGTGACATGTGCCCTCGCGGCTAATAGCTATATTATTATAATATTGTTGTTAATAATTATTTATATTAAATAATAATACAAATGTTGTATTCAAATCAATTAATATTTAAACTCAATTATTTATACATCTACAGTAAAGTATAATAAAAGGATGTTTGGTTCAAAAAACAATTAAATAAAGAAATAAATCAGCTTCACGTTGTATCCAGCACAAAGCAGGGTAGGCAGAGGGAACCTTAAGACAGTTCGTTCTCCACTTTCTGCCGAATTCCGGAGGCATTGCGTGTTAAGTGGTAGAACTCAACACCGCACTTTGCCTCGAGACCAGAGCGAAGAAATGGAAATATGAATTTAAGTAAATATTTCATCTCCTCGAGTGGGGATCGAACCCACAACCAGTCGGTTTTACAGTATACTTTGTGCCACTGCGCCACGACTGGCCTTATAATTATAATATTGTTGTTAATAATTATTTATATTAAATAATAAAAATATTTATATTTAAATTAAATAATAAACGAGGTCGTCGTGGCGCAGGGGCACAAAGCGTGCCTGTAAACTTGTCTGGTTTCGGGTTCGATCCCCATTATAGAAAATGAAATATTTATTTACATTTATATATTAACTTCTTTGGACTGGTGTCAAGGCAAATTGCGGCGTTGAGTTCCATCCCTCAATACGCAATGTCTCCAGAATTCGGCGGAAAATGGAGAACGGCGTGTCTTAACACTATGTTCTGTATGCCTACTCTGCTGTGTACGACATACAGCGTGAAGGTGATTTTTTAATTTATTTTTTGGCTTTACTCTGTATTCCGCATATACCAGGGTAGACAGATGGAACTTAGTGTTAAGACACTCCGTTCCCCACTTTCTGCCAAATTCCGGAAGTAGAACTCAACGCCGCGTTTTTGCCTCGACACCAGAGCGAAGAAATGGAAATATACATTTAAGTAAATATTTCATCTCCTCGAGTGGGAATCCAACCCACAACCAGTCAGGCCTCTGCTTGGAAAAAACTTAGGTAAAATAAAACTTAGATATATATTATTACCATTGATCATATAATACATTACATCATACAATATTACAGCAATTTCGCTGAGTAAGGATGTGTGTGATTGTAATTTTATGCGAAAACGCGAGTGCCGAACGTCCTAAATTAGAGAGTTTAAATTCAAAACGCGACGTTATTGCATCGCTGTGTATAAGCGTCACTGTTTTAGTAAACGATTGTTTGTAATGACTTATATTATTTTCTTTGTGTTAATTTATTAGTTTCACGCTGTATCCCGCTGTTATATAGCTGGGTAGGTGGATGATGTACATTTTAAGTGCGGCGTTAAGTTGCGTCACTGACCGGGCAATATCACGAAATCTGGTGGAGAGTTAAGAGTGATTTGATTGTAGCTTGCGTACCTAGCAATTTATATATATATATATATATATATATATATATATATATATATATATATATGCATCTCTAGATGTTTAAGTAATAACAATACATATACTATCGATGAAAGTATGAAACTAAGACACGTTTCTATTGAAAAATGTAAATAATCATGTTTACCTAAAAGCTATTCACTGTATTGAAGGCTTACTTGTGACAATTTCTACTGCCACAGTTTCGACTCGAGCATTAGAATGAGTTGTTAGCATTTCAATACTTAACATAGAAATGTTGGTTTTGAATGGAATAATGTTGTAATGTTTTGTTAATTATGCTTTATTATTATGAAGGAAACTAATGGAGCCTAATAAATATTTAAAAAGTGTTAAAATAAATTTGAGGTTTTTATAAAAAACTGGTCAAATACGAGTCGGATTCGCGCAATGGTTCCGTACCAATTTCAGGGTTATGTACCTGTAAGATAAAGTACCTACATAAAAGTTGACAAATTTTAATTTGCGGATATTTTAATATTCTTTTGTATGACATGAAGTACAATTATAATGTAATTAAGTTTGTAATTTTTTTTGACTATGAAATACTCGTATCTATAACTTTTCACTTTGTGATTTTTTTTCTGTATTTGTATTGTAAGTTATTACTTCGTGCCAAATTTCATAGCTATATGGGAAGGACCCTATAGATTTTGATTACGCGGCAAATTTCATAAGAAATGCAGTAAAATCGATGCATAAATGCTCGTATCTTTGATTGCGTTGATTTAGACGCTTGATTTTTTTGTGCTGCAAGGGACCATAGACTTGAATATTAATATGGTTATTCATTTAAGCTTGGTATCTCTACGCGATCTCGGAATAGAGGATATTCGCAGACGGACAAACGCACAGACGAACAACAAAGTGATGCTTTATAGGATCACTTTGTTGTTTTTTCGGTTTCGTTTTTTCTTTTTGAGATATGGAACCCTAAAAATGTTATTAGTGACATTTAACAAAGTAATTAGTGACATTTAACAATGAATATGATTTTTAAAATAATCATTGAACGTAATAACTTTTATTTATCACAACAAACAATTAAAATTAAATTAAATTATATTAAATCAGATTCACGCTGTATCCCGCACACAGCAGGGTAGGCAGAGGGAACCTCGTGTTAAGACACTCCGTTACACACTTTCCGCCGAATTCTAGAGGCATTGCGTGTTGAGTGGCAGAATTCAACGCCGTGCTTAACCTCGACACCAGAGCGAAGAAATGGAAATATAAATTTAAGTAAATATTTCATCTCCTCGAGTGTGGATCGAACCCACAACCAGTCGGTTTTGCAGTCACACTTCGTGCCGCTGCGCCACCACTGGGCTCCAACTAAAATGACCTCCAACTAAAAACCAGACATTAATAAAATATAATAATTTTAATCAAATATTTCCTATACAGTTCTTACATAGGCTGTAATGCGTTTGACTATTACCTATTAATAATGTAACCACGCTGTACAGAGCTCGGGGACCTGAATTATTCATTATCGCCAGGGAGGTCGTAGACTTTGAGAATAGCCTATGTCGAAGATGTATAAGGTTGTTGAGGAAATGTTGTTTATAATATTTTCTGTTACTAATAATATAATTTGTTTGGTGTAATGCACAAATCTCGGGAACTACTGGATCGAATTTAAAAAATATTTTTATGTTTATATTGTCCATCGAGTAAGACAGGATTGACGTGTTATAATATAATTTTTATCACCTCAGACCAGTTGTGGCGTATCGTATCGTTTGAAAGACGACATGTTTGTGAACGCGACAGGTTGTGGGTTCAATTTCCACTTTGAAATTAAATATTTAATATTTTAACTTTTTCGCTCTGGTGTTGAGGCAAAGCGTGACGTTGAGCTGCGCCACTCAACACACAATGCCTCCAGAGTTCGATGGAAAATAAAGAACGGATTGTCTTAAAACTGGGTTCCCCGTGCAGCAGGATACACCTGCTGTGTACGGGATACTATATATTAAATTCTACTGCTAGTAAACACTTGTTTTCCTTTAGTAAAATACTGACATTATAAGGCCATCGGGTTTTGGGAGAGGCTAAGGAACTATATGAGCTCTGTTTTAAGTTACGTGACACCTAATGGAGGAACGAATGTGTAGAAAATAACAAAAGCAGACATGCAGGAGGCGCGGGTTCGAGTCCCGCTACGTTTAAATTGTTATACGTTTTCTAAATAAGTATTTAACAAAAGAAATTAAGAAAAAATAAAAAGGTAAAAAAAAATGGTTTACCTGTCAAAGTGCAGCGTCCAACTGTAAACGCTACGCTTATGGGTTAGGTTCCCACTCGGAAGAATGAAACATTTAAACTTCCTCACTTTGGGTTTCGCGAATCAACATAGAATATTCCAAATTTGGGAGGAAAGTTGAGGCATTAGGGCCTATCTCCCTAACCCGCTGTATGCGGGATACAGCGTGAAGTTAAATAATAGAGATATATAATTTTCTTTCAAGCCACATTCAGAAAAGTGTATATCGATGTAGAGTCCAATCGCAATTGTCGCGGTTATGTTTAACTTTAAATACAGAATATTTCATTATTGGTCGTCTCTTGCCTCTGTAATTCTTTTTTTTTTATCTTGAGACTCGATTCTTAAGATGAATTTGATCTTTAACAAGATATTTATAAATTTATAGTTTTTACTACATAATGATAATATCAAAGAATGTATTCGGTCAGAAGCCAGTTGTGGTGCAGGGGCACAAGCGTGTGACTGTAAAGCGCGATAGATAGTGGGTTCGATTTCCACTCGAGCAAATTATTTTTTAAATTTTAATTTCTTCGCTCTGGTGTTGAGGCAAAGCGCGGCGTTGAATTCCGCCACTCAACACATAACGCCTCAAGAATTGAAACTCCAGAAGTGTCCTAACACTAGGATGAAGGTTAAAAAAAATCAATAATTGTTGTCAGTTCAATAGTGTACTAAAAATTAAAATTAAATCAGCTTCACGCTGTATCCCGCACACAGCAGGGTAGGCAGAGGGAACCTAGTGTTAAGACACTCCGTTCCCCACTTTCTGCCGAATTCTGGAGGCATTGCGTGTTGAGTGGCAGAACTCAACGCCGCGCTTAACCTCGACACCAGAGCGAAGAAATGGAAATATAAATTTAAGTAAATATTTCATCTCCTCGAGTGGGGATCGAACCCACAACCAGTCGATTTTGCAGTCACACCTCGTGCCGCTGCGCCACGACCGGCCTCTACTAACTATTACTACTAATAGTGTACTGAGCTTTACAAATATAAATAATATTGATCTATTTTCGTTTCAGATATAGAGACGACGCGCTGTGCTGGTCAGACAGGTAATAATAGTATTACTTTGACATCTTTGACTCTTTTAACATTTTTAAAGTGTTATTCCACACTTAGGAAAGAAAAAATACTTATTTAGAAAACGTATAAAAATTTGAACGTAGCGAGACTCGAACCCGCGGCTCCTGGAAACCGACCACTGGTTCAAATTTTTATACGTTTTCTAAATAAGTATCTTTGACTCTGTTTAACTTTCACTTTTGTTATTTTAGTTATTTCTATATCGTGGAAAACCAAAAATCAAGAAAGTAAAAAAAATGCGTCGTCCTGTTACTGTTTTACTCATGTTAATTAAGGGACGCAGGTTCAAATGCTACAAAAGTACAATTAATAATATTAAAATTGTAAATCACTTAGAAATTAAAATATAAATAAGGTCAGATGTAAATATGCTAACAAGAAATGTACTGAAATTGACAGAATGTAAACACACATTGAGGCCGGTCGTGGCGCAGCGGCACGAGGTGTGACTGCAAAATCGACTGGTTGTGGGTTCGATCCCCACTCGAGGAGATGAAATATTTACTTAAATTTATACTTCCATTTCTTCTTAATACTTTCATTTCGAGGTTAAACGCGGCGTTGAGTTGTGCCCCTCAACACGCAATGCCTCCAGAATTCGGCAGAAAGTGGGGAACGGAGTGTCTTAACACTAGGTTCCCTCTGCCTACCCTGTTGTGTGCGGGATACAGCGTGAAGCTGATTTGATTTGATTTTTAAACATACAGCTTCCTTAACTTTTAAATTTTTAAATACAATTCGAAGAGAGGAAATTTCTTATGTTCCATAGATAAATCTATAGAACATCAAGAATAAAGGCTAAAGCCACATAAGGAGAAATTTGAACCTGGTACTTGCGACCCCAGTGTAGGTACAAGGTTCCTCTAAAATGAGCATTAGCTACCAAACTCGAAATGACTCTTCTAGTCCATATTATTACTGAAGTAAGTTGATCTTTTAGCAAACTGTAGTTTGATTTCGAGAGATATCTTGATCTTACTTCAGCTTGAGTTCATTGGTTTACCTGTTATATTTGTTCTTTCACCTCCACGCTGTATCCCGCTCTTAACAGGGTCAGAGAGAGGACAGCGGCAACCCAGGGAACCTAGTGCTAAGACACTGTATCTTCTTAAGGCCCTACTGTTTCCCATTTTCCGTTGGATTCTGGAAATATTGCGTTTTGAGTGGCGCAATTCAACGCCGCAACTTGTTGCTCAAAATACTACCAATTGTTGACCTAGACAAATCACCTATCTAATAGTAGCTCTATACAAATATAACACGCAATAGCAATACGAAATATTAAACCATACACTTTATATTTACCTAATTTCGATTATATTTAATTTTTAATAATTCAGTAAACACGCGGAAGGCCGCGGCTTAATTAATACAATGCGTAAACAAACGCCGGCGTAGAGCAAACGGACTGACCACTCTAATGTTTTAATCTCGGTTCAAAACAAATATTTGCCAGCCTAATCTCATGGATTTCGTATTAGAATTCGATTTAGGATGTATAAATGGAGTTTGTGTGGAAAATCCTTGGATTGACTTGGTCTGTGTGTACGGTTTTCGTGTAAGATTAAAGGCTGAATGAAAAATATTATATAATATTTTCTTTTTCTCCCTCTGGTAACGATGCAAAGCATGGCGTAGAATTCGACAGAAAGTGAAGAACCGAAGTGTCTTAATGGGAACACAGTGTTCACAAGGTTCTAAGGTATACTCTGCCTACCCTAGTATCGGGATACAGCGTGCAACTAGAAAAAATACTAACCCACAGTAAATAGCAGCTTAAAAAAAAACTAAAACAAACCCTAAAATTTAAACCGAACATTCAAATCAAAAACAAAATTACATATCTAAAGTTATCCCACTTAAAGTATAAAAAACACATGGTATCCGGAAACGAGTCAATACATCTATCATTCACCGATATTAAGGTTTACATCATAAAGCGTTATGGACAATCATGCGGTTTCAATTGGATATCGACATCCCTTGTTCGGGGGGCGGTCAGAAATGGCTTATTTTGTGGCTTGGAAAACAATGGGAACGTGTCTTAGGGGTGGCTGGATATGTTTTTTTTAGTAATTTAATTATGATAAAATGTCGTCGTGTCGGCCAGTCGTGGCGCAGCGGCACAAAGTGTGACTGTAAAACCGGCTGGTTGTGGGTTCGATCCCCACTCGAGGAGATGAAATATTTACTTAAATTTATATTTCCATTTCTTCGCTCTGGTGTCGAGGCAAAGCGCGGTGATGAATACTGCCACTCAACACACAATACCTCCAGAATTCGGCAGTAAGTGGAGAACGGAGTGTCTTAACACTAGGTTCCCTCTGCCTACTGATAAAAAAAATGTATGCTTAATTCATTTTTATACTGTACACAGTACGTTGTACATAATAGGATAGGCGGAGAGAATCTAGTTCGGACATTTTAACAGCTTTCGGATCAATTTTTGAGATAGTTCTTAAGCAAATACGATTGTACGACAGCCATGTCCGTGCTCCACGACGCCCTTTTCTTCTTCTACTTTACTATTAACATTCTTTTCCCTTATAAATCTAATTCTCTTTTAGATTTAAAAATATTTTGTTTAACGTGCTAATTATATAATTTGCTTTCAAACTCCATATCCTTAGTCATATTCAGATATGGATATGGAACTTAATATGGATTAAAAAAAATCTTTATTTAATTCCATAATTTAATTTTTAATTTCCAAAACAAATCCTATAGCATAATCTTCTAAGATTAAAACACATGTACAGCCCTACCCGAACAATGGGTCAAACCGGTCACCACCGTTTAAGTTAGGGTTAGGGAGTTATGTATCGGGTATCGTGGTCGAGCAATTACGGCGGCTTTGGGCCACCGCTGGCCCATAATGACCGCGTGTCGCAGAACGGGATTGTTGTTTAATTGTTTTTATCACTTGTACACCGAAAGTAACAGGTTCAATTCTAAATATAAGTTTCAATTTGGTATAATATTCTACCCGATACGGTTTGAATGGTGATGTTGTTTTATGTTATGTTTCGTAGAAAGTGGAGGCTTTTTGGTTGTGTGAAAGAAGTTGATTTTTTTTCTTGCTTACCCTGTTGTTGGGTTGAGACCGGAGTGCCAAATTTTGTGGTCGCCTTATAGGTGCCGATAGAGACCACAGGGATTTTAACCTTCATTGAGTTTTCCACTTATCTCTTTTATTATAATGTTTTTTTTTATTTAAATTATATTATAATATTTTCTATAATTTTTTAAGTTAAAGATTTTTGTTGTTAACTAGTCATCGCCCACAACTTTGACTGCGTGAATTTTAAGGTGTAAAATGGAAAATCTTCATTTTTTTCTAGTACATGTAGAGATTTTGAAAAAACTCTTTCTTAAGGCTCTTCTTTACTCTCTAACCCTCCTATATGCCATATTTCGTTTGTTCTTTTCTTAGTTTTAAATTAGGCATCCAGAGCAAGCATGGCACTAATCAGTTCTTCAATGTCACGTTGCGTATGGGGAAATCACAAAAAAGATAGTATGGTAAAAAGAGATAATGTTCCACAACAACAAAATGTATGTTAAAAAGAGCTGCCAAATTTAAATGTTCTAAGAAAGTTCGTAGTCTGTACATTGTTTGTCAATCAAAATATTTTTATACAGATATAAATCAAATAGTAAGTATTTTTTGAGGCCAGTCGTGGCGCAGTGGCACAAAGTGAGACTGTAAAATCGACTGGTTGTGGATTCGATCCCCACTCGAGGAAGTGAAATATTTATTTACATTTATTTTTTCATTTCTTCGCTCTGGTGTCGAGGCAAAGCGCGGCGCTGGGTTCCGCAACTTAACACGCAATCCCTTCAGAACTCGGCGGTAAGTAGGGAACGGAGTTTCTTAACACTAGATTCCCTCTACCTACACCGTGAAGTTGTAAATCAACTTCACATATAGTAAGTATTTTTTGTTAATTATCATGATCTAATTTAGTAGATATTAGAACGTAAAAGTCCTGTAATTATCGGCGGTTAGAACAAACAGTATAAATTCTGATTGAATGGCATAAAGCAGTTCTATTTGCATGAGAGATATGCTGTGGGAATGACTAATGTTGACGGACTGACATATACGGATATGACATATAAGGCTTATTATCTAATAAATACTTATAAATCTTTATTTCTTTTAAACTAAGGTTTAAATTAAAGTTTTTTAATTCTTAGATCTTGTTTTTGTAAAAATATTTACTATTTACAGTCAAACACGTTTTTACGTCAAGTAGATTTTTATTAATTAGCTTCACGCTGTATCCCGTATAGAAGGGTAGGCAAAGGGAACTGAGCGTTAAGACACTCCGTTTCCCACTTTCCGCCTAATTTTGGAGGCATTGCGTGTTGAATAGCGGAACCCATGCCGCGCTTAGCCTCGACATCAGAGCCAAGAAATGAAGAAATAAATTTAAATAAATATTTAATAACCTCGAGAAGGCATCGAACCCGTTACAGTTGCTCCTTCCCCTGCGCCGCTACTGGCCTCTATTTAGTATTTTGACACAATCGTTTATAATTTATGTTTTATGTCGGTTTAAAGTGATTTTTGTTTTGTGGTTTAAGGTCATTACGTACCTACTTTATAAGATATTGTTTTTTTGAGGTTAAGCTTTGTTATTTCAAAGCGATTTCATGATTTGAATAAAGACTGGTCAAGTGTGAGACGGATTCGCCTATTAATCCCATACCAATTTCTTGACTATTGTAGATATTTATAAAAAATGACACATTTAAATTTGCATACATATACCTACGCTTATATTTCTTACGGTAGGTATGTAACCATAATAAACAAAATTTATATCTTTTTCGAGCACACTTTTTCTTACACGCTAAATTCCGCATGCAGCAGGGTAGGTAGAGGAAGCCTAGTGTTAAGACACTCCGCTCCCCGCTTTCCGAACATGAAATTTCGGTGAAAAGTAATTCTAATGCTATAGTAAATTTCATCAATTGACAATTAGATCGTAATTTTTTAATTTTATATATTTAAAGAAATGAAAAAAAAAATCTTAGTTACCTAACAAGTACCTGTCATATTTTTACAATAAGAAATAAAGCTGTATAATTATCATTATACAGTAATAACATATGAACCAAGTATCGGGTATCGATCAAATACAAGTTAATGTTACATCGTAAACTTGGACGTCACTTATTTGCATTTCGGGGACCTATATTTATTAAAATCACCTCTCTGATCGAAATCGAAACCCCAAAACCTGGTCTGCGTAAGTATAAAGTTAGCTTGCTAGTGACCACCCGTGATTTGGTTTGTTATATTAAAAAAATATATATAGATAGTGATAAGACACTTAATTCTCAATTTTTTGCTTAAATAAAGACACTGCGTGTTGAGTGGAACAACTTATTGCCGCGCTTTGTCTTGCTATAATAGGAAAATTATAATAATAATTTGAAAATAAACATCTCCCCAAGTCACCGTGTTTGAAGACGCCTCAATGGCTTCAATATTATTCTTTATTTTCTACTTTTAATTGATTATTTTTTTCAAAAATCTTGCGCATACGCGTCTTAAGTTATGAACTGTTCTTTTTAAAAAAAAATCAGGCTTAATTTTTTGTAGATTCTGGGGTGGGTACCAGACTATTCTGGAGTACGCACGGACAACCCAGCCACCTCTATTTCTACGCCCATGTTCCTATGAAAATGAAAAAAAAACAACGAAAACAAGATAGTACGAAAATTAAATTGCGGACAGCCACTAGTATACTTATATAATATATATTTTCACGACGGATGTGTTTTATTTTTCAATTTTATATAAAAATTGAAGTGCGCAAGCGCAGCCAATATTTAAGTTAAACGTCCCTAACTGTCAGTAATTTGCGTTGGTTGAGTAAGCTATAAATCATGCTAAATTATTTTTTCATTACTTTCGGCCACAGGGTTAATAATCTATTAGTCAAGACTTATGTTAGCCAATTTTATAAAATGAATTATTTTTAAAAAATATTTTATAAAATTTACAAAAAAATTTGAAGAAAAAATTGTTTTAAAGACAAAGTATCTGTAATATTTGCCGTAAAGTACATACTTTTCAATAATAAGTAAAAATAAATTAAGTCAAGAGGCAGACAGAATACGACCGTAAAAGCATTTAATTAATTCTCAGGTGAATGAATTATTTAACCTAGAGGGAACCTGTGGAAATTTACACTCCATTTTCATTATGACACTTCTGTATCCCACTTTCCGGTGAATTCTTGAAGCATTGCATGTTGAGTGACGGAACTCAACGCCGCGCTTTGCTTCGTTATCTTATAAATATCGTTAAATATTTCATTTCCTCGAGTATTTACAATCGCAGGCTTGTGGTTCTACGCCGCGACTGGCCTCTCACTCTAATAGATTAAGTGCGGCGAAGAATTCCGTTACTCAAAAACATCTTATGTCATCGCCATTTTGATATCAAAAAAATATTTTCAATTTATTTCCATTGTAAATGTTCATTAGTCTATGTTTTAATATAAAAAAGATGGTATGTTTTTAGATCAGATACTAAAGAAATTATCCAATATCTCCGACAACAACCATTCGTTGCATTATAATATATGCTCATATATTCGATAACCGTATATTATGTAGAACTATGGTTATCCAGCTAATTTAACTAGGTATAAGAAAAATATCTTAAAATCACAATATAGGCATATTGTAGTAGATTCTACCCTGTTTTAAATGAATAAAAAAATTATAATAAACAGGGGCGCAAGTGGGTGATTGTAAACGTGATAGGTCGTGGGTTCGGTTCCCGCACGCCTGATGACGTAAAGTGTTTAGTATTTTCATTTTTTCGCTTTGTAGTCGAGGCGAAGCGTGAAGAGCAACACACAATGCATCGAAAATTCGGCGAAAAACGAGATGCAGCGTTTTTTAACCCAATAATGCCCTTAAACTTATTAGAGTATTTAAATAATACTCGTATATTAAAAAATATATTATCTAAATACTCTATGTGTACAATCAAATGCGCGAAAAAAATATTTTAATGGTTTTTTTACCGACTATTAGAGTTTTTGTTTTCTCTGATGTATATATGTCTCATTTAACAATGTAACTGGAAGCTAACTGAAAGTTATAGTATTTACTTTTTTTTTTTTTTTAAGGACTTTGCTGACGTTTGTTTTGGTTAACACACGTGTTAGTGAGGCTTTCTTATTTTTGTGTTTTTTTTGTCATATATTTTTAGTACAAATTGCGGTTTTTAAAATAAAAGATCTGTATTTCTAAGGTTGTGAGTGTTTGTGGTGTTTTTGTCAGTAGATTAGTTATATTATAAGGTAAGGTTAAAGGTTAAGTTTTAAAATGGATGCTGAGCATCCGCCCGATCCCCCTGACCCTGGAGGTGGCATAGGCGATTTAAACTCGACATCGCGTAAAAGACAAGGTGGTGACCCACCTTCTAATAATAATGACACGATAAAAAAAACCATTATCAATCCTGCTACTGCGACTCCGTCTATTCAAAATTTATATGTCCATCCTACCTTTTCCGAAAGTCCTAAGTCCTACCTTGATACGGACAAAGGCCCTTTCTTAGTATATGTGTCGAGGGAAACTCCAAACCCTGCAGCCGGGACCTCTATTAAAGCTATTAAATTTGGCCAATTCCCCCATATTAATAAAATTTCAAATATCACCAGTGATGGTGTGAAAAACGTTGGTCGCAACAAAATTAGCGTTGAATTCTAAACAGCTACTGCAGCGAATTTATTTTTGTCCAATCCCATTCTGAGTCTATGTAAGTATGTTACTGTTATCCCTACTTTCAATATTACTAGAATGGGTATTGTAAGAGATGTTCCAGTAGATTTTTCTTTGGATGAATTTGTTAGTTCATTGGAATTTCCCTCAGGTGGTGTACAGGTAATGAAAGTGAGACGTTTAAATAGAAAGTGTGTCAGTGAGGGTGTGACTACATGGGTCCCGACTCAGTCGGTTGTAGTTACATTCCATGGTCAAATGTTACCTGAAAGGGTCTTTTCGTACCATTCCTCCCTCCCAGTTGAACCCTATAAATACCCCACCATCCAATGCCTAAACTGCTGTCGCTTTGGTCATGTAAAATCACAGTGCAGGTCGAAGCCAAGGTGCTACAAGTGTTCTGAGTTTCATAATGGTGATGCATGTGACACTAGCAGGGAAAATTCTTTTTGTTTATACTGTGAGAGTAAACATTTTGCAACAGACAAGGACTGTCCTGAGTTTGCAAGGCAACAGTCCATCAAAATTACAATGTCTCAGGAATGTATATCATATATAGAGGCTTCCGCTCGTTTCCCTCCTGTCCGCAGATCCTATGCTGACATGGCTAAGGAAATATCTGCTCCTCCCGCTCACTCAACCCCCTTATCACCAATACCATCAGCCCCTGTCACTCCGTATAAATCATACCGAAAGACAGTTTTCCAGTCTCCCCGTCCCCGCGCTCCTTTAGCAAAGGGATATAACAGACAAGCTCATCAAGCCATTTAATTGTCCCTCTTCCCTTCCTAATGGTTGCGCTCTAAATCAAGGTGTTGACAGTCCAATAGAATCTAGAAAAGATCTATTGGTTGCACTAACTGAAACCCTTGTGAGCATCTTTCAAACCGCTGATGAACTCCCCATACCGTCCAACGTTGCCAAAAACTTACTAACAATCTTTAAAATATTAAACAATGGAGCCACTGAACTTCCTACAGTGGAATAGTCAAAGTATTCGTGCCAAAAAGCACGAATTACTTTATATTATTTCTCTGTATAATCCTGTCATTATTGCCCTCTCAGAAACATGGTTGTTGCCTGATTCCCGCTTTAGGGTACCAGGTTTCTCCTGTTTAAGGGAGGACAGAAATGACGGGTATGGAGGTTGTGCTATCCTTATCCAGCACTCCTCTCCTTATTCCCTTATCCCTATCCCTCCTCACAGTCAACAGATTAATGCTGT
>JAAIXJ010000420.1:131432-192981 GCA_013403705.1 Heliconius hermathena | reverse complement strand
ATTTCAAGAGTACCAAAATAACGTCGCCGCAGGATTGCATTGGACAATGTTTGACGTCAAAATGGGATTGAAATTACTTTCAAGAGTAAGGCCCCAGTTGAAAGCAAATAAGAAAACTTTACAATTTTTTTACTAATTTATAATCCTTTCCTCCAGAATTCGGCGGAAAGTGGGAAACGAAACTCGAAAATATCTTAAGGGGAACGGAATCTCTTAACACTAGATTCCTTATGCCTACCTGCTATGTGCGGGATACAGCGTAAAGTACAGTCTAAATATAAACAATTCCCCAAATCTAAACAAAATATAATGCATTTCACGTCTTTGAGTGACATCCAAAACGGGGAGGTCTTCAAAACCATAACTTATTTTAAACTTTATGCAAATGGATTAAAGTTTAAAGTTGTATAATATTTTTTCGACACTCCAATAAATACGTCGTTACGTACGAACTGGGCTCACATATGGCATGGCTTAATTATAGTGAACTCCCTAGTGTGTATGCGTTTTGAAATTTTTCAATTATTTAATAATATATATTTTTTGTTAGCTTCACGCTGTATCCCGCACATAGCAGGGTTGGCAGAGGTAACCTGGGTACCTAGTGTTAAGACACTTCCGTTCCCTACTTTCTGCCGATTTCGGAGGGCGTTTCGTGTTTAGTGGCGAGACTCAACGCCCTATCACGTTACCAGAGAGAAGAAATGGAAATATTGAATATTTTTTCCATTCTTTATAAATAAAATATATTGCTTTTTTTGTTTCCAATGGTTACATTTTTATTGGGGAGAAAATCGTTGATATGATTATTATTTATTATCATTAATATATTATTACATATCACTATTTCTACATTTTTCGCTTACTTAAAGAATTTCCTGATAGGTGGTATAAACTTATCGTTTTTTATATATAAATTCACCCTGAATGGGACTTCAACCTACAACCATCGCGCTCAATAGTATATATTATAAAATAATAACATTAATATATGCGCAGCACGAATCCAAACCTGGCCATCTGTAACTATACTAACGTCATAAATATCATTGATTTAAGCGTTGGTATGAACTTTAAAGGCTTTATTATGTCATTTATCATAGAATGGCGTAAACGCTACCATTTTCTATGAAACTAACCTTACTTAAGATAATAATGATAATATATCTAATACTACGTTTTAGGAAGTAACGGTAGGAACTTTACTATTACCTGTGATACTTATACCATTACCTATAATACTTGTATAATTGGTTAATACAAAAAATAAACTCTTCATCGCGTCACGATGATGATGATGATGGTCGAGCCAAAGCGCGGCGTTGAGTTCCGCAACTCAACACGCAATGTCTCCAGAACACAGCGAAAAGTGGAGAACGGAGTGTCTTAACACTAAGTTACCTCTGCCTACCCAGCTGTGTCCGGGATACAGCTGATTAATTTATTTAATTTATATTTTTTTCAAATTCTCATTACAATTTAAAATAATGCGCGAATCAACGTCACCCCACAAGGGGCGGTTGGGGCACCGGTGCGCGTGCGCACTCCGAACTTTAAACTTAGTTCACATCGTGTAGTGGCGGAGTGTAGAAGTGTAGTATACTATAGTAGTATAGTTTATATTATAGTGATGTTGTGCGGCTCGAGCGTACCCGGCGCGGTGGCGGCGATGGATCGCGCTTACATGTCGCTGCGCGTGCGCAGGCCCCAACCGAAAACTACGGTAGGTTAGAAATAAACGCATTAACCTTTGTGCTGTGCTGTTCTCTTCTTTCTTTTGTCTATACCGTTCCGAGTGTGCTTACATTTTATTATAAAAGTGTTGTTTTATTATTTTATGAAAAATAATGCTAAAAGTTAGTTAGAAACGAACTCACAATCATCGCGTGATCAATCGTCATTTGTACTATAACGATGTCTTTTGGTACCTATTTATTAATTGATAATATTTTTTTTATATATATTTTAAAAAATATATATGAACGTAATGTAAATGGTTCATTACATTATCGCTTAGGTGAAGTTTTTTTCTACAGTAAGCAATACGTATACATAAAGTTTTGTAGATTGCGTGTAATATACAACAAAATGCAAATTTAAAGGAATGAATCAGGTTTTTGCTGTGTAATATAAGTGAAGTTATGACACGAATATAGAATTTTAGTTTTCATTACATAAACTGTATTGTCGACGGTTGTATAGTATGTGATCAAAAACTGTTATGACTAATACCTAAAGCTGCATCATCAATTCTTCATAATTTTAAATTATTTTATTTCTCTGTTACTCTTGCAATGGTATTCGTATGGTAAAAAGGAACAACATAGGTTATTGTCTTGGTGAAGGAGCTATGTTTAATCACAAACTGTTTGTTGACCCATTTTCGGTAAAAATAATTTTCCTTCAAGTTAAGTATAAATGTCAATTTAAAAATTCCCAAAGAATAGCTGAAATTCTGTGGGCAGTGGCGTCTGACTGTAAACGGGATTTGTCTGGTGAAATAATAAAGTAAAAAATTTAATTATCTATAATAAATATATATAATATCATTATTATATATATATATAAAAATTTAATCACACAGCAGGGTAGGCAGAGGGAACCTAGTGTTAAGACACTCCGTTCCCCACTTTCTGCCGAATTCTGGAGGCATTACGTGTTGAGTGGTGGAACTGCACGCCGCGCTTTTGCATGGGCACCAGAGAAAAGAAATGGAAATATAAATTTAAATAAATATTTCATCTCCTCGAGTGGGGATCGAACCCACAACCAGTCGATTTTGCAGTCACACCTCGTGCCGCTGCGCCACGATCGGCCTCAATAATAAAGTATTTTCTCCATAATTAATTATTACACTATTTATAGAAACGCTATTTTTATTAATAATATCAAAATATATCCTCGCAAAGTTCCAAATTAAATTAAAAAAATTCCATCGATGTGTGTTAAAATTGCATTCAGAATAATTAAATTAATAAATGTCATAAAAAAATAATATCACTTGCTTTGGCTATGTATTTAAACTTTTTACACGAAATGGAATTATGATAATTTTAAACATATTCTATCTCTTTTCCATTTTTAGTTTTATCTAAATTAGAAGAAATTAAACAATTATATAAATAGTAAACTAAATAGTCAAATACTTATTTAGAAATCGTATGAAAATTTGAACATAGCGGGACTCGAACCCGCGCCTCCTGGAAACTGACCAGGAGTCGAGTCCCGCTACGTTCAAATTTTTATATGTTTTCTAAATAAGTATTTTTCTTTTCTAAGTGTGGAATAACACTTTAAAAATGTCTAAAAATAAATAATCAAACTTATTAAAATTTAAATTATTTATAATTTGAATGACCTTTCCTTGACATTGGCTAAAATGTTAAGGTGTTATCAGTACGGGTATGTCGTGCGTACATCTCACATACTCTATTACATAAGTCAATTTATTACAGCCAGGTAAATAAATGTCAGAATTTGGATAAATATGATAAAAAAATATAAAAAATAATATATATATATATATATATATATATATATATATATATATATATTTTATTTTTGCACATTTGTATTTGATACAGCGTCAGCTTCACGCTGTATCCCGCACACTGCAGGGTAATCAGAGGGAACCTAGTGTTAAGACACTCCGTTCCCCACTTTCCGCCCAGTTCTGGAGGCATTGCGTGTTTAGTGGCGGAACTCAATGTAAATAGATACATATTTAATTTCCTCGAGTGGGGATCAAACCCATAAACAAACGATTTTACAGTCTCATTTTGTGCCCCTGCGCCACGACGGGCTCAGACGGGATACAGCGTGAAGCTTAAAAAGTATAAACAACAGTTGTAGAAATATTTTATTACAGCAACTCAGTTTCTCTGGTACTGACTTATCTACTTAGATTAGTTTTTTGTGAATTTTTCCTTTTCCTATAAATAGAATTTATTTTTAGTCCACGGTTTGAAATGTTAATATGTTAATGCGCATTGTCGGTTACATTACGTCAATTACATAATAAAAAATCTAACATCTTTTTACGAACTCTTTTTTGATTTGTTTTTTTAGTATTTATCAAATAAAATGTCTTGATTGGTTATTTAACCAATTGTATGGTATTCACCATATAATATTAAAAATATGTTTATGTTTTTACAAATATTGTTTTTTTAGCGTCACGCTGTATCGCACCCGCCTGGTGTTAAGACACTCGGTTCCCCATTTTCCGCCGAATTCTGTGGACATTGCGTGTTGAGTGACGGAACACAACGCCGCGCGTCGCCACCAGAGCGGAAAAAAATGGAAATATGAAAATTTCATTTCCTCGAGTGGGAATCGAACTCACAACCTGTTGCGTTTACAGTCACAACAACGTGCGCTTATTATCAAATCAACTTGGTAGTTTGTAAAATTTTTATACATTATTTTCAGTTGTTCTACTTTGATGGTTAAAAAGGCAATAATCAAAACTAATCAATATAATTTTTACTTACAAAATCAGCCAAGTTTGTAGTTGATAGTAGGGTGACCACCTGCCGTGACGGGCAGGTGGGGCACCACCTGATGGAACTAACGGTTAGGAACAAAATCTTGTGTTTTACTTCAATATTGCATTAGTAATGTGAGAACTATACTTTTTTTTTAATTGTAGACATTATTTGAACCTTATACGTTTAAATGCTACATTGATAGGAAAGAAATAGTGGTGAAGTTATGTTTTAGAAAATAAGGCAAAAACTGATTATTATATTACATAGTAGTGGCCGCCCCGACTTCGTTAAAATCCCGGTTTTTCTCGTTTAGGAACTATCTAAAATCCTCTCAGAGCTCCTCTACGCTCCATACATGCATAGGCAATGAAATGGCTTTCTACGCCGAGTAGTTTGGCCGTTTTCGCGTTGTTTATCAGTCACACTGAGGCCAGTCGTCGTCGTGTGACTGTAAAACCGACTGGTTGTGGGTTCGATCCCCACTTGAGGAGATGAAATATTTACTTAAATTTATATTTCCATTTCTTCGCTCTGTTGCCGAGGTTAAGCGCGAAGTTGAGTTCTGCCACTCAACACGTAATGCCTCCAGAATTCAGCAGAAAGTGGGGAACAGAGCGTCTTAACACTATGTTCCCTCTGCCTACCCTGCTCTATGCGGGATACAGCGAGAAGCTCATTTTTTTTTATTTTTTTATCAGTCACACAGTAACTAGTTTGGGGTATATGTATATGATATTGGTTAAATATAGTTGGAAAATGGAGAACGAAGTGTCTTAACATTAGGTTCCCTCTGCCTACCCTGCTGTAAGTGGGATATAAAGATTAAAGAAATAATTCAAATAAATATATAATATTAAAACGTTGCGGTTATTTGGATATGGAGTAGTACCAAAATTTTATTTAAACCAGCTTTTCTCTTGCATAGAGATGTGTTAAAAAAACGTGAAAAATAAACTTAGATAAAAAAAATACTTGTATTTATCAAGACTTGTTCATTTATTTTAATTTTTATGATTATTGACGTTTTTCTATCGGCCGCACGTGCTCCCTGCCAGCGATGACCTGTAATAATTTATCTTTTTTGCTAACTTTTTTTTTAAAATAGATAAGATATTAAGATATAAGGTAATATCAATGTCAAATTGATAATTTCATCAAACACCGATAACTGCTTTGAACCGATACCTACGTAGTGTTATTGTATGAACGTCGTGTTGCTAATGTTCGAAGTAAACATCATGTGACGATATTTTGATTTTAGTACATAGTTGTATATTTATAGACTAACTTAGAGTTTTTTTTTCACGCTGTATCCCTCACATAGCAGGGTAGCCAGAGGGGACCTGGGAACTTAATTTTAAGACGCTCCCGCTCTTCACTTTTCTTTGATTCCGGAGGCATTGTGTATTGAGTGGCGGAACTCAACGTCGCTACTTAGAGTTAAACGGCCAACTTTATAACTATTTCAAGGAACTATTCCGCACTTAGGAAAAGTATAAAAATACTGTTTTAGAATACGTGTAAAAAAATAATGTAACGAGAGTTCAACCGGCGCCGTTACAAATTCAAATTGTTCATATATATATATATGTTTTCGAAAAAGATATTTTTTTTAACTTTATTATTAAAATTACAAAAATGCAGGGTTTTATGAATAAAAACTAATTAAATTACTGAACAGAAGCTAGATTTATATTCAATTTTTTTTTGAACTCCCATAAAAAAATTAAAAAGGGTTGATTTTTTGCGAGAGTGCCTAAAAAATGTGACCACGTCCTTGTGACATAATCTTCGCCATCCAATCGGTATACTTTAGTCGTTAGATTAATTACTATAACCAATATTTACCGCCTAATATTTTTATATAATTACAATATATAGAAGGTATACTTTCAGCAGAGGACAGCCATAGGTAGGCTGAATAAAAAAATCTTTATTGACAAAGTCTTCCTGATTCTTACAACGTTTTTCTTGTTACTAGACTACTAGAAAAAGTAATTCACTTCACCTTGTGGGAATCAAACCCGCAACCGTTTACTTTTAATTTACAGTCAGACACTGCTTCTACGCCACGATGGCCTTATAATAACGCGCTTGTTTTACAAAAATGCCTCGTGGGCTATGTCAATGGTGAATAGAACCTTGAACATTGAGTTATTAAAAAAAAATATCTTTCATTAGATCCCCTCGTAAGTCGAGATTTATTGTCCTAACAAAATGCCTTTTTCTTCTTATTTGTCTCTTACATCAAAAAATAATAATGTAAGAGGAGCTACCGCACTTGTCCTCTTTTATTCTCAGATATATTGTATATAGCCTTACTATACATTTTTTTTGTTCGTTTTGTTTGACGCCATTTTATTTATATCGAGATATATGTCTAAGTAGAAAGTAGAAATTCAATCACAGATTACGTTTCTATTACACCGCAAAGTATTGTGTATTACTAAACCACAAGGTAGTTGCCTATATAATATATATTATACCTGTTATACATATATCTCAGCTTCACGCTGTATCCCGCACACAGCAGGATAGGCAGAGGGAACCTAGTATTAAGAAACCCTGTTCCCCACTTTCTGCCGAGTTCTGGTGACATGGCGTGTTGATTGGCATACAATACATATTTAATATTAACAAAAACAAGAAGAAAATATAGACCCAATTGTGGTTTTCTTAAAGCAACAGAAGTTGAAATATGTAGAATGAGCGGTATTAACTTGTCTGATACAGTCAAATGAACGAATGTATGTATGATTTAAATTATGAAATGATTTCATAAAAATGAAAAAGAACACGTACAAGAAAAGAGCCAGAACCATTGTCTATTTGGAAAATCTACACAATATGAAAAACGTTAGAAAATTATTTTCCGAATTACATCATATATTTATAATAAAGTCATAATCGGATCGGATCGGTGACGTATACGTATATAATACCAGTGAAATATCAAAGAGTTATCTATATGACAAAAAAAACTAAAGAAAACTTGAAAAAATATTGCGACGAAAACCCCATTGTTCTATAAATAGGCCAACAGGAAGTATAGAATGGGTTTTAGACTATTCTCTTTCTTCGGCTTTTTGAATGATCGTAACTGAGCTTTAGTAGTTTACCTTACCTACAAGGTAAATAAATCAATGGAGGTTTGGTGTATAGAAGAATAGTGCGACTCAATAATACAGGTGTTACCTTTTCAAATTTGTAGGCACTTCTAGAGTGTATTCTGTATACTCTCGCTTTATTTTTAATAAAGAAACATAAATTGTAATAATTTTTGAAAACAGACAGACAGCCTCATTAAATATAATTAAAAAGCAGTTCCTCTCATATAAATATTTCTTACCGAATAGAAAAATAAAAATAATGATTTTTCATCTTTTTTTATCTTGACCTCTAGAAAGGTTTAATATTAGAAATTTTCCAAGTAACTCAAATATAATCATTACTTCAAAAGTGAGGAAAATTTCCACGAACATCTGTGCCCATAATACCATGTTAATTAGTACGCAGTAACGTGTGTAATACCCAGGTGGCAAGTCTTGGTGCTTTGCTCATAGTTCCGAGTAGGTACTCCAGAAAAGGTAAACGTTAAATGGTAAAGACGGCATTGTTGGAGTGAATTTATAGATGGATTTGGATTCAATTCCCGCTCGAGGGAATGCTCATGAATAAATAATATATTTTTAAATAACAAACAATTATAAATAAGGATTTAGTTTAGATAGATTGTAAAACTAATAGCTTTGTCTTAGAAGACGAGGGAACTAAACATATTTGAAATTATTTATATAAATAAAATAAAGTTATGCCCTCGAGTGGAATTGAACTCACAATTTCCATTACATACTTGCATGTACAATAAGACATTGTCCTAAAGGACTATGGCAGCTTCTCCATAGTTTATCGTGAAATCTAGTTTTCTCTTTAACGGTAATAATCGGAGCAAACTTTACAGCCGTTGACATTTAATTAAAAGCTCCAGATGTCCAGATATCCAAGCAGATATCAGATAAGGATAGACATTTCTCAAGACATTTTAGTTTCAATACATTTTTCTTTTAACAGTACCTGATGTATATACTAATAACTCATACTTGATTATAGCTTTTAAACTATACACTCTGTCTCGCAAGCTCAGAATTCGTCGAAAAGTAGGGAGTATCTTAACGTCAGGTTCCCCCTGCGTACCCTGCTTAGATGCGAAATACAGCATGGAGCTGAAAAAAATAAAATAAAAATACTTTAAAATATATATACTTATGACACTTGGTAGTTTTTGTCAAATGTCAAATCCATCTATGTTCTCATATTACGATAATATTCTTATGCAACGAGGATAAGATGTAATAACATTTCAAGAATATTTATTTATAAAGAAAATATTATTTTTATATTATTATAGTTCTAGCAATTTTATTCATTGTCTGTTGCAGTGATAAAAAAAATATTTTTGAAAAATATATACTCAACTTGTTTACGTAGTTAACAGTTATGTAAAATTAAAAAAAAAAAAAAAAAATTTTTATAAACTTCAAAATTATTCAAGCCCAAACTTATTAAGATATATCTTCACATAATTCAGAGGCCAGTCGTGGCGCAGCGGCAAAGAGTGTGACTGTAAAATCGACTGGTTGTGGGTACGATCCCCACTCGAGAATATAAAATATTTACTTACATTTATATTTAATTTCTTCGCTCTGTCTTCGAGGCAAATCGCGGCGTTGAGTTCCGCCACTCTACACGCAATGCCTCCAGAACTCGGCGGAAAGTGGGGAACGGTGTGTCTAAACACTAGGTTCCCTCTGCCTACCCTGCTGTGTGTGGAATAAAGAGTGAAGCTGATTGAGCACTTTTTTACAATTTTCACTACTATAAACAAACACAAACAGCTACTTACATAAATTATTATGTATATTACATACACTAGTATGCACTAGTGGGTGCCCTTAACTTATGTATTCGTGAATTATAAAATGTAAAAATTAGTTTTTTCTGTTCCCATATAAAATTCAAGAAATCCTCTCTTAGTGCCCAACTCCCTCAAATTTGACATATATGTACATAGATAATATACCAAATTTCCGCGTCTTACATTACGTACTTTCGATCTTGCAGCGTACATTGTCTGTCTGTCACTCAGCAACGAAAGAGTTTTTATATAATGTATAGAAAATATATATAAATACAGCTGTTCGTTCTTAATTGGAGTGGAAACTCGTTTCGTTTCAAAACGTCTAAACAGATGCGGATAACGTCGATAACACTAAGCCAGAGTCAGTGACAGTTTTCAACATCCACGAACAGATCTTTCCGTTCCTTTATCTTGTACTACACTTAAAGCAACTTTGATATCAGGTAGTAAATGCAATCGAGAAATGTCATAATATTAGCTACTTGCTAAAGATTATGATAAAATTTAAAAAAATAAATCAGCTTCACGTTGTATCCCGCACACAGCAGGGTAGGCAGAGGGAACCTAGTGTAAGACACTCCGTTCCCCATTTTCTGCCGAATTTTGGAGGCATTGCGTGTTAAGTGGCATAACTCAACGCCGCGCTTTGCCTCGACACCAGAGCGAAGAAATGGAAATATAAATATGTCATCTCATCGAGCGGGGATCGAACCCACAACCAGTCTGTTTTACAGTCACATTGTGTGCCGCTGCGCCACGACTGGCCACAAACTACTAGCTACTAGTAGATAAAAAGGTCCCAGAGTCGTCTGTTAGCGTTTGAATAGTGTTAAATCGTTACAGTAATGTATTTATTTGAGTTAAATGTAAGGTCAACGCAACGTCTCTTGTATATTTAACTCTTTTAAGCTAAAAAAAAAGTGAAATGCAAGGAAAACTTCCTTGCATTTCACTTTTTTTTTAGCTTTGCGCTCTATCTCTCTATGTAGAATAGGATAGGCACAGGGAACATAATGTTAAGAGTTAAGACACTCCGTTCCTCACATATTGCCCAATTTTCAAGATATTACGTGTTAAGGTAAGGATCTTATCGCCGCGTTTTGTTTTATTACCAGAGCGAGAAAGTAAACATCTTTTCCCCAGAGTGAAAATCGAATTCACTAACGACTGTAAAATTGAGCTTATTGAATGTTAGTCGCCGTGTTGCGCCACAACGGCCTTTGTATCCCTACACCTACATACTTAGAGAGCTAGAAAGGAACAGAGCGCAATTTCAATTATAATATTTTTGAAAAGTGCAAGAGAATGTATTAATATCACTAAGTTTTTTTACTTTATAATTATATGTTTACACGTATTTGATGTATGAATGTTATGTAAAAATCAAATCAAAATCAGCTTCACGCTGTATCCCGCGCTAAGCAGGGTAGGCAGAGGGAACCTAGTGTTAGGACACTCCGTTTCCCGCTTTGCCTCGACATCAGAGCGAAGGAATGGAAATATAAATTTAAGTAAATATTTCATCTCCTCGAGTGGGGATCGAACCCACAACCAGTCGGTTTTACAATCACACTTTGTGCCGTTGCGCCACGACTGGCCTCAACGAATGTTATGTGACAGAATAAAATATTATTTATTTAGCATAACAACACTTTTATTGTTCTTTTAATTAATATTCATATAGTTGTAACTATAGGAACATTTCATATTGTATTATAATAAATGTAGATTTAATTCCTTTTACTGGTATTTTTTTAAAAAAACCGTTTCAAAATAATCTAAAAGTAAATTAAAAATATGTACCACATCCACTTGTTAGATGTAAAAAATAGATATAAATAATATTTTAGTTCGTTTCAATGTTTCTTTGTAGAAATGGCCATATTTTCAAAGTACCTGTGTGACGTTAATCTAACAGTATGCCATGCTTAAGCTTATCTGGAGGATTGTCTACTTTGTTCTGCATCACATGACTTCTTACGTAACGCGAGAGCCCTCAGTATTCTATAGTGATTGCAGTTACCATTTTCATGTAAAACTAAGTCACGTTTACGTTAATGTTTCGATTTGTACAGTAGATTGAATTCGTTCAATATGTGTATGTCTCTCGCATTCGATTTATAATTGTTCTAAGGCAGTGATTCTCAACCTTTTTTTTGTTGCGGCACATATTTAACGATTTCAAAATTTGGCGGCACACAAAGAAAAAGATAAAAATTATTTACTACAACACACTGCATAAATAGTTTATGACAAAAATTTTAAATATACGAATTTTTTTTTGTGGATTTAATTATATATTCATGTTAATTTTTTTTTCTTTTAAAATGATATAATTTAATAATATTAACATTATTATATATTTGCAAAATTTGGCGGCACACAAAAGTGCCGCGGCACAGTGGTTGAGAATCACTGTTCTAAGGTATTCTATTTAAAAATTGTTGAGTAAATTGACGCCGTATAGCGTTTAGTGGTAAAATAGACATGACTTCTCTATTATAATATTTGCAATGGACGTGGATTCAAAGTTTTTTTTTAATCGTATAATCGATTTTAAAATTGTTTTGTTTCTGCAATGCAACTAGCAATGTCTATATATAGAATTGAGGCGTTTTTTATTTATATTTAAAATATAATTATAAATTTTATAATATTAAAAATAATTAATCCAATCATGGCTAGTCGTGCACAGGGGCATAAGCGTGTGACTATAAACGCTATAAGTTGTGTGTTCGATTCCGACTCGAGGAATTGAAATATTTAATAGTTGAAATTTGAAATTTAAGTGTCTTAACATTAGGCTCCTGCCTACCCTGCTACATGCGGGATACAGCGTGAAGCAGAAAAAAAGAATAAAATCAAAAAGAATAGTAAAGGTTAAAAGTGTTTATTTTATTACAAACAATCTACAACATTCCTACAGAAGACAACAGTTATTTTTAACGTTCAAAATATTCAAATATAACATACATACCTATATATTACTTATTTTAGCGTTTTGTGTACAGATCCATACAATGCTCTGCCATTATGTATTATTGTTTTAGATTCTATTCACCAACATTGCAACAAAAGGAGTTCCACCATTAGCAATTATCTCGTCTTTTATCCTACAGTTTTGTAATTGCAAAGTTTGAGCTCTTTGTTATGATAATCCTTTTCATATTTCTTATCTATCATTTAATCGGTTCAAGATGTCGATTACCTCGGAAATACTGATAACACCTTATCAATGCAACGGCCATGAAATGTAAATAAGCATTTTGAAATGCTATGTTTTCTTTTTTGGGATTTAGAAATAGGTCAAATTTGTTTTTTTTTTATAAAACTTGAAGTTACTTTATATCGTTATATTATTCCAAAGTACGATTCATCTTTAGCTATCATTTTAATTTGTAAATTTGTCTGTCAAAGATTTTTTTTTATTTTATGTACATACTATCCAAACTATAGGCAGAAATCCTCGTAAAAAAATACTCTTAATATATTTTGAGCTTTCCATACAATATTTTCTAAGATAAATCTTCCTTTCGATATATTATACTTCTAATCGACCATTTTTATCTATTAATTTTATTCATTAAAGTTAAATTGACATTTATTGGATTGCAAACTTTCTGTAGAGCTCACTCTTTTTTTCTTGTATTCTAAGAAGAGGCAGTTTGTTCTAATGAATTATTTATTACAAGGAGCTGTTATTGTTAATTTATATCGTACAAATCATAGCTAAAAATAATAAATACTACTCTGAGTGGGAATCGAATCCACAACCTGTCACATTTACACTCGGACACTTGTGCCTCTGCGCCAAGACTGACATCTGTAGTGTCTAGTCTTTTTTTTTTTAAAGAAGAACACTCTGTTATTATAAATTGGTATACGATGTATTAGTTCTTATTGTTAATTCATATCAATTACAAATCATAGCAATTTAGATAATTTGTTATTCATGACTAATTCCTAATATTTATCGCGTGACCTGTTCCTTTGGGGTGAACTAACGCAACCTACATTTGGTTGCCAGAAATAGTCATCGAGATAGCTTTTTGCGTAGTCTATTGTATTATGATTACTACTATATGGAACTAGGTTCCGAATCGGATGGCCAGGACTTGTATTTGGTGCTTCTACTGACGTCATATACAATGGGTCGTTTTGGATAAGTTTGGTCCGAGATATTTTATTGTTGGTTAGGGGAATTTTTTGTCGCGTAGACCGCTTTTTGTTAGTTGAATTAATTTTTAATAGAAATATAATAGATGAAAAATATTTTTGAAATTTAAGTTGTCCAATGTTCACTTTTTTGAAAGTTTTGCTACGTGTTTAGTATTCCTAAATATGACATCTGGAATAGTTTTTACAAGATTGGTTAATATAAAAAATAATCATTTCATAACCAAATTATATCTGTCCAAATTATATACACGCAATGAATCCAGAATTTGGCGGAAAGTAGAAAACACACGTGGCTTAATGACAACGAAGTGTTTTAACACCATGTGCACAGGTTCCCTTTGCTTACCATTCATGCTAAGAAAAAGCTGAAGCTAAGAAAAAAATTGTAAAAAATATTTTATTTAAACTATCAAACTTACTTTCTACAGTGGTATAAGTGTGGCAAAAGCCACAAAAAAAATCGAATACGGGCCGTGACTTGAACAAACCTGATTGACACGGGGCAGTGCTAACTGAGACGATCGTCTGACAGTTTAATGCGTGAATACTTAAGATAGTCGATGTCTGTAGATTGGTTATCTATCTGAATTAAGCAATGGAGCTGGAACTTGTGATTACGAATCTTTCATTCCAAAGACACCGACGGATGCTTATTTTTATTATAATTTTCTTTCGTCTTTACCCATATCGGTATGCAAACGGAACCTGTTTTAAAATATCCAAAATAAATTTAAAAAAAAATTATTTAATAGATACTTTAAAAAAATGTATGTATGTATTAATAAAATATTTTTATTTATTTTTCTTAATAAAACAACAATAAGCACAGTAGTCGTAAACAGAAAATGGCTTTTAAAAAAATTTTAATTTGACTATCTTTATAAATTGACGTCCGTGGTGCTTTCTTGCAATTTGTTGTTTTGAATCCTACTTTGATAAAACTTTATATTTATGACTAGCTTTTACCGGTGACGTCGCTGTCGATAGTCAAACCGAAATGACTAAGAGTTGTGTTCTTGGTGTTTGAGGCACTTAGAATGTAAGGCCTATATGTATATCCAAAACAAAAATGCTTTTCAATTCGAAAAAATAAATAGTTCTTGAGATTATCGCGTGTAAATAAAATCTATAGCTTTATAGTAGTAGTATTATAGATAAATGAGTGATAAATGCTGAGTGTTTTCGGATTCTCGTAAATTATTATATATATAAAAAAAATATAATAGGATATAGGTATTAAGGAGGAGAGAAAACAATAATATCAGATATCAATCATTAAGTAATAAGAATTCCATTATTCGAGTCCTACGTCCATCGTCAGCCCAGGTGATGATGGAGCTAGGACTCGAATAATAAAATTCTTCGGAGATTACGAGAAAACAACTCGAATTTAGGTGCCCATCTTCTAAGCTACATATAATTGCCAATTGCCAATATTCACGATGATGCAATTATTACAAGAGGATCAAATTCAGTTTCTTATATTTATTACATAGTAAAATAAAAACTTAGTAAAAATTAAATCTTCTATCGCTAGTCTAGTTCCCCATCTTTGCTCACTCCATAAAGTGTGAGATGGACGTAAAGATAAAATTAAATAATATAAAGCCGTGTCAGCATCACGCTGTATCCCGCACACAGCAGAGTAGGCAGAGGGAACCTAATGTTAAGACACTCCGTTCCCCACTTTCTGCCAAATTCTGGAGGCATTGCGTGTTGAGTGGCAGAACTCAACGCCGCACTTAGCCTCGACACCAGAGCGAAGAAATGGAAATATAAATTTAAAAAAATGTAAATATTTCATCTCCTCGAGTGGGGATCGAACCCACAACCAGTCGATTTTACAGTCACAAAAGCCGTGTCGTATGTACTATATCAAGGTATCGATAATTCCAAATACAATTTATGAGCACGTCCGTTGTTCCAAGGAGAGGACGCTCGAGAATTGAAGACGCAATTAAATCTATTTCGACATCAAAACAAGACGATCTATAAGTTTTAGTTTTAACCCAAATTCGCGGCATTGGTGTCGCGATATCCGCCTCCTGATATAACAGCCAAGGTTGTATTGATAACGCGAAGTGCATCTCGGTATAGATGAACTTGGTAAGCCACACTTGATTAATGCATGTACTTGACTACACATGTGGTTCTTGGTGAATGTTCTTACTTATTACTGACTATTGTAATTTAAATTAAATCGTTTTAAGCAATCATTTGCAAGATTTATTGTTTTTGGTAAATACTAAATATGTCAAAGACAAATTCTCTTTCTCACAGAGAAGTCGGTGAAAAATGTGGTAGTAATGAAAATCTGGAACAGATAAGCTGTGTAGAATTTTCTGGGATTCTTGAATGGGTTAGACCATCTGGCAGGTGACCGACCTCCGTATCTTTCCCTCCCGGTGTTCAGAACGATAGCCGCTCGAGCCTGATGTCTTCGCATCCTATTGTCCACACCAAATAACATGCAGGAGATGCGTGACAAATTATAAAAAAAAATCTTTTCACTTATAAAGATTCATTCAAATTCAAAATGGGTGCTGTTAAAAGAGTTCTTTTGTCACAAAAGAAATAAAAATGAGATGAGAGATACATTACAAGCGTAGCCTTGAGACATTTGCTCGTCTAGATAATTCGTGATCGGTGTTAAGGTTATTGTACTGCCATCCTCGCTGTTGCTTAACGTTCTTGCAACATCCTGTACGTTCTGTAGACATACTTATGTTGATGTCCGATTGTTTGGTATTTATTTTTTGTAATTATTTGAGAGCGGTAGGAGAGTGAGTTTAATTTAATTTAGTTTTTTTTCTTTTATTTTGTATTTTGTTTTTAAATGATTTTCACGTTTATATAGCAGTTTAAAGGTGTTGTTATAAGTTAACAAGAAATTAACTAAATTATCTTTCAATTAGTACCTGTATAATTATTTTAGAATTATAGAGATCCTTGTGTCAAACATTGTGCGGAAAAATCTCTGGGTAAAATCTTTTGGAAAATTCATATTAGAGGTACCCACTATTATAAATAAAGGTATAGGTAAAAAAAACATTTTCTTCTATACTTTTACAATATCAATATTGTTTTTACACAACATTATAATTTTTCATGTAAATACCGGGTATTTACTATAGGTATACGAACTTATGGGTACTATTTTCAATCTGAAACGACTACGCACTCATTAGGTGCTAACTGCGAGCTCATCCCGGGCATCGTGACCGAACCGAACGTTAATATAATTTTCATATACAATCTAATTTACATGAAATACCACAGCTTAGAATTTTCCAAACTGTTTTTTAATTTAAGTTTTTTTTTCGAAAATCTCTTTTTTTCCTGTATTTGTAAGGAGAAGAGAGAGTAGAGTTGGTGTAGATGAAAAGTAGCATGTTATTGCGGTCGATCACAAATTAAAAGACAGTCAATTTTATTATTTAAGTAATTTAATAGTATTGATAAATAAAGTTTCTTTTGTACAACTTACTATATGCAGAAGGTCAGTGAAAATAAAAATAAATAACCAAAACCCGCAATATGTTACATTCTTTAAAAAATCTGGAACGGTCATTTTCCTGAAATTATTATTAATGTAAATTAATAATAACTTAAGAAAAATGGCCGTTCCAGATTTTTTAAAGAAAACAGTACTTTCCGTTGTTTTCTTTGTTAAGTATATACTTTGACTGTTGAGTGTTGAGTGCGCATTCGCATGCACTGTCTAATCACTCAACTCGGAGGGTTGCCTCACGTCCACACATATGTGATAATTTAAAGATGCCGATGATATTCTATTATATCGATTATGATAGTGTTCTTGTATTATTAAATAATATAATACAATTGTTTTGACCACTTGATGTTTTGATGACGCGCAATGTCTCGTACGGACGCAAAGTGGACAACGGAGAGTGTATTCATCTCCGATTACTGGAAAAACCGTAAAAATATATAATGTTGCCATTAGGCATTTGTGACCGTGGTAGCGTAACGGCACAGTGTTTGGCTGTAAACGTGATAGTTGTGGGTTCGATTTCGCGAAATGATTCTACGTTTACGCCATCTGGTTACAAAACTAAGAGTGACGTTGAGTTTCGCCATTCAAACCGCAATGTCTCTAGAATTAGGCGAGAAGTGGAGAATAGAAATGTCTTAGTGGGGAAAGATTGTTTTAATACTAGATTCCCAGATTCCTATAGTTTGCCTACCCCACTATATGAGGGATACAACTTGAAGCTAAAAAATAACGATATCGAATATCGATTTTAGTAACTTTTATATATCGATGTCGTAATTCAACGAGCATCGAGAACAAATTGTATGACACAATATAATAATCTCCATGATAGCGGCCCACGTCGGCGATACCGGCCGGGGTAATTAGAGCCACCGAGCTGACGGGGCTCTTTAAATAAACATCAGGTACCTATTCTGAACTACGCTTTGTCGTAGATATTATATTATTCTTGGAACACTCGCTTATCGACAAAAATGTTACATATTATTATTATTATCACATGCATCTTTCTCGTTTTGACAGGTAAGTAAGGCCTTTGTGGCGCAGCGACTGTATGGCTGTAAACGTGACGGTTGTAGATTTGATTTCCACTCGGAGGACTGAGTTATTTTGATTTCCTCGCTGTGCTAACAAGACAAAGCGTAGCATCGAGTTTCGTCACTCAACACACAATCTATTGAAAATTGGGCGGGAAGTGGGAAACTGATTGTCCTAAAACAAGGTTCCTTCTACCTATCGAGCTGTAAGTGTGAAGCTAAAATAAATAAATAAAGTATACACTTATGAAAGATGATTTACTCGCATTTCTTTCATATTTGTATTGAATGACGTGACGATCATTGGGAACCTAGTGTTAAGACCCTCCATTTTCATTAATTCACTTCCGTTCCCTACTTCCCCCCGAATTCTGGAGCCATTGCATATTCAGTGGCCGAATTCGCCAACGCCGTACATTGCCCCGAAACCAGAGCAAAGAAATGAAAATAATTAATATTTAATTTCCTCGAGTGGGAATCGAACCCTGTCGCGTTTACAATCACACTATTGTGCCCCTGCGCCACGTCAGGCCTAAATTCTCCATTACATTTTATTAACATAACAAAAAAATAATTTTGGTAATCTATATTTTCTTCTCTTATCTAAGAGATTTGTAAAAAAAAACATAAGTTATATCATTTATTAGTAGTATTTTCATGTAGTTCTATAACTACTTGGTAGTATTAAGCACTTTCAGGAAGCTTTACCGCCCAATATAACAGTCAGTAGGGCGAAATAGGAATCCATTAGGAAAATTGCCTGAAAACCNTGGAAAAAAATCCTACGTCCAAACTGTTGAGGCATCTTGATTAATTTCTTTAGGTATAGGTTTGAAATATTTTACCCTATATGCTGTTTCCGTAAATGGAGCGCTGCCTCTTCCACCCTGTATATGTATAGTATAAAACGAAAAATAAAAACCTCACAGTTCTGGCATAGCAGAGTAGGCAAATTTCCCAAATTTTCGAAATATTCTATATTGATTCAGTGATCAAACACAAAGCCGCGCTTCGTCTATCAGTTAAGATGAGTGGTGATCGAACCCACGACTATCTCGTGTACAGTGACACCCTGTCCCACTGCGCCACGTCAGTCACGTACATATATAGATATGGAAAACTTATTAGCAAACACTTTGGCATCGTGATTCTCTGATTTATTGTAGATAGATAATGATTGTTTTTCACATTTTACTATGTTTGAGATCACCTTCGCTATGTTAGAGGCACGTGTCGATTTATTTTTCTAATATATTATATATAATATATCGCCCGCGTATATTGCGTTCAGTTCCGATGGGGACGAATTATTTTCATTTTCTCGCTCTGGTAACAAGACAAAGTTCGTATCTTGAAAATTTTGCGGTAAATGGATAACGGAGTGTTTTAACACTAAATTGCTAAACTGCTGCCGCGTGCCCTACCTATGAAAAACTTAAAAATATATATATTATTTAGTGTAAGTATGTAGAGAGTGAACCTACAACCTACAGCCAACGAATACTTTCACATACTCTACCACTTTAAAAATTTAAATTATTACAATACATTACATCTGTTACTTAAATAATTTATTTACAATGCGTTATTTAACTCTTTGTCTGAGGCTTTTGGTTAAGCGTTTTATTGCAAGTCCAAACGATGGATGTCCTTTATAAATGTATTTGTTTGAATTGTTACTTTGAAGAATGATAAAACTATTATTGCTTCAATTATTCCACCAGATTATATTTTATTATGTCTACCTATTATTATCTATTGTTATAATATAAGTGTGGTATGTGGCCGTCGTCGTGACGCAGGGGCACAATCGTGCGACTGGAAATAAGACAGTTTGTGAGTTCGATTCCCACTCGAGGACAACTTATATTTTGAATGCTTCGGTCTGGTAATGAGGCCACGGCTTTAAGTGCTGCCATTCAACAAGTAATGCCTCCAGAATTCGGCAGAAAGTGAGGAACGGACGTGTATTAATGAGAACAGAATGTCTTAACACTAGATTCCTAGGTTCCTTCCCAGGCTATTTGTAGGATACAGCGTAAAACTAAAAAAAAAAAGTAAATATCTTATATTACTACAAAGCCAATGTATAAGATATCGAATGATGATGAGATGCATGAGATTATTTTTTTCTAAATTGCAAAGCTAAAAATTTGTAAACATTAAATGTCAAATCTCTCCGATCTCCTATTTTCCGCCCCTCGAGTGGGATAACTCTAACGGGAACGGGAAAAAATGGGATACCTATTCCATTTTACGTAGCCGATTTAAGTCCACGCGATCAAAATTGCTGGTGACGACTAGTTTTTTTATATATTATCACGTTAATGGTGAGTACTAAACAAATTATTTTTTTAACAAAAAACTAAATAAAAAAACTTATTAAAATTTTACCTATGACTTAGAAATTGAATATCAAAACCATTTAGGTGTGATATATTCATTCGTCGCTTTCGACGATCTACCTATAAATAGCTTCGAATATTAGCTTCACGCTGTATCCCGCACACAGCAGGGTATGCAGAGGGAACCCAGTGTTATGACACTCCGTTCCCACTAATACCTTAGACTAACGTCATCAAAACTAAATATCTACGAGCATCCCTGGTTACTCAAAATATACTGTAATAAAAATGTTTCTTGCTTGCCAGTCTGTTTTATAGTTCACTGGCCGCCGCTTTTATTGCAAGGTTTTGGCAGTACAAACTTCTACCTAGCGGTTATAAAATTGCGTTTACGTTTAACGCACTTTTATAACTGTTTTGTGGCTTTAAATTATTTTTTCTTATCCTTTCTCTTTATTTTCTGCTTCACGCTGTATCCCGCATGAAGCAGGGTAGGCGGGAGACTAGTGTTGAGACACTTCGTTCCTCTCCGTTTATGTTACATACAAGGAAACAAGCAGCAACGAAATAAAATGTTCTTATAAAAACCGGACAAGTGCGAGTCGGACTCTGGGCGAGTCCGAGGGTTCCGTACAAAAATTGAAGGTCTCGAGCTTTTTCTGAAATTTGGTTTCCAATACCTTTTGAATGATTTTGTTAACTTCCAAAATTACATAATTAAATATCATGATTTCACGCACTTTTGAGTTGGAGATGAGGGGGAAAGGCATATTTTTTTGTTATACGTAAAAATTGGTGCGTCATAAAAAAGTAATAAAATATGTATTTAAATATGCCCAAATAAGCCCTTTTATCTGACACCTTACTTCAACTAGAGACTTCAATACCAAATTTTGACGTCTGTGGCTTTGATTCCCACTCCTTCTTGCTTCGGTGCCAAAGCAAAGCGCGGCGTTGAGTTCCGCAACTCAACGCACAATGCGTCCATAAAGTGAGGAACGGGGTGTCTCAACAATAGGTTCTTCCTGCCTACCCTCGTCATATACGACATACAGCGCATAGCTGAAAAAAAATCTACTTATTTACATAGTTAGGTAATAGGTACCATATTGAAATATAAACAAATAACTAAACATTTATTGGAACTAACGACATTTATTGGAACTAACGACAATATTACAAAGAATAACAACAAAAATAATATCTAAAATAGAAAATTCGTAACCGCTACAACCTCTCGCCGATCCACAGCCAACACGAGCGCATTCTGAACAATTTTAATAGCAAATTAGTTTTAATTGTGTGTCTCGAATGGTTAAAATTAAACATGACTAACTGACTCTTCCCCGAAATGTATGTATGTATGTTTAGTACTTTAATGTTGGAAATGGAACGAAATGAATAATGATATGTTGTTATTTCCTTAATATGGTAATGGTGGCGTTTATTGTTAAAATGTTATTTAATTTCATTTTAAGTTATTAAAAATATTCTCTATGTTTTATTAGTTTTTTTCTTTAATATTAGTTATTTTTTTTATAGTAATCTAGTTTATTATAAATAATTTGGTTTTTTTAAAGTGAGAAAATATTTCTTTTAATTCAATAAGAATTGTTATATCAATTTTATTATATTGAATATCACTATTATTTATAATATTCGTATTTTTTTAAATATTTTATATCGTATCGTATTGTAGTTGTTGTCATTTGTGTTTATTTGAATGCGAGTCGTCGGTTCGAGGCCGTCTGACTGTAAGCGCGATGGTTGTGAGTTCTATTTTTATTCAGAGGAATTAATTATTTTCGTATTCTCGCGGAACTTGACGTTGCGCTTGGTTCCCACTTTCAGCCAAATTCTGGACGCATTGCATGTTGAGTGATGGAATTCAACGTCGACAAATCGACACCAGAAGAAAAAAAAGCAAATATTTTATATTTCATTTCCCCGAGTGAGAATTGAACCAACAACTAGTCACGTTTACAGTCTTTTGCCCTGTGCCTGTGCCACAGCCGGCCTCAACCTGGGAGATTGATGTAATTAAGTTCTCAGAGTGAGAATTGAACCTTGATCTATTATTTATAGTAATGTATGACGACGACCACACAAAAATAAAAAAAAATACCATTATAGTATATATTCCAAAGATAAAAAGAAAACAAAACAAACACTAATTGAAACAAACACGACGTTTTTACAATGTTTTTGCTTTCAATTACTTATTTAATCATAATATTAAAAGTGAAATCGATTCATCGACTCCAAATAACTGCAACTATCTCGATTGTAATATATTTATCATTTATACCTGTTATTTGAATATCATCACTATCTTATGTCGATATCGTTTTATAATTTTATTAATGGAATAAAGTGATCAATAACCGGTATTTATTATACGGTATTTATTACGTACATGTGTCCGACAAAAAAATGTAGGTACTTGAATTATGTTTTCAATAAAAATCAGTTTCACGCTGTATCTCGCACACGGCAACCCTGTCGTGTGGGGGATACAGCGTGAAACTGATTTTTATTTGAATTGATACGCAGAAGAAATCTAGTGTTAAGACACTTGCTTGCCCATTTTCCCCCGAATTGTAGAGGCATTGCGTGCAGAGTGGCGAAACTAAACGCCACGCTTTTCCTAGACACCAGAGCGAATAAATCAAACTATAAATTTAAATAAATACCTATTATGTTTTATAAGAAGAGGCAAAGCTCGGTGTTGACTTCCGTCACTCAACACGAAATGCCATTAGATTTCGACAGAAAGCGGAGAACAGAAGTCTTAATAGCGGCGGAGTGTCTTTGCACTAGGTTCCCAGGTTCCCCTCCTACCATGCTATATGCTTAATACAGCATGAAGTTAAAAAAAAATATTCCTAAACTCAAATTCGTACTGTCAACCACCTGATATCTCCTATTAATACAAACTGGTGCTAGATAAGAACCATTAGGCACAGTATAAAAATAGAAGCAATGATTTCATAACAAACGATCCCTTTATGGTGACAACAGAGGCGTGGGTGCTAACTGCGAACACGTTGTAGGTATTGTGATTAGCCACCAGTGTTGCCGCTAAGCCGATTGTGATAAGACTCCCGTTTGGTGATAGTGTGGTGATCTGATAGTGTGATGCGGGGACGTGGGCGGCGTGTGAACAAATACTCGTCGAACAATGTCAAGTGAAGGTTTTTTACATGTAATCTAAGTTTCTTTTTTAAATCAGCTTCACGCTGTAACCCGCACACGGCAGGGTACAGAGGGAACCTTGTGTTTAAGGCATTGCGTGTTAAGTGGCGGAAATTTTTAGTTTTGCGTTATAGAGTTTGGTGATTAATAACTATATTTTTTTTTCATAGCTAGAATGTGACTGTGATGCGTTTAAAAAAATAAATTATAGAATTTTTATTTATTGCTTAATTTAAAACTAAAGAAAAGAACGATAGTTAAGAATATAATGTTATCCATTAAAATTTAATTAAAAATCCATTAGAAAGAAACAAACTTGAAGTCGTTCAAATCAAATTCAATAAAACAGTTATTTTGTAGCAATTTTGTTGAACAAAATACTGGTGGTGGTACATATTGATATAGCTTTTTAATAAAAAACACACTAAATGTTAAGAGAACTTTGCCAAAATACAGTAGGGAAAACTGCATTTAAAACGGTCAAGCCGTATCTGAGATTGACACGTACAAACACACAGACAAACAGGAAACAATCATAAATTTTCTTCTTGTGATTCTTATTTCTTTGCTAACTTTCCCAAATAATAGATTTTCTAATGTCTTCTATTTACACACCGCGATCATTTACAATTTTATTATATGTACTTATAGATTGTGTTTCTGAAGATAATTGTTAGATATAAATTTTAATTAAACTATTATATATTTGACTGAGTAATATATTTGCTTTCCAATTTATAATAAGTTATTTAACAATAATGCATACTCTCCACTTGTTTAAAAAAAACCCCTCAAATGTCCTGTCAAGTACCTATTCACCTAAAGATACTACTACATTATTCTTGTATACCTTCACATTTCAAGTAGTGACGCATTTCTAAATAGTGTATTTTATCAGTTGAATTTAATTAAAAACACTAATGTTTTATGCGGAGGCGAAGCACGGCTTTGAGTTTTGCCGTTTAACACGCAATGCCTGTAGAATTCAGCGAAAAGTGGGGAACGGAGTGTCTTAATATTAGATTCTCTCAGCCTACCTTACTATGTGCGGAATACAGAGCAAATCTAACAAAAATAATTCTAGGAACCAAGGAAGATTTCTGGAGATACTGTGTGTTTAGTCCCGGATCACAACGCCGTGCTTTTATCATCGGTACCAGATTGAAAATGGAACCCAAAACGTCCGTTAGTTACGTCCCTCCGCAATGACTGGCCCCAAAGTGCTCTATCATCGACTATCAACATATTGTAATCGATCCTGGACCCATTGATCTTCAATCTTCTTAATAAAAAAAATTCAACAAAAAAAAGGGAATTCTAACTAAAAGTCATAAGTATAGTAGAATCAGATAACGCTGTCATGGAATAAACAATATGGTGGCATCTTGCGTAAATATTTCTCTCAGCCAAGGCTAGATGAATGCGATGATATGTTGGTGTTGTTGCGTAGAAAGGTGATATTCTGTTTGTTTTTGAGAATTACTTAGTATTGGTTACTTGAATAGTTTCGACTATTTTACTTGATAACTATAATTAAATAAGGCTACTTTATTATTAAATTTAAAAAATCATTTCGATTTCTTAAAAAAATGTAGGTACTTACCTATATCATTAGCTTCTGTATCCCGTAGACGGTATCAAGCACGGTAGGTAGAAATCTAGTTTTAAGACGCTCCATTATCCATTTTCCACCGAATTCTCGAGGCATTGCGAGTTGAGTGGCAGAACTTAACGCCGCCCTTTGTTTCGACACCAGAGCGAAGAAATGAAAATAAAAAATATTTAATTTCTTCTATTGGGAATTGAACAAACCTGTCACGCTTACAGCAATCACACGCTGGTACCGCAGCACCACCGCGACTGACCTCAACCTACTTATCTTCATACACTTAAACAAAAACCCAAGAGCAGAAAATAATATTTCACTTTCTTCAAAGTAAATATACATTTATAATTAATGAACAAATAATAACAAAGAAATTATGAATACTTATGCTACTTGTTATGCGTAAGTACATTTTTAGTTTTATTTAAAAATCGTTAGTTTTTAAGTCGGTTCAATCAGAAATATTCTGTATTGTTGATATTAATAAAGTACCAACTACTGACAGATCTTTTTTGTTCTAAAATTTCATCCAATTAAAGTTTGACGCTACGTGTTGATTCAATATAGTTTAACTGGTATATTTTTTTTCTGTGGTCGTTCAGAATACCGGAAAAAAAGTAATAAGCATGTTACTAATAGTAAATTAAATTAATATGAAATATAATAATATTAATATAACAGGGTGTTAAGCATTTTTAAAGTATATGATAATATGTGTATTAGGTAATGACTAAAAGTCTAAAGACTAAAAGGTTTCGTAGAAAATTCCATGGCGTTTCTAAGACACACTTTTCATTCTGTTTTCATTTACAATATCGAGATATGCTATATTTGATAACAATTTAAAAATCTTCCTATAATAAATGATAAAATGTTATAAAAACATATCATCTCGTTATCGTGCTTAAGACTGTGTGTCCTGATTGCACCCAATTCAATAATGTATACCTACTTATTATATATTTTGACAATTTTTTGGACTGATAAAGCCATCGAACAAAGTAAACTTATTATATTTAGTAAATTATTAAAAACTGTAATAATTGAAAAAGTTTCTAAAACGGACAGTCAAACAGCCAGTTCAACCAAACAAACTCTTTACCATTATAATAGCTATTGGCAAGACTTCTTGTAATATGTCAAATAATATTAAGAAATTGTATGAATTAATTATCATTTGGTACTATTGCAATCAGAGATAAGACACACGATATATGAGTAAAGCCTCAAGATGCGACGGTAGTCGTTAAAAGTAACGGCGTAACGGATCGCACTCGTGTCTGTACCGTTACTATGTGTTAGTATTTTTTCAACGACGAAACTTTTTCATAGTTCATTTATTACAAGTTTTTATATGAGAACGACAAATTTTATATTATAATATTAGATTTTTTAATCCTCAATGAAAGCGCGACGTTGAGTTCTGCCACTCAACACGCAATGCTTCCAGATTTCGGCGGAAAGTGGGGAGTGTCTTAACATTAGGTATCCAAGTTCTCTCTGCCTACCCTGCTATGGCCCGCACATACAGCGTGAAACTAAAAAATATCCTCAAAAAATTAAAACACACATAAAATCAACAAAGCCTTCATGATCTAGTGGGATAGCTTTAGACTTTAAACGTGATGATTGTGGTCTCCATTCTGAGGAATTATTATTACATATTATTATTTATATATCCTTTATGTGATAAACAAAGCGGGCCGTCGAATCCAGCCATTCCACACTGACAGTGGGAAACGGAGTGTCTTGACATTAGGTTCCCTCTGGCTCGCCTCCTGGAAACTAGATGGAAACAAGGCCGTTAAATATCCTTGCTGAATTGTTTATATACTTACAACATTTTCTTTTATTTGTACAATTAAGACAAAGAATGGCATTGGGTTCCGCCATTTGGCATTGCTAGTAGTCATCAACTTCTTACTGCTCAAGGCAATATTAAGAAATAGTTGTATTATATATCAACATAATAATTTACGAATACAAGCCTAGAATATATTGCGCTAAAATATTTTTATTAACCAACTTCAAAAAATAATAAACTAAATATTGTTAAAAATATTATTAACATTTTTGAAGTGTTATTCCACACTTAGGAAAGAAAAATACTTATTAGGACCTTGAATAAGTTGCTGCTGTTTTTTGAAAGATGGCGTTGTGGCACTCTGTGCATGGAATTTCGTACGGTAACGATTCACCAAAGTAGTGTATATGTAACCTCAAATTATAGTAGAAGTGTTTACTACAGTGTCAACTACATATTTATTTTCCCTTTGTGAAAATGTGTACTTTTGTGCCAAATAAATTGTTTTTGCGGGGAATTTTATTGCACTGCTTTATTCAGAAAAAATCTGCAGCAGAAGCACACAGAATTCTCGTTGAGACAATGCTTTGTCGAATACAACGTGCAGAGACTGGTTTAGGCGCTTCAAAAGTAATGATTTTGACCTTGAAGACAAAGAGCGTTCTGGAGCACCGACAAAATTTGAAGACAGAATTGGAGGCATTGCTTGAAGAAGATCCATGTCAGACGTTAGTAGAGCTCGGGAAAACGTTACAAGTAGATGCGTCAACAGTTTCAAAACGTTTAAAAGCGTTAGGAATGATCCAAAAGCAAGGGCATTGGGTGCCGTATGAGTTGAAGCCGAGAGACGTAGAACGACGTTTTCTCATGTGTGAATTGTTGCTTCAACGGCAAAAGAGAAAAGGTTTTCTGCACCGTATCGTCACTGGGGATGAAAAGTGGATTCACTACGACAATCCAAAGCGAAAAAAATCGTGGGGCATGCCGGGTCACGCATCAACATCGTCGCCAAAACCAAATATCCATGGTTCTAAGCTTCTTCTCTGCATTTGGTGGGATCAGCAGGGCGTAATTTATTATGAGCTGCTTAAACCTAATGAAACTATCACGGGAGCTCGCTATCGACTTCAGTTGATGCGTTTGAGTCGCGCTCTGAAAGAAAAGCGGCCACTATACGAGCAGAGACACGACAAAGTGATTTTATTACATGATAATGCTCGGCCACATGTGGCAAAACCAGTCAAAACTTACCTGGAAACACTTCAATGGGAAGTTCTACCCCACCCGCCGTATTCACCGGACATAGCCCCCTCCGATTACCACTTGTTTCGGTCGATGGCGCACGGTTTAAGCGAGCAGCGCTTCCATTCTTTTGAAGAAGCCGAAAAATGGCTTGATTCCTGGATTGCCTCGAAAGATGAGTCGTTTTTCCGACGGGGGATTCAGTTGCTACCAGAGAGATGGGAGAAAGTGGTATCTAATGATGGACAATACTTTGAGTAATGTCATTGTAAGCATTATATTTTAAATTATTTTTTTTAAAACAAAAAAATATACATAACTATTTAACTATTCAAGGACCTAATATTTAGAAAACGCCCCTCCTGGAAACCGACCAGGTCCTGGTTGGTCCGGTTTCCAGAAGGCGCGGGTTCGAGTCCCGCTACGTTCAAATTCTTATACGTTTTCTAAAAAAAAAATTTGAATGTTATCTAAATAAGTAAATATTGATCATTTTATCTGTGAAATGGAGTAAATCATTTGCTCCAATTCTCCCAATCTCCGGTTACAGTTACCCGACGACTGACAAACGCGTCTATTTTCGTAAGTCATGTCGTTTACTGGTCAGTCGTGTTTACCTTGCGCGTTTCGTTATGCGGAAGAACAACGGCAACCTGCAAAGATTCAAAGTTAATAGTCTAAAGATGAAATTACAGCACTTTTATTTAAATAAATATTGGATAAATATGGATTGAGGCCGGCCGTGGCGCAGGGGCACAAAGTGTGCCTGTAAATCGACTGGTTGTGGGTTCGATCCCCACTCGAGGAGATGAAATATTTATTTACATTTATATTTTCATTTCTTCGCTCTGGTGTCGAAGGGAAAGCGCGGCGTTAAGTTCCGCCACTCAAGACGCACTGCCTCCAGAAATTGGCGGAAAGTGGGGAACGGAGTGTCTTAACTTAACTAGGTTCTCTCTGCCTGCTGTGTGCGGGATACAGTGTGAAGCTGAAAAAAAGAAAAAAATATATATTGGATAAATTGTATGGCTTTTGGTATAGTTTAGATTTAATTCGTTGGTATTTCGTTTTGGTTAAACGATAATCGGATACTTTTATACTTTTACCTTGGATACTTTTATTTGCATATTTTATCTTATAAAATTTCGCAATTTTTTTTTATTTGCGTCTACTAACATTTTAAGTTGGTGTAAAACCTATTCTAGAAAGTAAACTTATTTATTCTATTATAAAATTAATATTTAAATTAATATAAAATCAGTATGAAATCAAGATCATTTGGTGTTCGTGCAGGATAAAGAGTGACTGATTATCTTGCCGGATCTTTTTAGCAAAACTGCCTTTTAACCTGGTGGTAACTCCTTTGTTCATTTGATACAAAATTACTTGCAAAAATCTTTTTCAGTAAGGAATCAGTTACATTGATTTTGCATTATCTTTGGAATGAGCACAGCATGACTAAACAAATTCTCCCCATCCAACCCGTATTATGCGAGATTTTCACTTCACGCTGTATCCCGCACATAGAAGGCAGAAAGAATCTAGTGTTAAGGTACTCCGTTTCTCACTTTCTGCCGAATTCTCGAGGCATGGCGTGTTGAGTAGTGTAACTTAACGCCGCGCCTTGCTTTGTTGCCAGAGCAAGGAAATTCAAGTATTTATTTCGATTCCTCGAGTGCGAATCGAACCCACAACCGTCGCACGCTTATGCCCCTGCGCTACGACGGTCTCATGGGAGAAATGCTCGTAAAGAAAGAAAAATCGTTATCTCATGTCAGTCGAGATAAATAAACATTGTTGTGTGTGTTCGGCAAAACCACTTAAAACACACACACTGTTGACATGTTAATACGGTTAAACAGTGATCAGCGGTTTTTGTCTTTTTTAAATATTGTACTGTGACTTCCATTATACCGGAAACCACTTATTTGTTTTTAATGTAAGTCACAAGACTGGTCGTTTAGTGTTGTTCGTGTTTATTGATACAAAAAACAAATGAAATCTGCTTGACGCTGTGTATAACTTAATGTTACAGCACTCCGTTCCTCAATTTCCGCCGAATTTTTCGACGCATTGCGTGTTGAGTGGCGGAACTCAACGCCGGGCTTTTGCCTTGGTGCCCGAGTGAAGAAGTGAGGATTACAGTCTCACCCTTGTGCCTCTGCGTCACGATGGCCACATTTATTGATACAAAGTTAAATATATTTGTACTTGAAATAAAACCAGCCACAGGATATCTGGTACTGGCGAAATCAAATTGTTGAAACTGTCATAAATTAAGTGTAATATGACATTTTTCGTCTATTTTTAGGTCTTTCGTATCTGAAAGTAGGGTAGGGTTTTTCACAAAAAGAAATAATGTTTATATCTAGCAGTCAATTCTTGATATTTTTTATTTGCTTTTTAACCTTGTATTATAATTAATTATCAATCGACCTTAAATTTATTTCGCTATACATGTCACGCTGCCTCATTGTGTATTGTTAATTGTCCAAATAAATACATCTTTGATACGCGCTGAATAGAAACTAGTATGAAATCCTTGACTTTGCTACATGACCGAGTGCAACTAAAAGTCCACTAGAAATTAACTTTAAAAAATTTAAAAAATTAAATCAGCTTCACGCTGCATCCTGCACACAGCAGGGTAGGCAGAGCCAACCTAGTGTTAAGACGCTCCGTTCCCCACTTTCTGCCGAATTCTGGAAGCATTGCGCGTTGAGTGACAGAACTCAACGCCGCGCTTAGCCTCGACACCAGAGCGAAGAAATGGAAATATAAATTTAAGTAAATATTTCATCTCCTTGAGTGAAGATCGAACCCACAACCAGTCGATTTTACAGTCACATTTTGTGCCTCTGCGCCACGACTGGCCTCAACAAATTAACTTCAAAAAGTATTAAATCAGCTTTATGCTAGTGTTAAGACATTCCATTTCCCACTTTCCGCCAAATTTTTCAAGGCATTGCGCGTTGGGTAGAGGAACTCAACGCCGGGCTTTATGCCAGAGCAAAGAAATTAAAATAAATAATAAATCATTCCCGCGATCGGGGATCGAACCCAAAACCGGCGCGTTACAGTCACAGCCTCAAGAAATAAACTTATTTCTCATGTAAATTATATGGAACTATAACATATATCATGTATGAAATAAGAGCTTAATTAACAAACCATATTTAAGACTAGATGAATTTTAGTTGGCCGACTAAAATTGTTTGAACATATGTCGTTGCATATATTTTCTCAGCAAGTCGGCGCGTGCGCATCGCGTCGGCGATATAAGCCAAGCTAAGCTAGCTAGCTAGTTTAGCAAATGAATGTTGTGAGCGTTGATTGGTGAGGAATTAGAACTTGATACCCTTTTGTGAACGAAATTGTGCTCTTATAATTGATTAAAAATAAACTAAATAATAAATAATCTTTTTGTACACAAGATAGATAATTAGAATAAAAATCATGAAAAAGGTTTATCAGATAAATAATAAATCAGCTTCACGCTGTATCCCGCACACAGCAGGGTAGGCAGAGGGTACCTAGTGTTAAGACACTCCGTTCTCCACTTTCTGCCGAATTCTGAGGGCATGGCGTGTTGAGGCATTGCGGGTTTAACAGATATTTATTTATAATTATAAAATAAGGATTTGTTGAATGACGTCCTTATTTTTTTTTAAATACAGCAAAAAGAGATTCACATGTTTGAAAATTGAGTTCTTCCTTTGAATTTCAAGTATTGTATTGACTTCTTAATTAAGATATTCATGGATCGTGATTCATAAGAGCGAACAATAATGTGCGAAATGTATACCAGTATAATTTTCTCAATACAAACATTTGCTTCGTACGAGTATTGAACCCGTGACCTTCTCGGTGAGGTTTAACGTATCTCAAATATTTGCACATGTGTCTTAATTGAGACGACCATTATTAAGTGATTTGCGACGACGCACGTTTTATTATGATAACTGTATAATGTAAAACAATCTTTGAATGAACTTAAACTTTTTGCATTATTATATTTTCCATTTCCATTTTCCATTTCCAATTTTTGAGACATTGCGTGTTGACTAGCGGAACTCAATGCCGCGCTTTATCTTGGCACCAGAATGAGGAGATGAAAATGAGAATAATTCATTTCTCCAGGTGGAAAATGACTCCACAGCCGTCGCGTTTATGGTCAGACATTGTGCTACACCTCGACGACGACTTCATTTTATTGACTTCTGTAATCTGTAAGGAACAGCTTCACGCTGTATCCCGCACACAGCAGGGTAGGCAGAGGGAACCTAGTGTTAAGACACTCCGTTCGCCACTTTCTGCCGAATTCTAGAGGCATTGCGTGTTGAGAGGCAGAACACAACGCCGCGCTTAGCCTCGACACCAGAGCGAAGAAATGGAAATATAAATTTACGTAAATATTTCATTTCCCCGAGTGGGGATCGAGCCCACAACCAGTCGGTTTTACAGTCACACTTCGTGCCGCTGCGCCACGACTGGCCTCGACTAAATAGTTAATATAAAAAAATTCTTCGTAGCATAACACAAAAGTCTATTTTGTATATTATTCATCATTTCTAATTGAGGATATTCTTGTCCTTGCAACCAGCCGAATTGGTTTTGTCATTGCTTAGTTGTTAAGTGACGTCATTGCGGTTTAATTAGGGCAACTCTGACTAAATACGATGGTTCTAAGTTCAATTCTTAATTTAAACGTATACGTAATTTTCATATAAGTGTTTTCGGTTTGCTTCTACTAAACTGCTTCTTCACCAAGTATGCAATATTATTATTAACTAAGAGAGAAATGAGAAGTGGAGATGAAGCTAAAATCTAATAAAGTTTCTACTTTTTCTGTATTTTTAAAAATCAATAAAGTATTAAATCAGCTACCCCACAACCAGTCGATTTTACAGTCACATCTTGTGCCCCTATGATGGCCTGCCCCTGCTGCAAAAAAAATGATTTTTTTTAATAAAGTTTTATATGCTATCGTCAAGATGTTGAGTTTCGCCACTTAACATCCAATATCTCAATATTTCGAAAATTGGATTGTGGGTGGGTAACAGCGTCTAAATGTCAGGTTCCTTCTACCAGCGGGAAGCTTTTAAAAAAAAATAATGTTTACTTAGACTTACCACTAAGTTCACTGTACCCCTCCAATCCTAAAGCGGTGACTTCATAAGAATAGTAGGTAAGTATCTAACCAAGTGTAAAATGTATGTGGGAATGTGACGTACACCGTGACGGCTTAGGCTCTGTTTGAACAGTTGCAATCCGAGCGTGGGCATTACAGGGCGAATCCAACTCTTTTACCAACTTAAATTTACATTCAATTAAGAAAAAACCATTGAAATACACACCCTATGTGATAGTGATAAGAGTTATAAGTGATTTTAGTAGCCGCTTGTCCCTGATAACGAATATCGTTCTTATCGCCTTGTAATATAAGCTTCGTTTTAGCTAATATTGGTTAAAGTTTAGTTTGTTTAAGTGAAAGTTTTTCATTTTACTTTTATAGTTTATTTGATTTTGTTGTGTATTTTCTAAGTAGTAAGGTGTTTTTTTGTGTGGCATCAACTTTGGTTCGTAGTTCATGAACGAACATTCTCCAGGTATGTCGGTTCTAAAATGATTTAGAATTAATCAAATTCTTATTATAATAATAAGTTTATTGTCTGTTAGTGATATTTAAATGATTTGTTGATTATAGAAGAATATTTTTAAAGAATAAAATTAAAGAAGAAGAGAAAAATTAAGAATAGTTTAAAATTAATGTTTAAAATTAAAAATTTTAAATAATTAAAAATGTATGTTTTGTATTTCTTATTTTGTTCTTCGCAATCTTTTAAAATCCAATTTTATTTATTTCTTTCTTTTTCCTATAAGAAATACTGGCTTAATATGTAACTTGCATTCTTTTAAATGGTGAGAATATTTTGATATTGTAAAAAAGAAAGTGCCTTACTTGATTGCGTCTTAAGTAGTTTTCTAAAATAACTCGATAATGTTTGTTTAATTTTACATGTAAATATAACATTTAAATTATATTACATAGATATATATATATATACTATCATGCAGTTTTTAATTTTATTATAATACAATAAAAATAAATATGTAATGATTACATTTAAAATAAAAACATTTTTAAATGTAATCATTTAAAAATGTTTCTTTTTTTAATTTACCCTAAATATTAACTGATTAACACCCATTAGAGAAAATCTATAGATAAGTATACATATATTTTTTTTTTCCATTTTGCTTATTTTAAATGGATGTTAGGTGGCAAGGATCTTACCCTGAAATTATATACACTGTATGTAACACAAATGAGAAACTTTCAGTTTTTCTAAGAAACTTTCAGTTTCTTAGAAATATCATTAAGTCATACACACAGACAGGAAAGTATGTATTTCTCAATTTGAGTGATTCATTGATGTATTTACTATGTAATTGAGTTATATTACTTTTATAATTATTTTAGGGAACTAAATAACATTTTCTTAATATAAATTTTGTAAAACACATATTTTGAAAAGTTGGACCTGCTTTACCACGATTCAGTAACTTTTCTTGAAACCGAAAATCCGAGCATATTACCATTTAAATGGCAGTAATGGATAAAAACTGTCTATAATAAGCGACTAAATAAAAACAATATATTAAGATTATTCGCAAAAACAGATTATTTACAAAACAGATAGAGAACCTCAAACAAAAAATATCAATTTTCATTTTTTAGCACATAGTCGGTAAGTAAAGCGGACGTGGGAACCTAATGTTAAGGAACTTTATTTCTCATATAGACATTTGATTCTGCCAAATTCTTGAGGCTTTGCGTGTTAAATGGCGAACCTTAATGCCGCGCGAAATGTACCCACAACCATCGCGCTTACGGTCGAGGTGGGGCACAAGCCCCACGACGAATATAATATATTATTTATATTAATTTCTATGTATATTAATTAATTTATATTTTCCACTCTAAGTCCACGTCATTTACTACGAGAAGTCAAATAAGACGCACGTCTCTTACTCACTTTCTTAAGCCTTATGCTAATTCTTATCACACTTTGAGACCGTTTTCAGTTTATTTATAGACTGATAGCTGTTCTATTTATATGTAAATTTCTTTAAACGTATTTTACGTTGTTCATTTTCCTGCTTTACGTTATAATGTAAAGATTTCATTGAGGCCAATTGTCGCCCAGTGGGTTCGATTCTCGATTCGAAATATTTAATATTTTAATTTTTCGCTGTTGTGCTAAGACAAAGAGCGGCGTTGAGCTTCGCCACTCAACACGCGATGCCTCCAAAGTTCAGCGAAAAGTGGAGAGCCACATGTGGGATACAGTGTGAGGCTAAAAAAAAAGAAAATAAAAAAATCTTCATCAAGTAGGTATTATATTTTGTCAGTTCCACGCTGTATCTGTATGGTAGGCAGAGTTACTCGAGTCAGAAAACGCTCCGTTCTTGACTCTCTGCCCGAATTCGATTTGTTTTGCTTCCGTGAGTATTCAACTCTCAAGCATCGCGATTACAATGAAATGCCGTTCCACTACGCCACCATAGCGTCTTGGATCGAATATTTGAAACTGATAGTATATTATAATTATCAACGGAGAGTGGAGTGTCTTAACACTAAGTCCCTTCCGCCTATCCTGCTGTGTGCGGGATACAGCGTGAAGCTGATTTTAAAATAAACAATTAACAACTACTATAGTAAATAATAGAGCACTCTATTATTTACTATAATAGTACAATATCTAGAGAACTCGAGTGCATATTTACAATCGACTGCCTTTCATATTATTAACCTCATAAAACAACTTTGAAACACAAAGTGTTTACATCGTTATAAATTATAAGAGATAAGATTTATTTTAATATTGAACCTTAATCCTTTACTTTCTTATCCACGTGCGTCGACTGTCTGCCATTGCGGCGCTTATCTCTGGAAGGTGGTGGTATTTATATTTTCTATGGCGATGTCTTAGCTATATGCTTTATGTTTTCCACGTTATACTCATAGACGTTAATTACAGTTAATTAACATTAGCCCTAATTTTATTTTGTTTTGATTGTACGTGGCAAAATGTTATTAATTTTGTATAATATGTAAAAAGGAAACTTTATAGTTTTGATGGTGGCTTGACCCGAACTGATCAGCTGTTCCGTGCGCTACCCTAAAATATGTACCAACTAAATAATAATAAGCCTGAATGGAAATCAAACCCACAACCGTTTCGTTTACAGTCAGAGATTGTGCAAACGCAATTACATAGAATTAATTGCATCATGCTTACCATGTATGTGGTTTAACATTATTGATATTTACAATTTGTCAGCACAGAAAAAACATGTCAAGTAAACCAGTTCGTTTCTACGTGACAGCTTAGACGATAACGTGAAAAGTTTATTTTGTGTTTGTTTTACAAGAAACACACTGACATGTTGATCGGTAGTAATCTAAAAAACTACAGAGAGTTACTTAGTTTTAAGACACTCTGTTCTCCACTTTCCACTCAATTTTCGAAACATTGAGTGTTAAGACAAAGTACTAAGAACGGAGCGTTTTGTCTTATTACCAGAATGGGAATCGAACCCACGACGAATGTGATTGACCTTCACGATCAGATACTGTGCTACTGTGCCACGACGATTTCAAAGGTTTTTATTTATTTTTTATTTTAGCTTAAATAACAACTAAAAGTGAATATGAAGTTACACATCGTTGTTTCTTTTTACCTGCTGTATTGGAAGGAAAGATGTTGCCGATCTCATTTTAAATCTTTTTTGCATAATTACCTTTTTCTTTAAAACTTAAGTCAATTTTAAATGACCTTATAAATTAAGTATATATGTATATATAAATGAAAAAAAAAATAGCAGCCTACAAGCCACACTAGGCACAAGGGACTTAAGTACATCTCATTCTTATTGCAATTTTTTTCTTACTTACATCAATTTAGTCCAAAAGAAAGCGGTGCCTTTCAGTAAATTCACACGTCAATGTCTATATCTAGATGTGACCACGATGGTTGTGAATACGATCCCAACTAGAGAACAAATTAATTTTAATTACTTTAAAGTAAAGTACGGCGTTGAGTTCCACCATTCAATATTCAATGTCTCCATTTCAATTAGAAAACTGAGGGCGGTGTGTCGCTAATATATACAGCGTGATGCAAAAATAAATATAAAGTTATATATAACTTAATATGTATTTTAAGTATCACGCAACCACTACGTGATAATCTGATAACAATGATAACAGAACAAATTAATCAACACCCACATTTTCAACACCTAGCTTCGTTAGTTGCTATTCGACTCTAGTCTGAATAGGTCGTGTCTCTTTACTATTAATAATTAGTTATATTTAATAATAAATAGATTTTTTTTCGCAACGTAGAATATTGTGTTTTATAGAAGTAAATATCATTTTTAGATATATTTTTTTAGTATTATTTAGATTGTAAATGTATTATTAATATGGTGTTACGGCGTTAGGTTCCGTCAATTAATACGCGAAGTCTGAAATGAGAACAGAGGGATTTAGTATTGGGTTCTTTTTATTTTCTATATTTATAGCACGCACAGACGATACAGACAGAACAGAGAGAAACTACTGAACTACTACTACTAAACTTAGAAACATGAAATTTAACATGTAGGTTTCTTAATATTTTCATAACTAAATATAACTTGGAATCTATGCGGATTCAAATTTGGATAAATATATTAATTACAATTTCCACGGAAGGCAGGCGGAAGTTTTGTTTTTTAGTAAAACAATGTAGGAATCACGATTTGACAATTCCTTTTTAAATGCGCTCGAAACTTCTCGTTTCTTTTTATTATCTGTTGGCTTTTTTTTCTTTAATAAATTTTGTTATATTTTTTTAATTGCAAACAGGATGTTGACTTTCTGATTTATAAAATAATGTATGTGATTTCCGTAAAACAATCATTTAATAAAATACTTTTAATATTTAACTAAAATAATAGTGATGTGCGAAAATAATATTCATTTTATTTATCACATTAAAATGTAGGTACATCCTGTACATTTAAATTTAATTTAAACAAATATAATATATCGACGAAATTTTATTTGAACAGTGTCCAGATTACTATGCAATTATAGAATTTGTCTTAGATTATTGACGGTAATAAATTTCTAATCGCGCTTTTATTACAATTTACAGCGCAATCAAAATCGGTTCAGTCGTTAAACGCTTCCGCCGCGTCTGGTACTTTAAACGTTTGTTAAATAAATATGTATATACATTATATGTATGAAATCGTATTTTAGGATAAGCAATAAGAGCCTTGTTATATAGCGCACCCTTCTCTATTACAAGAATCATATGTTGTATTGCGGAACTTAACGCTGCACTATCTTTACATATAAATATTCTTCAATGTTTTTTTTCTTTGTCATCTAAGATTGTTTTACTCTGTAAAGCACAATTCTTACATAAAATTGTTTTTTTTTTATTTAGATTATATTGCATATCCACCTTCGTGAGAGTTGTGTGTTCCTTACAATAGATGCTACAATGCCTACACTAATTATTGAGAAGTTATTAGCCAAGCTTCACTGGGCTGTAAGTAGTGTCTTATTTTTATTTATAAATAGTGATTTTACTCTATTTCTTCACATAAGAGGCCATAGTGATGCAATTGCATAGGGTCTATCTATAAACGTGTTGGTTGTGAGTTCGATTACCATTTAATATAGACACTAGATTCTCTCTATCTGCACTGCTTTATTTTTTTCCTATTTTTGGGAAATTTAAGTAAATAAATAACGTTGTTTTTCGACGATGATAAGTAGTATGAGTAGTATATTTTTATTTTTGCAAGAAGTTTATACGTATATTTAAGTAAAATGAAAAGTTACTTTATTTATTGCACTGGAGTACAGTTGGTCTCTCTTTTTAAATTTTTTTTTGCTTTATTGTGATATTTTAAACAATCGTTTACATACAAAAAAAAATGATTTTGAATATCCTTAATGTATGTGCCTACCTACATGTGATTATTATCTATACTAATATAATAAGGCGGAAGAGTTTGCTTGTTTCTTTAATTAAACACTCAAATCTCTGGAAATACCGATTGGAATTACATTTTTTTAATTGGTATGAAAGCTACGTTCATCAAGTGTCCTAAAAGCTATATAACACTACAGTTTAATTCTAAGTTAGCCTTAAATAACGAAATAACAATAATAAGGAACGCCATCGTATTACTTTAACCGCGTGCGATGCCGAAATAGTTAATTATATGTAAGTACTTTGTACTACAAAAACAATTAATTTCGTAGATCTAAAATAAAGTCCGCGACAGCGTATATCTATCTTTTATAAATAAGTCACAATAAGGCGATTTACAACAAAAAAATAATTGAAAACTGCAAGATGATATTTCACCGTTTTTTATTCGAAAAAGATATTGAAACTTACAGCGACAGTTGTTCCATAACCAAGGAAATTTTATAAAGATAAGATTTGGCTCTTACAGCATGTAATTTGGACTTATACTTTTCGAGAAAATGTAAAATTAAAAGAATTCAACACCCTGTTTACGGCCGCAAGCCTAGTCTGGTGTCCCGTGGGGGACGCCTTTGCTGCCGATGACATCCTCTTATGCAGGCACGTAGTGCTTGCACTTTCTAATAATTACGAAAATTTATTGAATGTATAAATTATATATTTTATTAGGTGGTATGCGGGCGAAGCCGCGCGTGGGCCGCTGTTGATAATATGAAATGATTGAAATTCTATTAAGATTATTATTATTAATAAGTGAAAAAAATCATTACTACTCCTTTCTATGTAGTTAGAGAATATAGTTACCTACTAATTAGTACTAAGTCACAAAGATTTTCATTTTCCGCAGTATATTTTTTTATTTTAAGTTATTAACATATATTTTAATTTTGAAGCCACAACCAATCAAGCTTTCTGTCCAACTCATAGCATATTTTTGTATTTAAAAAAATATCTTATATATAGTTTAGTTTACATTAAGACTCGTATTTATAACCTGTCTATGGAATAAAATGTCATCTCAAGATCGATCTCAGACTTGAGAGCGGTTTATAAATACGGGCTTAAGTTCGTAAACAATGTGACTACGTGATCTTAGCTTCGGAGGAAAATGTACCTTGTCAAATAACAATACGCATACTATCAATACCGAGAAGAACTTTGCGAATTAATAATATTATGATGCTATTCATAAATATATAGTTATTCATATTAATATTATAAAATTGTATACTTTGTTTGGTTGAATACGCTAAACTCAGGAACTACTAGTTAGAATTGAAAAAAAAATCGTGTTGGGTGGTCCATCTATCGATAGGGACTAAAGTAATGTATACCACATTACATCACACTATGAGGCCAGTCGTGGCGCAAAAATCAATGTTTATAAGTTGAGGACAGTCGTGGCGCAGGGGCACTAGTGTGTGACTGTAACGCGCCGGTTGTGGGTTCGATCTCTAGTCGAGGGAATGAATTATTATTTATTAATATTTCTTCGCGCTGGCATGAAGGTAAAGACCCGGCATAGAGTTTCGCCACTCAGCACGCCTCGAAAAATTCGGCGTAAAGTGGAGAACGGAGTGTCCGAACAGTAGTTTTCCTCTGCCTACCCTGCTGTGCGCGGGATACACCGTAACGCAAAAAAAATACTTCACATTATACTTTAGATCAGAGCTGTCTTGCACTTACAATGTGTCACGTGTCTGCCAGTTATTTCCAGTGTTTTTATTTTTATTTTTTTATCAAAATGCACTCTGCAGTTTTTTTTAAACATAGTCTATATATCATTTGAACGTCAAAGATACGAAACATGTTGCACATTCTTTAATTAGCCGGATTATACGTATGTAATTAATTACAGGTTATATATCAATTTTGTAATAATACAAGTCTTAGTTGAGAAACTAAGTAGTTATCGTAGGAAAGTCGTTGTTGTAATCGAAGTAAAGTACTTCGTTTTTTTACCGTATTACGTATAAATTAGATTTGTTTACGATGCGGGTAGTTCTTAATGGTTATAGATTCAAATTCTAATCAGGTATCAATTCATCTAGTGTAATAAGTACAGGACACAAAGACAAAGTTAAATCTCTTTTTTTTAAATAAGGAGTTATATGCTCCATTTTTGAACGTCAAATAATTTGCGTGCGGCGTTGAGTTCCACCCCTCAACACACAATGGCTTCAGAATTCATCGGAAAATAGGGAACGGAAGTATTTTAATGGGAACGGAGTGTCTTATCACTACGTTTCACCAGGTTCCATCAGCCTACTGGATATAGCGTGAAGCTGAAAAAATTACTTAATATCTTAGATCTGAGAGAGTTTTATTTGCTTACGTGAATTACTACTATTAATTCATTCTAATATTGAGTGCCAGAATTCTAAAAGTGTAAGAGGAATCGTCAATAATAATCAAAGACAAGAAGTATTTCTGTTTACAAATACCAAATATTTACTGGCGGTTCTTTCTAGGGATGTTTATTAGCCCCGTTCCAGAAATTAGATTTGCAACGTTCTGGAGTCGTATCCGGGACCTTGGTCTCTTATGATGGACGGACCTTCATCTCGTTATATTGGAGATAAAATATTGTAACATAAACATCCTGAATTCGGACAAAACTATGAATCATTTTTACATTAAATAGATAATTTATTTTTTTGTTGCTCTAATATATATAATAGGTACATATGTTTTATAAGGAAATTCTATGTTTACTATACGAAATTTTTTATGCAATAAAAGTATCATTGTTAACCTATTTTTCTTGTAAAAATCATTCTAATTTAAGTGGAGGTTCAAAATAGGTTTTACTATGCGTATTATACTTACAAACTTTCGTCTTAATTTGGAGACAGGGAACGATGTGAAAGAATACTCTGTTCTCTTTCCCCCAAAAAAAAAAAACAAAAAAATTGCCTATTGTTGTATAATTCGTAGTGACACGGACGTAGAAATGTGAAGGGCTTACCTCCTCAGAATAACCTGATGAACACCCCATTTTTTTATACTTAGATGCATTTTTGTGCCTTGAATTTGAATAAAAATTAAACATACAAATGTATATAGACAATATTTGAATTTCGCACGACATTGTCATTTTTCCCCGCACAGCCGGGTAATTATGTAAACCACTGGAGGCCTGGCCTTGTCAAATATCCCTTAATATGGTAATGACGGTAGATATATTATAATTTTATAAACCCAAACTTTAAACATATTTTGCATTAAATGGTATACCTTAAGTCACTGAGCTATCGGGGTCACTAATTGCGTCAATGGATATTGTTTCAATTGATAGTGGTACCATTTATAGAGGACAATATAATATGTCCTTACCATAGAGTGGTCATTCAAATCTGGACGTTAGCCAGGCTGATGGGTAATTGGTGACCGTGTGCATAGTACGTCATGGGCACAAGTTAGAAGGGATGGCGGCTAAGATATCCTTGGCCGAAATTATTTGTATTTGTGCATTTTTAATAATGCTATTTCTCTGTTCTACTAAAAATGATACGCGGTGTTGCGTTTTACCTCTTAAGAAGCATGGGAACGGAGATTCAGCACTAGTTCATCCCGGTCTACCCTGCTTTGCGGGATAGAGCGTGAAGTTGGAAAAAACATACATAAACGGCGATACGTACTCAAATCCCACAAGTGGGACATTATACGATTTTATAATATAATTCTTTTCCCTTGTGCGGTTACATAAAATGTGGTATTAGTTTGTCATAATTAACAGTTCTATATTGAACAGATGAGCGATTTGTCGCAAATTTTGTATAGTTTTACTTACTACAAATATTCTCTTGAAGTATGAGGAGTAAAGTAAATGTGATCAATTATCTTCGGCACTTTAATTAAAAAAAAACAGCTTGACGATTTTTCCTACAGAGTAATAAGAGGCAGAGTAGTAAGAGGGAACCTAGTGTTAATTTTTTAAGACATTGCAAGTTGAATAGCGAAAATCGACGCCACGTCTACTACAGCGTATAAATAATATAAAATTAAATTTAACCATTTCTCTTACTGACAATCGAACTTACAACTGTCCCGATTATCGTCAAATTATTATTTTAATTATTTATCACTTTTGTTTAGAACTTTACATAACATTATTATATCATAAATATCTAAACGCCTCTTCTAAACTAATATTAAGGTCACACAGTTGGTTTGCAGATTCTACAGTCTACGGCCATATTGATTCGACCCTGGCCTTCTTGGCAATTACTGTTATTCACCAAGAATACCAGCTCCAATTTAGTTTGATGTTTGATCACAGCGTCAGTCGTTTGCTTATCTTTGATCTTGAACAAATAGACTTCAATATGTTTTTCACACACAAGATTTTTATTTAAATATACATTGGGATCTTCGCGAAGCCGATGTTGTAAATTTAATCCATTTATTAGCATGTGTATTTTATTCTTATATTTTTTAGGAAGTATGTATTTGGTAGGATATAGGGTGTGTAGGTATGAAGGTCTTACGTTGTATTTCCGCTTAATGTCTTTTTGGATATCAAATAATCATTATATTTCGGATTTTCATCGATTGTTGTTAATTGATTTATTGAGATAGGAGGATTTTGAAAAGGGTCTGAAGATGAAATTGACTTAACAATCTATCCCCTAATTTAAAGAAGTTAAAAAATTAAATTAAATCAGCTTCACGCTGTATCCCGCACACAGCATGGTAGGCCTCTGCCTACCCTGCTGTGTGTTCCCCTCTGGAACCTAGTCCTAAGACACTCCGTTCCCCACTTTCCGCCAAGTTCTGGAGGCATTGCGTGTTGAGTGGCGGAACTCAACGCCGCGCTTTGAAGGGGTTGTGTATAGATTATATTATTAACTTTTATTCGATTAAGTAACAGAATATATGACACACACAGTTTTCCGCCATTGCCCGCCAATTCGTCTAATTTGGTCCGCGGCCGCCGGAAACGGGGCTGCTCGCTGTGATTGTCATAATAATTCGCATTATGTACTTACTGTGCAGTCGGCAGTGCGACGCACGCGGCGTAGGACGACTTTATATAAATATAAATAATAATAAAATTAAAATAAAAGTTACAGTTTTAAACTCTGGAAATCGGTTTCGGACTTTTGATTCTGGTTTTAGTTTGGGACGGAAGTTTTATTGTTGGTTTAGAAGCAAAATAGTCTGGAAAAGATTTTTTCTTCCAAAAATTTCAATTTGAATATACAATCAGTTCAAGGACTTTAGTATATTGGTATATTGAGTATATTTCTCATTATATGCTCAATTTTCAGTTTTTGTGCGTGTAAAATGGTTGTATGGTACGTCTCCGATTGGAAACCTGAGGTAACTTTAAAAATAAAAATAAATAAATCAGCTTCACGCTGTATCACTCCGTTCAGAGTTCTTGAGGCATTGGGTTTTGAGTGGCGGAACTCAACGCCGCGCATGCCTAGATACCAGAGCGAAGAAATGAAAAAATAAATGTAAATAAATATTTCTTTTCTCGAGCGGGGATCGAACACACAACCAGTCGGTTTTATAGTCAAACTTTGTGCCCCTCCGCTAGCCTGTATTATAATATGTTTTAATTTTATGTTTAGAATATTTCGAAAATGTTTTTTTTGTGGGATCTCGTCTGATAATCTATAATGTGACGATGTGGTTTCGATATCTACTCGGGGAAATAATTATATTTATTTTATTTTCATACCCAAGACGCAGTGTATCGAAAATTCGGTGGAAAGTGGGAAACGAAATGTCTCAACACTAGATTGCTACACAACTTATTCGGTGATTTTCTAAATTATTTTTACTTATCAGGCCAGTCGTGGCTCCGGGGCACAGGCGCGCGACAGTAAACGTGACAGGCTGTGGGTTGATTCCCACTAGAAAAAAAAGAAATATTTATATTTTTTTCGTTTTCTTCGCTCTGGTAACGCGACAAAAGACCATTTTTGTCGATTTTTCCTCACTTTGACATATTTAAGTATATAAATGTAAATAGTATATTAAATATGTATGTAACGAACTATAATAGGTATTGCGGTTTAAAGCCGCACTCTCTGCATATATGAATATGAATTCATATTTTTCGTGCGTATTTTTGTTGGTACGTTAGTTAGATTCTAAGTATGTGAATACCACTCGCAGCTTCGCCCGCATCCCACCTATAATTTTTTTATTATGCTGCATTTGCCAATAGATTGATTATATAATTTATACATTTTCAGAAAGTTTGCACTTTCAAAATGTATAAATGTGCGTTTGTACTACGTGGCTGCTTCAAAAGTAGAAGAAAAATTAAACCGACCAGTAGTCCCAGATATCTTAACGCTAAACAAACAAACAAACAAGCAAACGAACAAACTCTTCCGCTTTATTATATTAGTATAGATCACAAAAACAAACACTCAACTGACTGCTTTAAAAATAATAAATGGGAAAGGGAAAAACAAGTTCTCGGGTAAAAATATTTTAATTACTTATAACTGGGCCGTCGTGGTGTAGTGACAGAGAATGTGTAAGTGCGGTTGTAGGTTCGAATCTTGGCTCAGGAAATTAAAATGAATTCCATGCATTTAATGAATTGTTTTATTTTCCTCGCTCTGGTAGCAAGACAGACCGTAACTTTAACTTTCGATACTCTTACTAAGTAATATCTCGAAAATTAGGCAGCGCTTGGAGAACAGAGTGTCTTAACACTAGGTAGCCTCTGTCTACCCCGCCATATGCGAAAAAAGCGTAACAAAACCTTTATATAAGTTTAAAAATAGTTTTCCTCCTTTTTTTAGTTCTGATACCATCAAAAATGCACAGTGTAATTTCTGTAGGCGCTTTATGCCAATTGTTAGTTGTGTTGCGTGATCTGCGGTGTCACGGTATCACGGTGCGGGACTTCCAGGAATACTGATTGCTATCAACTTGGCTCTTTATTTTACTATTTGTGTTTATGCAACTACGCTTCGCATTTTAGTTTAATAATGAAAACTTTTTCTTTAAATGTTATCTATATTTGAAGAATGTATTGGTTTTTTACAATGTTAATAGATTTCAAGCATATTTTAGTTTAAAATTATAAAAAAATACTTTCTTTTCATAACTTTTATCTGATTTTATTTATCTGTAAATTAACTAGTGACAGTGGGTACCTTGCTGTATTTTTTTTACTTGATATCTAATACTAACAATTGGTTCTGAGACAATGTGTATTTCACTAAATATGTTCACCCTCCTAAAACTTAAAAAAACACCTCGTAAAAACTTAAATCTGATTAAACACAACAAACGAAACTATAGAATTTGTTTGTTTAGGATCTGAGTAAACTTCTATACCTAACAATATCAAATAATAAAGAAGCCGTAAAAAAAGCGAACTAAAATAATGGATTCACGATTATTTCATGCATTTTGTGTGGTAAGAGGAAACCCAATGTTAAGACACTCCGGTCCTCACGCAACTCCCAATTTTAGAGACATTTCGTGTTGACGGGCGGAATTCAACGCCGCGATTAGTCCTAGAGCGAGGAAATGAAGTCATTCCCTCAAGTCAAAATTGTACCCACAACCGTCGTATAGACACACGCTGTAAAACTGCACCACGGGTTGCATCTATAATATGACATTAGATTAAACAATTTCTCTTAAACCATCATTGGAAAAATAAAAATATAAACAAAAAAAAAGTAATATTTAAAAAAATATCATTTAATTCTCTATCTCAATTTCCTACTAACCTAATTTTAGTCAAGAAATATTTTTATAAGATTTCTGATTCGGCACTTTGCGCCTCGTTTAAAATTGGTGATGCTAAACAAGCAAACGTCGGATTTGGGTCGGAGCGTTTTGACTTGGTTTAATTTCTTAATCGTGTCAGACGGCTGCTCTGTCAGTCTGTCAGTTTTGTAAGTCAGTTTACAAATAGTGATGTTATTGTTGTTTTGAATTATCTACTGATGATTTCATTCGGTGGTATTGAGACCGTTAACGCACTGGTAAGACGGCAATCTTGGAACATTCTATCTGAAAACTGAAAATTTGAAAACTTTGACTTTGCGACCTAAGATTTACCTAAAATTTACAATAAGACCTTATATGTTGAAAAGTTAATAATTCAAAATTCTGTACTTTTTGATCGTCATAAAATATTTTTTAAACAACGACTTGTACACTATCAGGTACATAGTAATTAGTATCTATCAAAATAAAATTGTATATCGGTTATCTTTAACTGTTAATTACTGGATTTAATATAGATTAATATTTATTGTTTTTCCCAATCAGGAAAACGATAATCATTATCATATTATAAGCCAGTCGTGGCTCAGAGGCACAACAGTTTGACTGTAAACGCGCGTGGCTTGTGGCGCGCCCACTCGAGGAAATGAAATATTTATTTAAATTTATATTTTAATTTCTGTGCTCTGGTGTTGAGGCCAAATGCGGCGTTTAGTTCCGCCACGTAACACGCATCGCCTCCAGAATCTGGCGGAAAATGGGCGACAGTGTCTTAATACTAGGTTCCCTGTGCCTGACATGCTGTATGGGAAGTGCAGCGTGAATTTATTATTATTTTTTATAAGAAATTTATCTTTATGAACACTGATTTTAATAAATAACACTATTCTACACTAAAATTTTTCGAATAGATGTCAAAATGAAACATAACCACATGACCTTCGATCCTCGTCCCTTTCCCACGATGTGAAATATGATCTATAAACCAATGCGTATCTTTAGTTTTTGTCGTTTTTGTGAACCAGTAAGGTTCATATTTATATTTTGATATATTCTATTTTTACAACCTCAGTGAAGGGAAAATATTTACATTACATATATACGTTTATAACATTTATTTGCGCTTAAAAAGTAAGCGGTCAGATGCTTCAATTTATAATTAATAATAGTACATTTGACAGCAATGATTGGGGCCTGTATGTATTCATTTATTATACGATTTCTACGATGTAGAAGAAAAGTGCGGCGTTAACTTCCGCCCATGCCATATATTTTAACTTGTAATGAGCAGAAACTAGAGAATGATGGCGTTTATCTACAACTGAAATACGTCATCAGATTCACTAGTCGGAAATCTGGTGAAATTTATTTCTACTAATATTCTTGCCAGAGCGGCTAAATAATAATTGCCCTAAGTGGAAATCGAACCCACAGCCATCGCAATAGCAATCAGTTTGTCATTGTTCTGTCCCACTGCGACACAATAAATATAAATTAACATTCCAAAGTTACGTGAGCTATCTACCATATAAGATCTTAGTCGATTAAATAATGATCGATTACAACAATTTTATTCGCAATCAATTATCTAAACACTAGAGATTATTCAATTATATAATAATACTGTATTGTTTGTTTTATATAATTGTTTTGAGAATTATAATCAACTTCACGCTGTAACCTGCATACAGCAGGGTAGGCAGAGGGAACCTAGTGTTAAGACACTCCGTTCCCCACTTTCTGCCGTATTCTGGAAGCAGTGCCTGTTGAGTGGCAGAGCTCAACGTCGCGCTTCGCCTCAGCACCACAGTGAAGAAATAAATTTAAATAAATATTTCATCTCCTCCAGTGGGGATCGAACCCATAACCAGTCGGTTTTACAGTCACACTTTGTGCCCCTGTGCCACGACTGGCCTCAATTTTTTATTTTATTATGATCGATATTTGTCGTAGGTATATTTAAAATTTTATTATTTAAACTTTAGACTTAGTTGGAAGGTGTGATATCACAATTGGAAATTAATATTAGATATTATAATTATAAAACAATATTATTTCTTGAATTATTTAAATTTGAATAAATCTTCTGTCTGGTTGTTAAAATGTAAAGATATAAAGTTTCGCCACTCTACACCCAATGGCTCGAAAAATCAGCAGAAGTGGATAACGGTGTGTCTTAACACTCGGTTTCATCTGCCTGCTGGTATAGGCGGAATACAGCGAGAAGCTAACGAAACAAATATATTTTTTATGAAAGATTGAAGATTAAGAAGACATTAAATCTTATATTATCTTAAACAATGTTGTAACACATTCGTTTGTTTGTCATCAGAGTGAACAGTCGTCGCCGTTCCGCCGCTGGACGACGGGCAGCGGCACGGGCAGCTCCTACCGCCACCACGACCACCGCGGCATTTACAATAAGGTAAAATAAATAAAATAAACCACCTTCACGCTGTATCCCGCACATAGCAGGGTAGGCAGAGTTGAGTTCTGCCACTTAACACGTAATGCCTCCAGAATTCGGCAGAAAGTGGGGAACGGAGTGTCTTAATACTAGTTTCCAAGGTTCCTTCTGCAGACCATGCTATGTGCGTGCCAAACTATGCTTGAAACATTATATTTTTAAAAAATCTAATTATTGAAATGTCTTCCGTTACTGAGCAACTAGTAGATAACGCACAAACGAAACTACTGGATTTAGAAAGTTGTATTTACGCATGTATTTACGTTATGGAGTATAGGGGAGCACTAGGCGAGGATTTTTCGCCCAATTTTCTTGACATTGCGTGTTGAATGGCAGAACTCAACGCCGCGTTTTGTCTTGTTTCCATAGATTGTTACACCATCCGACTATAAAGGGTAAATTGGGCTACTACGGCCTCAAAGTTGTTTTTAAATATTATATAGAAAATAAATATCTAAAATCCAATTATAAATTTAAAGAAGAGAAAGTATTTTATACCACATTATATCAAGCAGTAGAACAAATACTATATGTAATAATATTATGTTTACTGTACTACAGTATGTTTACTGTAGTAATATGGCAAAGTATGGATGACGGTACTCTATTCATTATGGGAACGCGTCTATTGTTCTCATACAAATATTGCCGCATTATTTACTTTTACTTTATTATGTTATGTTTATATCATTTATTATTATGCGGTACAGCGTCTGGCTAAACGCGACGGTTGTGGGTTCGATACCCACTCACATTTCCATATTCACGCAAGTTTCAGCGATGTCTTGAAATTTGGACGGCAACTGGGAAATGAAGTTTCTTGCCAGGTTCTCTCTGCCTATCATACTATATGCAAAAAATGTTATTATACAGCGTAGTGTAGTTTATCCTTTATTTATTTTAATGTTAAACACCCTATGTTAAATATTAAAGTTCCCTATCGCCAGTCTTTTTCGTCTTAAAACTCACACAGACGAAATGCTGAACATTTTAAAAATGGGACGAAGATTATTTCTTTCTGTAATGATCTCTTCATAAAATTATACTAATGACTAGTCATTAGTATCATGATATAATCAATCTATTTCGATTTTATATTAGTCTAAAATATCATTATAGTCGAAGCGGGAGTGTTTATACATTAAGTTCCCTTACCCCTAAAAAGTTAGCCAACGCTATTAGTAAAGGAATATTCGCGGTCTCTGTATACATTTTTCGCTTCATCCATAGTCATCAACCTCTCCATACATACTTCTACTAATATTCTACACAATCATCATGTCATATGTATTTCGTCAGCAGCAAATGAGCGAAGGTTCGGTGCCCGTGCAGGCCAACAATACGAGTTGTGGCGGTGTCGCGAGATGGTCGCTGGGCTTGGAACAGCTGCTGGCGGACCCGGCGGGGGCGGCCGCCTTCGCGCACTTCCTGTCCAAGGAGTTTGCCGCTGAGAATATTAGGTAAGTTGGTCTATTAGTAATTGGAATATTAAGACTATATTCTTTTTATTGTCTAGGAAATGAGACGCTGAGATGGACGCTGTTCCCAATTAAACTATAGGTAAGTCCTTGATTAGATAAAGTGCGGCTTTAAGTTCCGTCACTTAAAACGCAATTTCTTGAAATTCTGTCTGTCTGTTACACTATTACGAACTAATTCCGTCAAGTGGAATGGCTACCGGACAAAATATGCACGTTAATATACAAATTATTTATTAAAGCTTAATAATAATTTAATTGTTTATAATCAAAATGTTACCATAACTAAATTTGTCTATTCCTAACAGGTTCTGGTGGTCCTGCGAGCAATACAGATGCTGTGAACAAGAGGACAAACGAGGGTCCCTCGCATTAGAGATATATCAGCGTCACTTAGCCGAGGGGGCCTCGGAGCCAATCAATGTGGACGCGGCAGCGAGGAGGGCGGCCGCACTGCGGTTACACCAAGTGCCTCCTCCACAGGATCTGTTTGCACAGGTATGTGGGTTTTAGAACCTTATGAGAGAATTAATATCTATAGAATGTCATGCAGGATAGCTGCCAGTTTATGTAATAATTATATTATATCATTGACACAAAAGAGCAACTGTTGAGTTTATTGCCGGTTTTTTAGCAGAACTGCCTTCCGGGCCGGTGGTAGCCGTTTTTATATGTTCAATCGATGATCGAAAATGGCTTATAATAGTAGTAATTTGAATTTCAATTTGAAAGAGATTTTGAAGGGGGATTGAAGGTATTTGGGAGGAAAAAAAAACAATTTAATATATGTAAAAAAAGTCTTATTAGATAGATAGATAGATAGATAAAATTCTTTATTGCACACACAAACTATAAGTACATAAAAACAAAATAGAATCAAAAATTGTAGAAGTATAACTAGCATGCAAAGGCGACCTTATCACTATTAGTGATCTCTTACAGGTAACCTGGGGCGTAAACATTTACAATAAAATAATAATATAGGAACCGTGTAGTGCATAAAAAGTTTGTTAATAATAACAATAATTTTTTTTATTTTTATATTTATTGACCTCCTGAAGCTTCTTCTGACTATACGGTTATATACGGGATACAGCGTGAAGGTAAACCTCTAAAAATATTAAATTTTTGTTCTCATACCTATAAGTTTATACTGATAAGTATATACTAGACTACTAGATGCTATGGGTTTCAAGGCTATATTTTTCCCCACGTGCAGGCCCAAAAGCAGATCTTCAACGTGATGAAGTTCGACAGCTACCCGCGCTTCCTGCGCTCGGGCGTGCACGCGGAGTGCGCGCGCGCCGACCTGCGCGGCCTGCCCACGCCCTACGCCAACGACGGGACGCCCAAGGTGGGGCTTGTATCGCAGGGGCACAAAGTGTAACTGTAAAATCTACTAGTTGTGGGTTCGATCCCCACTCGAGGAGATGAAATATTTATTTACATTTTATATTTTCATTTCTTCGCTCGGGTGTCGAGGCAAAGCGCGTTGAGTTCCGCCACTCAACAAGCAATGCCTCCAGAACTCGGCGGGAAGTGAGGAACGGTGTATCTTGACACTAGGTTCCCTCTGCCTACCCTGCTGTGTGCGAGATACATCGTGAAGCTGATTTATTTATTTATTGATTTTATTTATATTATAAAACTATACGTTTTCCACTTTATTATAGTTAATATGATATCAATTATATATTATTAAACTATTATATATTTTATTTATGAAAAATTATATAATTATAAAAGACCATCAAAAGTACAATGAAGTTCAATCAATATTTTTTACATCTGTCTGTCACGTTTTATTTACATTGAAAACATGATGAAACCGATATCTCAGATCATTCTCAGATCATTGGGTGGTTGAGGGAACGTAGTGGTAAGACACTACTTTCCCATAGTTTTAGAAACAAGGCGTGTTGAGTGGTGCCGACATCCAACGCCGCGCTTTCGCCGCTTTTACTTAAAAATGTATACGTAGATACTTAATATAACTTGCAGGTGAGGATTTGAACCCACAACTTTTCATTTAAATACTAATAATGATTACCTCAGCCACGATTTAACTATTTATTTAATTTAAATTGCGCAATCCTTTGTAGTATTGCGACTTCTAATGATTCACAATAGTTAAACATATTGTAACATATATCTGTACATACATATATTATTAAATAAACTGTTTTCTGTTTGTCATTGTTTGTATTTAAGGCCGTCGTGGCACAGTGGCACAAGCGTGTTACTGCAAACGCTACAGTTGTGGGTTCAATCTCCACTTGGGGGAATGAATTATTATTAATTAATATTTTAATTTTTTGTCTCTGGTAAGAATGAATAGCACGGCGTCTAGTTCCGTCACTTAGCACACAATGTTTCGAAAATTCGATAAGTAGAGAACGAAGTGTCTTAACCTCTTCCTGCTATGCGGAAAAAACGTGAAGTTTTATCTTAAAATTAACGATAATGTAATACTTTTGATAACTCACACTTAATTAAATCAAAATCTGAACCAAGAGTTGTATAATAACCATAATTTCAACAAATTACAGCTAAAAAAATCAGCCTCAAACGCGTCTGAGAGAAGACGGAGTGGTTCCCTCCTACCGTGGAAGGGGAGGACCGCCTCACGGGACAGGACGGTGTCCACGACTTCGAATAACGACGACAATGCTATGACAGATGTGAGTTTTATATTCTATTCTATTAAGGCTTACTTAACGTATGTGGAATACGTAAAAAAAAAATTCTAAGTTTTCTTCTAAGATACTTAGTTCAATTTTTTTTTAAGGCGTGGTTGCTTAACAGAACCTGAAAACAAATAGCAACGTAGGCAGAGAGAGCCGAGTGTGAGGACACTCCGTGCCCCACTTTAAGACCTAATTTGATGTATTATACGTCGTAACTTAACGCTAGATGGTATTCTAGCGTTAAGTTCCGAGCGAGAAAATGAGAATAATTAATTCCTACGAGTACGTATCGATCCATTTAGTTAGAAAAACCTAAACTATTTCTATTCTATTTTACCTTTTATTTGACTCCCTTACAATATTATTTTAGAGCTTAAGTAAGTGAACTATTGTAAATACCTTTCATAATTATCTTATCATGGAGAAACTCAAAATCACATAATATTTCTGAGATGAGAATCGAACCAAGAATCGTTGCTTTTACAGACAGACGCAGCACCACGGTACTGTTTTGTAGTAAATTTTAATATCTATTCAAATTTAAATGGAAATTATAAAAACAATGTCTTATATAGGAATACCTCGTGTTTTAAATTAATCAACTGCAAGTTACATAGCTAGCCAGACAAGGGTAGGCAGAAGGAACCTAGTGTTAAGATACTCCGTTCTCCGTTGTTTTAAATTAATATTTCTCTAATATATAATCGTTTATGCTATCTTGACGACACAAGAGTGTAAATATTTTGTTTTTCACTTACTTTTACTTATCTAATTTGCATTTTGTTTTTATCTCTGTGAAATTATATTGACACCCCGCCCAAAAATAAATTTTATTGTTATATCTTTCATTATGACATTTTTTTATCATAACATTTTACTGCATATAATATTTTTTTTATACTTTATTTAATGTCAGCATGACGAAGTTTCAACGGAGTGAATTACAAGCGATGGCTTTGGGTTCGATTTTCGATCGTACTTAACTTTCGCGGGGAAGTAAAATATGGAACGAAATTGTATAACAAAATATTATAAACATATTTGTAATTCAAATTTATTGATTACTTAACACTTACTTTAGCTTCACAGTGTGTGACTATAAGCGTGAAAGTTGTGGATTCGATTCCTAGATGGAGAAATTAGTTATTTTGTCGCTCTGGAAACAAGAGAAAGCGCGGCGTTGAGTTCCGCCACCAAGCACGCAAATTGGTCCGTTCGAGGTAAACAGAGTTTCTTAGAGAATTTAGTGTTGCTCTGCCCATCCATCAGCATTTACAGAATACAACGTGAACCTAAAAAAACGATAATAATTTTAAAAAATCCTAAGTACTAGTAACTAAAGTATGTATGTAGGACAAAAATAACCACGACACGCCTCTTATTTAAATTACGAGATAAATGTTTTATTTTCGTTTCTTTATTTTATCTCGCGCTGAGATTTCATGTACATACGTTTCGGTTTAAGATTTAGAACGCAGTTTCTTTTTTTTTTATTATGATCTTCCATAAAAAAAAAGTTGTTAAGTAATTACTTGATAATTGATTGCGTTAATCTAAATGGAATTGACTTTAGAAATAGTTTCTAATTGTAAATATGGGTTTTTTGTAGTAATATTAAAAAGAATTTAGTTTATGATGTTTCGTAGTTAGATTAAATTATTCTTACCTAATGTCTTAACTATATATTAGTACAGTACGGTTGACGAGTCGTGACCACCCTGAACTTAGCCGTGTAGATTCGATTTTACGATAATTCTTACTTAAAATTTAAAATCAAAAATGAGCTTCACGCTGTATCCCGCACACAGCAGGGTAGGCAGAGAGCACCTAGTGTTAAGACACTCCGTTCCCCACTTTCCGCCGAATTCTGGAGGCATTGCGTGCTAAGTGGTGGAACTCAACGCCGCGCTTTGCCTCGACACCAGAACGAAGAAATGGAAATATAATTTTAGGTAAATATTTCATCTTCTCGAGCGGGGATCGAACCCACAACCAGTCGATCTTACAGTCACACTTTGTGCCTCTGCGCCACGACCGGCCTTTTTTTCTTACTTTTGAGTATTTTTTTTACTATTGTATTTTGGCAATGTTCTATTGTTAACATTTACTGTTTGTTTTACTTCAATCGTTATGTAAATAAAAAAGTTACCATACGGTTTGTATGAATTTTAATGAACATTTGTTCGATAAAAATGCTGTATAAATAACTGTTTTATAGAATTAGCTGAAACTTTACTTTTTTAACATAGATACAGATATTGTCTTTAAAACGATATTAATATAAGAAAACGAAAGTGATGCAGATTAGTAAATTAATAATTATGTAGTTCAAGGGGTCGCTAGTATACAAGTATATCTTAAAATATAATTTTTCTTTTGTTATTCCACCAAATTAGTTACTAAAGATAAAAATATATATAATCTAGATGGTATAGACTAAATGAAATCATATCATTCCTTTATTCCAGGTAGTAAAATCAAGCCAGTCGACCACCGGTCAGTGTTCGCTATGCCGCGTGGTGCTGCCCGACGGCGCCACGTCCGTGGTGACGGTGGACGCGGGTTCGACGATCAAGAAACTAGTGGACAAACTGTTGCAAAGGCGTAACTTAGTGTGTATCACTTACGATGTACTGTTGAAGGAGGGTCAGGTGGGTTTGCTAATATTTTTTGTTTTTGAATTTAATGTATCGTCGTCTTAGAGTGTAAACTTGCTTAATCTGTTATTTGGTTTTTTTTATACATTTTATACTATAATATAATATTAGAAAATGTAAAAAAAAAATACAAAATTGACCTTTACTTCATTTACTATAGTAGAAGAAATATATTAAGTTTTGAAATTGGCAAAACTTTCTGATAATACATATTTAATCATAGTTCTTTGTCTCTCCTGATAATTCGATTAATACTTTACTTTACTTTACTATTCTAAGCTGACGATATTATTTTTTTTATTTTTATTCGTTAATCTCTAAAGAAATGGTAAACGTACATTTTATTTGTTTTCGCGTATGAAAATCTAATCTTTGACATATGACATATTGTGTTTTATTTTGTTATTAGTTCATTTTAAAAACACGCTTTAACAAATCGTACAGATAATATTTTTTTATCTGCTTATTTCTAGAATTCTATTTCAATTGTTTTTTTTTTTTAAATAAATCAGCTTCACGCTGTATCCCTCTAGCATACAGCAATGGTAGGCAGAGGGAACCTAATGTTAAGACACTACGTTCCCCACTTTCTGCCGAATTCTGGAGGCATTGCGTGTTGAGTGGCAGAACTCAACGCCGCGCTTTTCCTCGACACCAGAGCGAGGAAATGGAAATATAAATTTAAGTAAATATTTCATTTCCTCGAGTGGGGATCGAACCCACAACCAGTCGGTTTTACAGTCACACTTCGCGCTACGACTGGCTGGTTTTTTCAATTTACTCATATACAATAATATTAATCATATTCGTATCATTATTAATACGTACAATATTTCCCAACAGGGTAACAATCAAGAGAGTCGAGTATTGGACATAAACAACCCGTCCACCATCATAGGAGGTCGTTGCATATCAGTTGAGAGACGATGCGTCGTCAGAGTTGCTCTTGGGAACCGAGCGGTGGCCGTGAGGTGTCGACCTGCGAGACGACTGAGACACGTCTTGAAGCCCGTGTTGCAGAAATACTGTGGGGTACAAGGGATACAGGGGGTACAGATGATCCCCCCTCACGTGGTGCTGTTGGGCGGCGCGCCGGTGCATCCTGATACGCTTGTACAGGTAAGATTTGTTTGAATTATTCATACTTAATTCATATTTAATTCATACACACACTAACAGTCACTGTATATGACGAACCTACAAACGCACACCCGATACGATATGATATGATCCCTATAAGCTTAGGTTCATAAAATAGAAACTATCTAATAAAAACTTTATGGTGAACAGATTGATAATATATCAATTATCGCAATTAATACAAGTTAATAAATTCTATATCCAACCTATATAGTGCATACTTGTACTGATATTCACGCAATTTTATTATAAAATAATAAAATCAATTTTCCAGACAAAAAATCAATATATTCATATCTCTACACGTACCTACATTCTAACATATTTTTTGATTTACCCTACAGGAGTTAGACGGCCTCCGCGTAGTAGTAGTGGAGACCAGCGGTACCCAGGGTACGAGCGAGCCCCGCGACGGCGACGACGCTGATTCATTAAGCGATGTAGCATTACGACAAGATGAGGAGGATGTACAGGTATATTTTTTTTGCTTTACGCTGTATTCCCCACATAGCAGGGCAGAAAGAGGTAGCCCGGAAACTTTGTGTTATGACACTCTTTTCCCATTAAAACATTTCCTTTCTCCACTTTCCGCTGTATATCTCAACACTAGGTTTACTTTCCATGAGATATATTCCTTCTTAACTAATGCTAAAACAGTAATCTTATATTTTTTTTCCACAGAGCGCAAGTCGCAGTAGTCTATCCAGTACATCAAGTTATACCCCAGAAGGAGGCCTCAATAATACGCAGGGGGCCCGAGTGCGAGCAGCTCTACGACCGGGACCCCCCTTGCATCAACATCCACCTGGTTAGTGAATACTTTATTTGTCATTGAATTTAATACAGTCAAAGCATCCCGCATATAAATAAAGATTAAAATATTTTAGATGTTTTATAAGACCTAATTTATTTATAACGTAAAGCGGATTCAAACTAAACAAACACCTCTTTTTTCACTATATTAATTGTTTTAACATATTAACATTATGCACTAATTAAACACATATTTCATACAGATTTCCTCGAAAATCTCCGTGAAACGCAAAGACAACGGCTTCAAACCCGCACCCCACCGCCATTACCGCCGAAACCAACACAACGTTCCGCACCGACCGTCGTCTGAAAACACCTTTGTACTATCTGGACTTACAGCTACGCCGTGTGAAACGGCCCTTATATGACATAAAAGCGTAAAGCGCTTCAAATAATACGTTTGATTAAACGCAGTTATGGGCAAAGCGCTTGAAGCATTGCGCTAAGTTAGCGGAAAATGCTAGGTTTATTACCTGTTTTGAAAACACCTTTGGAATGCCCTGGAAATACATAACCAGCGTGTCAAACGGCTCTGTGTCATTAAAGCGTAAAGCGCTTGAAATAATGCGTTTGATTAAACGCAGTTATGGGTAAAGCGCTTAAAGTGTTGGGCTAATATAGAGGAAACTGCTACAATTAATGTTTAGTTAAACGCATTTGAATATAAAAGCGCTTTACGCAGCTGGACAGTTGTAATTAATAATGTATTTGTATACCAAAAGCGCTTAAAGCGGTTCAATTCGAACGTGATTGTTACACGACAAGAATGAAAACAGCGCTTTTATGGCTGTTTTTAATAGGACAGAAGTTTTACCTTTGCGGGTATGTTTTTAATATTTAAAATATATTATAATATGAAATTTACGATTGTGTTTTGAGTGAGATTTTTATTTTCATTAAAATAAAATGTATAATTGTTAGAAGGCTGATATTGATATGTGAATGGGAAAAATATAAAATAATATAAATAAAGACCTACATAATAAGTAATAAGAGTAATCTCGTCATTTGTAATATATTTTCTCTTTATAATCTCTGTGGTTAGTCCCTTAGATTATGTACAAATACACACTGATATAGAACAACAATAATGTAAATACAGTTCATCAAGATATACATTTTTTATAGAAATTTATAATAAATATACAAGAATCTTTCACATTTTTTCATTGTAAAATAATTCTAAAATATGTTTATTATATATAAAATATATTTATTTTCAAAATTTGTTTCAACAAACTGACAATATGATTGAAGAACATAAAGACAATTTTATTATTTTATATATTTTAATCTACTTAAAGTATTACAGACCATCTTATTTTAGAATACAAAACTAATATATTCGTCTAAAGTATTTAAATTACTAACTTTGTGTATAATGTAAATATATAGAAATAAAGATCTTAGAAACATTTATTCCTAATAAAATATTTTTATTAAAGAAAATAGAGAAAATGCATTTAGATTTTTTTTATAAAAGGAGAATTTCGTCAATAATATTAGAGTTGTGGTTATTTTTTTTTTTAAATATGGCAACTACACTAATGTATACAGTATATTATAACAATTTTTATTTAGTTTTAAGTTAATTAATTTATTGTAATATAAAACTTGACTTGAAGCTCAGAGTTATAAAATAAACTTATATAATGATTTTTTTGTTTTAATTTTAACCCAATTGTTACCTATAAATTATCCGTGAATAATAATAATTCGTCAAAAATAAATAATCCCAGATTGCAATAACAATTAGGAAATTGTAAAGAAATCTTTGATTTAATGAGAAGACGACAGCATGTGTTACTTTAAAGTGAGCAATGAAATATTTAATATATCCATTGCGTTACTCAGGTAAAAATATAAAATGCGGCGTTGAGTTCCACCACTCAGCACGCAATGAAAATTCAGCGTAAGTGATAGCTGAAAAAAACAGAAGCATATCGATGGTAATATAATTTGAAAATATGTAGTTTTTAAATTTGCCAATAACATCATTTTTATAATCTAGTAGTTGTTAAATTTGACACAATTTACATACTTAATTTAATAAATACTAGTCTAAATAGTTTTTTGAACAAATTAAATAACATACTCAAACAAATTAGTCAAGAAATCAAAAGACAAGAGAATTAAACACATATTATTTATTTATGGTAAACTAATCTATATCTATTATATATAATTATCTCTATATATAATAAAACGATAGAAAAGTCAATTCTGTACATGAAAGATATAAAAAAAATAAAAATTAGATCGGTTTATATGTCGATTATAAAACCTAAAAAACCACTCAGCAGAATTCCTGTCTGTCTGTCTGTCTGTCGGATTGTTTGTTCGTCAATCACGCAAAAACTACCAGACAGAAATTGATCATTTTTTGCATAGTATTAGCATAGGGTCCCAAGGTACATTTTTTTTGGGTTTCATTCCGAATTTCATTATAGTTTTATTTAAAAAAAATAAAAACTGAAAAATGTAAATTACTTAAAATATCGATAACTGCTGTATGAAATTAAATTATTTTTAGCGTGGTAATAGTTCAAAACCTAATGCAACTTATAGTATAGTTTTTATCACAGATTACAAAGAAATTTTACCACAAAAAATTATATAATTATATTTTTTAATAAAAAAAAATCCACTTCTTCCATTTCAATCGGATTTCATACTCTGAACTTAACCAAACTTTAACCAAACTACCCTTTATGTGTACCCTTTCTAATAAAAAAATAATAATTGAAATCAGTTGAGTTGATATTGTTAGTTATTCGTCCATTTGTCGCGCACATACTTAATGTAAATTTGAGATTTATAGGATTTTCTCATAGATACCATTGTTGGAAATGAACTAAATTAAAATAGGACTATACGAGACACAATAGCTTCCAAATAAAAAAAGAATAATCAAAATCGGTTCACACAGTCAAAAGTTCTGAGGTAACAAGGATAAAAAATACAGTCGAATTGATGACCTCCTCTTTTAAGAAGTCGGTTAATAGAAATTTGACATAATTAAATTACGATTATTGTATTTAACCACAATTTAAAAGAAGAAAGTAAATTGAGGCCGTTCGTGGCACAGGGGCACAAAGTGTAAACTGGTTGTGGGTTCTATTCCCACTTGAGGAAATTAAATATTTATTTAAATTTATATTTCCATTTCATTGCTCTGGTGTCGAGGCAAAGTGC
>JAAIXJ010000420.1:0-130625 GCA_013403705.1 Heliconius hermathena | reverse complement strand
AAAACCGACTGGTTGTGGGTTCGATCCCCACTCGAGGAGATGAAATATTTACTTAAATTTATATTTCCATTTCTTCGCTCTGGTGTCGAGGCTAAGCACGGCGTTGAGTTCTGCCACTCAACACGCAATGCTTCCAGAATTCGGCAGAAAGTGGGGAACGGAGTGTCTTAATACTATATTTCCTCTGCCTAACCTGCTGTGTGCGGGATACAGCGTGAAGCTGATTAAAATAAAACTTATACTCAATATTTAAGGACAGTTTGCCAAAATACAAACAAAAAAAGTATTTAAATCGGTTAAGCAGTTTCTGAGATTATAGTAAAGAAATGCACAGACAAACAGACCAACTGACCAAGTTTTATTACATTGTTAATCGTAATATCTTCCATGTACAGACACCGATGAGTTAGGATTTTATTGTAAATATCGATAAATTGTGTTTTTATTTCAAAAATTCAATTGGAGATTCTTATGGGAGGTACGAAAATGCGACCTAAAGTTTTAATCATTTTTTCATTACAAATCTTCAACGCGTTGCAAACATACATAATAGGTATATCAAAACACGAACATAATTCAGACTGTTAAGTAAATAATTCTGTGGTATAAGCGGGCGAAGCCGCGAGCGGGTCGCTAGTATATAATAAAGCGGAAGAGTTTGCTTGTTTGTTTGTTGAGACGCTAAAATCTCTGAATCTACTGGTTGGATTTACTTTTTTTTATGAAAGCTACATACCTCAGGAGAGCTATATGCTATATAACATTACTTCTTAGTTACCCTCAAATAACAGAATAACAATAATAATGTACGCCATCGGATTGCTGAATATATGTCAGTAAATTGTATGACAAAAGTATTCTGTTTTATTAATTCTAAAAACAAGTTCGCGATACCATTTATCTTTTATAAATAAGTCACAATGAAGCCCTGTTTATCAAAAAAATAATTGAAAATTATTTTTTATTGATAAAATTTCACCGTTTTTTATTTGACAGACATATTGAAACTTAGAACCCAAAGTTATTTCATTATCACTTAAATTTTATGAAGGTATACTTCGGCGTTTATAGCATGTAATTAGGAAGTATATTTTTTGAGAAAATGTTAAATTAAAATAATTCAACGCTCTTTTTACGGCCACAACGGCCTAGACTCGAAACCCGCAGGGGGCGCCGATGACGAGAAGCAGCCACGAATTATGAAAACAAATTGTTCATTTTTGAATATATCAATGTATTGGCAAATGCAGCATAAGCCAAATCAAATAGCCGAAACGCAATTATTTATTATTTATTTATTTATTTATATATATAAAAGGACATGTGCCTGACTGACTGAGGTAAGACGCACGACATTTGGACAGATGTTTATTTTCATAATCTGGGCATCCACTAAGAAGGGATTTTAAAAAATTTTAACCCTAAAGGAATGAAATAGGGGTTGAAAGTTTGTATGGATTTTTTTTTAAATTGGCACCGATTTTTATAAAATTTGAAATTCAGACTTAAAAATATTTTATTGAACACTTGTTTCGTGGTTTTTTAGAATTCACCCCTAACGGTGCAAATAAGCGGGTGAATCTGCGCGCGCCCTCTTGTAAAATATAAAGGTAAACACAACACATACAGGGAAAATAAATTTGCTAACATTTTTGAGGTGAATCGGTTATTTTCCAATAAAATAATACTAATTGCAACTACTTTGTAAATACATGGTCAAACCATTTAAAGGTCACATTTGATTTAATCATATTAAAAAGTTAAAATTGCTAGAGCAGTATGATAAGAAGTTGTGGATAGTTAACGCAACTTTTGCGTATTTTGTGCAGTAGGGTCGACGAGTTGTGGCCGCACGGGAGTCAGCTGTAGTTGTGATCTATGGTAGTTGTAGATATACAGATTTCTATAATAATTTTATAGAATATTTTTTTTCCGAATGCATAATACGGACGACCACTTCTCAACCGCACTAACGTATTTAAATAGAACATTTCTTTTATAGATATCTTATCATGCGTCATCATATCATCAATACAATGCTCCATTTTTAAGATAAAAATTTAAAATTATAGTATTCTAGTAAACGAGGCCTCTCCAGCTTAAACATATAACATAAATTATTACATAAACTGTAGTCTATGTGTTGTTCTGAAATAATCTATATTACTGTAATTTCATCTAAATCCGTTTAGCAGGTTTTCGTTAAAATGGACAAAAATATACATACGTCCACACAAACTTATAAATTTATAATATTAGTAAGACAACAAAAACAAATAAAAAAAATAAAACAACCCAATTACAACTACAACTATACATATATTCAAAATAATTATTTATCAGCGATAGCTGGTTGAACCTCTTCCTCCACTTTAACAATCTCAGGTTCAGGTTCAGGTTTAACCCTCGTCAGCTTCGAAGGATCCTTCGCAGGAGTCCAATCTGGTATTATCTTGTCGTGTATGCGCCACGTCCCGTACATATTTGACAGATGTTTCTCGAAAACGATGTATTCTAATACATCTTTAGCTAATATCTCACTGCCGTGGAGCAGACGACCGAACCTGTCGTACACCGCCAGTTGCTGGCGCGTGTGGAAACGCACTGTGATCTGGAAAATGGATTTGAAATGTCTTAATATGGTTCTCTTGGAAATCTGAGAAATTAAATCTCTTAGAAAATGAGGCCAGTCGTGGCGCAGGGGCACAAAGTGCGACTGTAAAACCACTCGAGGAAATGGAATATTTACTTAAATTTATAATATGTTTTTATTTCTTTGCTCTGGTGTCGAGCCACTCAACACGCAATGCCTCCAGAATATGGTAGAAAGTGGGCAACGGAGTGTCTTAACACTAGGTTCTATTTTTCTGTATTTATAAAAAAAAATTCAAACACATTGCGCCACGACGACGGTCTATAAAATAATATAAAATTATATAGACTTACAGTCTATAAAATGGTATAGATAAAAGGCCTATTATTCACCTGCCCAAAAATATTCTCCTTGCTGACGACATCAGTGCACCTCGCGTGCACCACGCGCGGTGGCTCCAAGGAATCCAGAAACTTCCACCTGATTGTCTTCATTCGGCTATTATGCATGAACTCCGGGTACGCCTTCTCACTAACGCAAGCCCTAAGACCTCTTTTATCTCCGTTCATTAAGCATTCGTGGGCTTGAATATATAACTTTTGAGCTTGTTGTGTGAAATCCTTGGTGTCGAAGTCTTCGTCGTAAGATTTGACTTTGCGTATGGCCATCATTGATTTGGATTTCTTTTCGAGAAGCTCAACGGTTTGTTTGGCTCGAGTCGTTGATACCAATGACGCTTTGCCGTCACCTTCTGGTGGGACGTAAGGTTCGAAGACGCCGCCTTTGAAGAATAAAATTGTTTGTAAATTATTAAAATATAAGTTAACCATTAAGGTTGTTGTAGGGCAGGGTCTGGCTGTAAAACGTGTTTCTTTTGGTTTCTACTTCAAATTCCACTCAGAATTTTTTTTCTCTTTCATTTTCCTACTCTGGTCGAAATAGCGCGGCGTTGAGATCCGTTACTCAATATGCAATGTGTGGAAAATTAAGCAGAAAGTGGGGAGAACACCTTCATAACAATGGTTCAACTAGGATATAAATGATTATACACATAAGTCAGTTAAGTAGGCATTTTTATTCAAGTTTTATTTTACGTTGTATCCTGCACACAGCAGGGTAAGCAGAGGGAGCCCAGTACCACCCTATTTTTGAGACTTTGCATGTTAACTTAATGCATATTGCTCTTTTATCAGATTGAGGAAATGGAAATAACTCATTCTCCCAAGTGGAAATTGAATTCAGAACTATGTGTTTGGACATGCTTGTTTCTGGCAAAGAGAATGTTAAAAATATATTAAAATAATAAGAAAGTTGTGGCGCAGGAGCACAAGTGTGTGCCTAAAACCCGACTGGTTGTGAGTTTGATCCCCACTCAAGAAGATGAAATATTTATTAAGATTAATATTTTCAATTCTACAATCTGGTTATGAGGCAAATTGCGGCATTAAGTTACGCCATTCAATACGCAACGACTCCAGAATCTGGTGGAAACTGGGGAATGGAGTGTCTTATCTTAAAAGTTGAAATACAACATTTGCAGGTTTACTTTTAAAAAAACATATAAATATTTGAAACAACTAAGCCATACATTCTCAAGAGTTTTATTATTTTTCTCTCCTAAGTGTGATAACACTTTAAAAAATGTAAAAAAATATTTGCATGTTTGATTCCCAGGGGTGTGTACTAATTAAATTTAATTTTTCTGGCAACTAGACAACCAACACTCACTAAAGTGTTATGTCGAGAACACTATCTTAACACTAGGTTCCATCTGTCTGCTAAAATAAAAAAAAACAATCTTGGAGTATTCAGCAGTCTTTATAACCAATTTCTGTTTTTTTTGCCTTTGGCTCTCAAGTATGTATATCAAATTTTGTATTGTTAATCCACAAATCTCTCAATTATTTAATAGGTTGAGGCAAAAGTATTTTCGTATTTTGAATGTATTAATAGCAATCAAGCCTCTTTGGCTGGTTTTAATACCATTAAATGCAACATTCTGAAGATGCAATAAATTAAAAACTAGTTTCTGCTATTTTCCAATTGTTTTTCAAGCAAGCAAAATGAACATAGGTGAAGCAGAAATTTGTTACATTTTAAAGTTTTATTACAAAAAAGGTAAAAATGTGACTCTAGGAATCATGGCCACTACCCATAAAAAGACATCGATCAAAACGGCACATACATATTATAAATAAATAAAAAAAATTGCTAAAAAAATATTTTCTTTTGAAACAAAAATACTTTCGAACCGACCTTATATTTAAGTGAGATAATAATTTCCTAAGGACAAGAAAAAGAAATAATTAATAAATTTAAACCTGTAGATGATATATAGAATGGTCGCTCCATCCATGGCCGGGGAGGCATGATTCCCCTTTCTTTCATTTTTTGCCTCATTTTCTCTTGACTCATATTTTCGTCTTCATTCATATCAGGAAGATCTATTTTCATAAACTTTTGTGCACGAGCCTTCTTGAACTTTGGGTTGTAATGCTTGGTCGTTGTTGTACGTGAAGGTTGTATTGTACATGGTAGTTTCCATATAGGGCCAATCTGAAATTTTGAATTTTAATTTGTAATACATAATGATTTTTAATAAATAATTTTAGATCGTGTAGGACATCGGATCGTGTGTCCCTCGTGTAGGACGAGGGAGTGATTCTATTTAAATTACTTTTATGTCCTCGTTCTAATTAACAAAGAGAAGTGTTGAGTTCCGTCAAATGCGACACTCACTCGAAAATTAGACAGAAAGTGTATAGTGATTAATGAATAGGGAATAGTGTTATCCGGGAAAAAATATATTAATATACACCAGTTAATGTTTATTTCTACAGTTCTTCAGGTCTACTTAAAGAATACTTTAAAGGGTTCAATAATAAATATAGGTACTTACTTTAGTTAGTATGGAATTAGCCATATTTTTTTGTTTCAGATGTTTTATTTACCGATAAGATGTATATTTTTTCTATTCTTAATTAATAATTTCGCACGTATTCATAATAATTACTTTTTTAAGAAATTAAAATAAACATAACCTTAAAATATTTCGATTATTAACGATTGACATTTGTCAGAATGTAATGTAACAGAACTTATATCAAATATACTATTTCGATGAATAAAGAAAATGTTAAGTAAATATTGATGAAATAACAATATAAAATATTTATTTCATAAATTCAAGTTGTGGTTTCATTTTTACTTAAAATTTTAATAGCATAATATTTTTAAATTCGCGTGAAAAGAAAAGAAAAAAGTTGTCTATGAAAATTAAATACTGCCATTTTTAGTCATATATTTTCCTTTCAAATCAAGATTTTCTTGAAAGGTCTTCCTAAATTTATTAAATTATTGTGTCGGCCATCTAAAATAAAATTATATTATCCAAGTTAATAATACATTCCAATACTGAGTGTAATATTTTTCTCTTACTTACAATCGATATAATATTATCGCTTTTATTTAGAGAGCTATACAATTTCTACATTATTGTGTTTTAACTGTAATTAACATATTTGTTGTGTAAATTACGCAAAAAATTAAAACATCAACAAAAACATTATAAAATTGACGCAAGCTAAACAAATCGATATTTGCGATCCATACAACCGGATATCCGGCGACTCCATACACGTTGTCTCTAGCCCCGACGGAATAGAGACCGTAGCAGCGTTTCTTTCTTTTCTGAACAGGCGCAGTCCGAGAGAACTCGCAAAAGGAGTAAAAGGCTCCTACATAACCTGTAACTATGTGAGTATCAGTGCACAATCACACAACTATAACTAAAGTTTATTCGCGTCGATTATCCTTCTCGTGTTGAATTTACTAGAATCACGCGATATTCGCGTAGTCCTTGCTGACTCATAACCATTGTAAAGTTTTACGGAATTTAGTACAGTTCTGTCTTTTGGCGGTTAGCTAGTTTATTTAGTAAGTAGATGTATTCTTAATTAGGCATAGATTGTTGTAAATACAAGTGTGTTAAGTTATAAAGTACAGCGGGCGATGACCCCCGACGTTACGCCTAACGGACCCCTAGTCAGCGTTATCCTAATTGCCACGTGTGTTTGTTTCAGCAATATATTGTATGAGTCAGAAGGTAGAAAAACCAGTATTATCGGGTCAACGGATCAAGACCAGAAAAAGAGGTAAGTTCTAAATTAATTTTTATCATATTCTCATCCTTTCAAACTATAATATTAAGCCCTAAATTATAAATGAAACTACCAAGAAATAGTGTGACACTACATATTTACTCATTATTCAAAATTTTTTCTGTGTTAAAACATCTAACTTAATTTTTCCCTTGTTTTGACGTATATTACAATTAAAATATTATTGTAATATTATTTTGTGGCTGACCCAGCATCAATAATTGGCGAAGGCCGTTATTTAGGTGGAATTAACCTCCTTAGAAGGCAGTAATTCGTATAAAGTAGGTCATGCTCTCACTAAGTACTTGAATTGTATTGTTCATTGGAAAGCACTCCAAATTTCGCCATGTGGTTTATAACAATGAAACTTTAGTATTGATTGTTTTGAAATTTGTTAAAATTCGTGATGATTGGTTTGAAATTTGTTAAAATTTGTTATGCCATATACATCTAATGTTTACTAAACATTTTAGCAGTAGTTATATCCTTTATAAATTTAAAGCATTTGATTCAATCTTGTTTTAGGAAAATCTAGTTTATTCTTTTAAAATGTAGTATATTATCATATACATATATTTTAATATATAGGTCTTTAATTCCTTCTCATTGATATCATTTGAAATTTTTTAATTCATCTCTTGAGGATAGTGTCAAATATAATGATACATAATTTTATTTTAATTTTATATTAAAAACAAATAAAAACTTAGCCATTGTGGTTTCCTGCCTTTGTCTAATATTTAGTTTTCCTTAAGCATTGACACAAAATATTATAGGTAATATTGTTTTCCTTATTTGCTTCCAAAACTTTAAAGCCAATTTGCTATTGTCTAAGAAGATGTGAGTTATAAAAACAAAGTTTATACAAACAACATAATATTATTGTTAATGATAATAATAATAATTTAGTAATCTAGATTATTTAATGGAATATAACTCTGATAATCCAAAATGTGCTGTTGAACTTTACCACTTGACATGCCTATGTCTTCACTGTGAATGCAAAGCTATGGGATCAATCTTACTCAAGGATATATAATATTTAATTATTTCCATTGAGGCCAGTCGTGACACTGCGGTCATTAACATAAAAGTCTTATAAAAAAAATGAAAAAATAAATATTTAGGTCGAATTAAAATTTGATATTGACATTATTAATTAAATAAATATACATAGATAAAAAAATATATGTATATTTTTTTTTACTGCTCTAAAGTAATGTATGATGAAAAGAAAAGAATATAATAATAAATAATAATAATAAATATACTTTATTGCACATTTAAAAGATACAAAACAACTTACAAACATAATAAGAGAATAAATAATCATAAGAGAATAAGTAATCATTTTAAAAAAATAAGTTCCTTTGTAATATAAAAATTAAATAAATCTTTATATCTGGTAGTATAACTTCAATGAAGCTTTACTTGTGACATTGAATCTACTTTTCAATAACACTTCCTTATTGGGTCCAATGATAACAGTATTTCTAGTTTGTTTTGTACATTTTCTTATAAAATAATATTGTTTGTAATATAAGAAAATTATGATAATTTTAATATTATAACTGGTTTAAATAAAAAATATTTATTATTTCTACCCAGCATACTGTATTATCTATAGGCTGTATTATGATTTACTTTTAAATATTAATAAAAAAAACTACAAAACCATTTTACGCGCCGTTTTTTATAACCCTAAGTGGAAAATATTCTACAATCTCTACACAAGCATTTTTCATAAGTTCGACATTCCATTCGTTTAATTATTGTATAAAGAAAAAATAAATATGGACTATATTTAAATAAAAAGAAGATTGAAGTATATTTTTACATATTTTATAAACTTGCTATCGCCATTTTAAAATAAGTTCGCTTCGTAACGAGACGCTTGGTAACAATCAAATGTACTTTGACCTCGCGTTTATAAAGACTGCAAATAAAAGGTAATAAATTAGCAAAATTATATGATTTTTGAGGTCAGTTGTGGTACTGGGACACAAGCGTGCTATAGACGCGACATATTGTGGGTTCAATTCCCACTCTAGAAATCGATTTTTTTTAAATATTTTTATTTCTTTGTTTTGGTAACAAGGCAAAGCGTTGAGCTCCGCCACTCAACACGCAATGCCTCCAGAATACGACGAAAAGTGGGAACGGAATTGCCTTAATGGGATCAGATGGTCTTAACATTAGGTTCCTCAGCCTACCTTCCGCTTTTTTTAATATTATGCAATAAAATAAAAAATTGTGACAATTTTCCCTTGTTCAATTAGAATTTCTAAATCAGTAGTTTCCTCTTAGACTGACAATAAAAACATTTTTCATTCAATTCACGATTCGAATGCATTTTTTAATTTATTTGAAGTATAGTTTCTGATAACTAATCTTTGAGGATTCTCTATTTCACCGACTTCTAAAAAGGAAAGTTGTTATTTTACTTGTATTATTTTGTATGTGATATTGTTGGTAATCTGTTTAGCTTGCACATGTTCCAAATTTCTTTAGTGTGTCTAAAAATGTATCGAAAACTAAATTATATCGACATTATTGTTTAAATGTTATTTTCCAACTTGGGGAATAATCCATGTTTCATCAAATTCGGTTCACTAGTTTTAGTAACTTGCTATTCTTAATCCGTTACGAGAAGTAAGTGTAATTAAAAATATTTTATATTTTGAATATGAATACGTTTTTTTTATTGTATTTCATAATAATTATGTGTTTTTTAATTACTTACAATTCTTACAAATTTGTATGTATATATTTGTAGCGTGTAATTGCGTTAAGTGTTTAATAGTCATAGTATGACTGTTAGAAGTTGCACTCGAGAGATGTTAGCGGGTTTCAGTGATAGGTAAATGACTTCCTGTAATCTCTTTTTTTTTTGTTTTATTAAAAGTCTTGAGGACCAGTCGTGGCGAAGGGGCACAATAAGGTCGTGGACTTTTGATTTCCTCGCGCTGCTTCTGAATTTGGCGTAAAGTAGAGATCGAAGTGTCTTAATACTAGGATCCTAACCTGCTATGTTCGGGATAGTGTGAAGCAAAATAAATCTAATGGTCGGAATCCTTTTCTTCAGTGAATAGTGGAATATTTGACAAAATAAATAGCCACAAGATCTATCTTGTAGCTCAAATTTATTTCAATGTTTTATTTGAAATGAAATATCTTATTAACTACCTACTATTATTTTTTTTGTTATAGAAAATGGAAATTTTGTTATATAATATAGAATGATTTTTGAAATATATCGGTTCCTTCCAAACATGAATAAATTAATTGTTAATTTAATTGTTTCCCAGAACAGTCTAAAAAGCTGATTGTAATTATTTTAATTGTGTGTAGTAATTATTTATGCAATATGCAACGAAAAGTTTAATTACGGTTTGTTTAATTAAAATTAATTACAATCGCAATTGCGTTTTTAGTCAATTAACGAGTTGATTAAGAAATAATTGATTAACGTTCAACATTCGCTCTCGTGTCTCACTCTAATATATCATTGTCTTTTTCATTCTTGCGTCGGGTGTAGTGTTGTTAGTTCAGTGCGTATTGCTCGCTAGCCGAGTAAACTAGTCTTGCGTCAAGTTTTTTTTACTAAAACTGTTTATTTTAGCCTTAACTTGTGAAGTAAAATGACATCAATAAACGAAATAGACGAAGAGAGCAACATTTCATCACCTCTCTCGATTTCGGACATCAACGAATCATTGGAAACTGTCTTACACGTGCCACCAACCGATACCACTGAGTGTTCATCGTCTTCGTCCGCGCGGCTTCTTTTGCTTGATGGTACATACTTCAAATACTTGCCTGAAGAGTCCACTGGTAATAAAATCTCAGCGCTATGTCTGAAATGTCCAAGAGATGTCATAACTAAAGTTAAAGGATACCATAATTGCACGTCCAACTTTTTGAGTCACCTGAAACGTAAACACGGACAAGAGTGTATTGAAGAGTACAAAACATATGTTAAAAGAAAGAAAAGTGAAGGACAGAAAAACGATGATACTATTTTCAAAACCAAAACTAATAAATTTAAAAAGTCAAATGATTATAAAATATCACAAGAACAGAATAAAATACCACAAGAACAATTCAATGAAAATATTTTAAGATATTTTATACATTCCATGATCCCATTAAGTGCAGTGGAAGATCCATATTTTTCAAAAATATTTACCGACTTGGAAATATCTGAATGTTTAATGAGTAAGCATATTCTAGCACGTCGTATAGAAAAACAATACGAAACGCAAATGGCTAAAATAAAATCAGAACTAAAAGGAGTACCCTATATATGCACAACAAGACATATTTGGCACAGCAACAAGAGATGCTTCATCGGAGTTACAGCGCATTGGATCACCAATGACTTACGTCGAACTTCGGTGGCCTTAGGTTGTCGACCATTCAAAGGTGCTCATAGCCACGATCGACTAGACGATATAATTCAAGAAATTAACTGTGATTTTGACCTCGATAGGAATAAAATTGTTGCATCGATGATGGATAATGGTAGCAATTGCATAAAAGCTTTTAAACTCTTCGGTGTCAATTTGACCAATATAGATATTGAAGATGAACTTATGGTAGAATCTCAGCCAGTAGAAGCCTTCTCTGAATTAGATGAAGAATTATCAAATTCAGAAGACTATGACCAAATTAATTTCAGCCCTGATTATTTACAGTGCTGTACGCGTACTTTAAGCCTGTCCGTAACTATTGATACGAATGCGCTTTTAAGTGGGCTAGACATGCCTTTGTCGCAAGTGCACGCTGCGGTCATGATAAAATGTAATATTTTGTGGGAGGCTGCAGGACGACCAAAGACTGCTGAAATAATACAGGGTGTGCTAGGACACACGTTAAGCCGACCTATTATATATAATAATAAAGCGAGATGGAACAGCTTGTTTTATGCCATCCAGCAAATTTACAACATTAGGGAAAAAAGTTTACTTTTACATAGTTCATTAAACATTAAAAATGCTATCAAAGACAATGAATTCGATTACATACAAGAATATTTGACGTGTACGTCCCCAGTGGCAGAAGCCCTCGACATACTGCAAAGTGAGACTAACTCTTACTACGGGATAGCTCTGCCGTGTATTATTGCGCTGAGAAGAAAGTTGCTAAAAATTGAAAAGAACAACAACTTTATGTTTTGCAAATCGTTGGTCAAGGCGTACAGACAGAGTGTGGAAAAGAGATTTGAAAAAATGTTAGACGTGACCACTCCTGAGGCGGAAAATGCGGCTATAGCAGCGTTGTCTTATCCAAGATTTAAAAATAAATGGTTGACTTGCTACGACCTCGCGGATCGTGTAAAGATATTGATAGGTTTCACAACCTGTATTTTCCAAGAAATGAGTGAAAATATAGCAGCAACAATGTCGAATACAAAAAGTACCCAAGAAAATATGTTTTTCAATTTCGACTCCGACTCTGATTCCGAAATTTCAACATCAGAAAAAAACGAAAGCTCTTTGGAATCACCAATGCGCAAAGCAGAATTATTAATTCGGCAATTTTTTGCGGAGGAAAGTAAAGATTTGCACCTTCTCGATAGATATCCTGAGATCAAAAGAGTTTTTGTTAAATACAACACGCCTTTACCGTCGTCGGTTGCAGGCGGAAGCCATTTTTCTTTTCCAGAGTGTCATAAAATGTCGGATACCACGTTCGAGAGGAGAGTGTTATTGAAATATAATTTGAATCGCGATTTAGTATAAATTGTCATTGTTAATCTATTTATGTTTTATTAAAGTTATTAAATATTATTTATTACAATTAGTCTTTTATTTGTTTATTAACATGAATATTTCAGTAGTTAATAGACTTACGAGGTAGATAATTATTAGAGGTTCCATACCTCCACATATTGTTTCCATATACATTTAATAGCAAATGACTCTCAACAATTTTTTGGTAAAATCTTAAAATTCTCGAGCCGAGAAAGACAGTAGTAGTAATTAAAATCCACAAAACAATAGAATAATTAATTGTTAGCTGCAATTAATCACATTCTACAATTACAATTGAACAATTGTTAGTTGTGCTCACAAAAACCCCAGTTAAAACTTACCCAACAGTGATTGTAGGTTGTTTTTTACCGCGGCAAAATATCTGGAAAAATCGAACGCTACGCGAGCAAAGCCGTGGGCGGTAAGATAGTTCAAAAAACTAAACCAGCTTCACGCTTTATCCCTACCGGGGTAGGGAGAACGGAGTGTCAAACGCTACGGTTTCTACATACCTCTTTTGCCTCGTCCACTGTCATCAACCTCTTCATACATGCCCTCCGAAGGATCTTCATGTTTTTTACGTGATCTTCCGCCAGTATCTTTGATACTGTGTTTTCGAAGGTCAACCGAGATCTCCCTACCTCTCTTACCACTCACTTTTCCGCCATAAATCTTTTTTGCCATTCTTTCATCACTCATTCGTTCAACGTGCCCAAACCAGCTGAGCACGTTCTTCTTCATTCTCACCGTGACATCCTCGCTAGTATCTACCATTCTGTGTACCTCTTCATTGCGGATTCGATCAGCTAAGCGGACTCTGCATATCCTACGAAGAGATCGCATCTCCACGGCATTCATCTTTTTTTCATTCTTCTTCTGCAATACCCACGTTTCGCTGCCGTATAACACAGTCGGTACCAAAACTGCATTGTGTACGGCCAAACGCGCAGCTGTGCTGAGGTTTCGCCGTCACGTCATGGCTAAGGCTCCGTTACATTTACACTGATCTTGCATTCCGTCCTTGCTACATCTTGTTCGAAAATACATATAATAATATAAAAGTCTTTCTCGAGTCAAGTCTGCTTAGTTTAACTATATTTCCTTGACTATGCATATTAATTAAAATATTGAGGCCGGTCGTGGCGCAGCGGCACGAGGTGTGACTGCAAAACCGACAGGTTGTGGTCAAAATGGTGACTCAATTATGCAATTATATATGAGAAGAAATATGAAGATAATACTGTTTAAACTATTTATTATTTTGACGTACTATATAACTATGATAATAACGTAAATATTATGGATATCGAAGAATCTTAACGACATTACGTCTGTAGCCACTTGTTAAGGTTATCTTTTAATAATAGGTCAAAAATTTATTCTATCTGAATGCACATTCTTTCGTTATTATCACATTAGGAAAATGAGGGCAAGGATATCAATACTTTCTTTGTCTTCACATACGTAATTTTATATTTTATTATTTAAAATTATGTATGTTAATAACAAAATATTTATTTACTTTAATAAGTAAAATTCAATTTTTATGTATTATCTAATAACACCACAAGGATTTTGTATAAAGAATAGAAATTGTTTAACTTTTTTAACTTTTTAATCAACATATAAAATATGAATCACTAGTGGTTGTTCTTGTGTCTTAGTTCGCCTGGAAAGGGAAATGGATAAATTCCGCCTTACTCACTGAACCGACGCGTGTAAGTTATTTAAGAGGCGGAGTGCTACTACTACGCTATAGAATACATTAAAATTTACATAATATATTTCTAGTACTTGAAATGTAGTACTACATTCGGACGGAATGCGAAGAAAGGTGTATCTTGATACTAGGATATCTGCATATCCTGCTAAACACATGTAAAGATACGTTCAAGATACCTACCCTGCTATATGCGGGATATAGCGTGAAGCCAATAAACAAAACTAAATACAACATCTTTTATAAAAAAACCATCCTTGTCGCCATTAAAATGACATATCAATGAACGTGCCCACCGCCGCGTCCCACATGGCGCCCGTATGGTGGTTTTGCAGCTAATCAATTCACTTGGTCGAATTGAGATGGTTTTTTTTTTGGGTCCCCACATCCGTTTATTATATTTTTTAATTTACGTATTTTACATCTAGATTTTTCGTTTACGTATTTTACATCTATATATTTTAAGCTAGTAAAAGAAGTAAATGAATGATAGAAAAAACATACAGGCGGAAATTTGGCATGTACTTACATACTCCTTCGGAAATATAGAGGAGCACTTAGGTCCGTATTTATAAAGCACTCTCAACTCTGAGATAGATCTTGAAATGCTGTTTTAATAATATATAATTTAAAACAACACATCAGTATCGACCACAGAATTATGAGAGGCTTATAAATTGGGCAATCAAGCGACATTTTTGAAATCCCAACGGGAACGAGAAAACATGAGATTTTATGTTTAATAGTTCATGCAAACATAGTTAAATATAAACTAGTAATATAGTAAAGTACCTTATTTTTTTTTAAACGTGCTAAAATTTTTTGGATTACTTGAAAAGGTCTTTAAATAGATTTTTAAGTAATATTTGGAAGTCGAATGTTCTAGAATTCGAACTTAGACATTTTAAATAGTGACCTTTGCCATTTAAAAACCGTGACACTTACTTAGCCTTTTGGTCCGATGTCATCATCCTACGTTTATTCGTTACGTAAATGATACTGACAGTTTTATTTTTATTTAGTACTCTACTTGGAATAAAAGAAAATATGTTAAACAAGTTTACCTTGCTGGAAGCGACACATGTCTTATTTTCTTTTTATTTAGCCTTTATAAATAAACATACATACAAACTAGACGAACAGTAAATTATTTATTTATAACTAATTTAACAAGTAATAAAATAAAAACTGGTCAAGTGGGAGTCGGACACGCACGAAAGCATTTCAATCACTTCTTGTACGGGAGCCCTTTTTAATATTTATTTTATTAAAGTTTTTAGTGTTTGTTGTTATAGTGGGAACTATAACAACAAACACTAAACTATCTTAGTTAGATTTCAGTCAGTTCATGAGACTCAACCTGGTGACAGACGGACAGACAAAGAACTCTTTACGATAACTATAATAATAGAAGAATTTAAATGCTTCCGTTTTTTTTAGTACTATTGCGTGTAAATAATAGAACCAAACAAACGAAAAATTTATGATACAAGCAACGTGGCAACTTGATAGCCAATTCCACTGCAAAATACAATATTCAAATTATAATTAGGGACTGAGCACCGGTACAAGCGACTATTGTGGGTTTTATCTTCAAATAATTCTCTTTTTCTTACTCTAAGTAAGACCATTCGCACCTTTTCTTTCCGCTCACCAGGCGGTCACGACTTGTCGACCGTACTATAAAAGCATAAAATTTATTGTATTAAATTAGTAATAATAATAAACATTGTTTATTTTGTCCCCAGATGAGAAAGAGAAGTACGACCCGAACGGGTTCCGCGACGCCCTCGTGGGCGGACTGGAGCGCGCCGGCGGCGACCTGGACGCAGCCTACAAGTACCTAGACGCGGCCGGCTCCAAGCTCGACTACAGGCGCTATGGCGAGGTCATATTCGACGTGCTCATTGCCGGGGGGCTGTTGCGTGAGTAGACGGCTTTATTTTGTGTTGTGTATTTATTATCTGTTCTGTTTTTGGAATGTGACGTTTGTTGGTATTGGAAATGACTTTTGCGCTTGTTGTTATCTGTATGTTTTTATACATATGTATATTATATAAATAATACTATCTATGTAGGTTTTTCAAAGATTTTTATTGTATTTTCTTATTTGTAATTATGTTATAGGATATTTATACAAATTAAAAATGTATGCTTATGATTCAATTATCTTGATTTTTATATTTAAAATATTTTTAGCTGATTTTTTCAGTGTTCAATAAAATATAATTTACATTATGGTTTTTTTTTTTAAGCTAGATTCAAACTGTAGTGTCAGTCACGGTTCGTTCACGATACGATCTCACTCTGAAATATTGTTATTATTAGAAACAATGAGAGCGTTACTATCGTTTTCAGGTCAAATTCCTGTCTAACCACTTATGTAGTAAACATTTAAGTATTCTCTGTGGAAAGAACAGTGACCGGCACTATAGTGTGAATCCTGCCTTAATCTATATTAGAAGTTTCATTATGTTTTTAGTAGGCTTAGCATTTAGGTAATTGAACCGATCTAATTAGATTCGCGAAAGCCAGATTAAGTTAGTATTAGGTTAGGCTAAATGTAGTAAGGTTGAGCTAAATTGTTCTAATTATAAATAATTAAAAGAAGGGATTTAAATAATGAGATATAAGGAAATATATGAGGCCAGTCGTGGCGCATGGGCACAAAGTGTGACTGTAAAACCGATTTATTGTGGGTTCGATCCCCACTCGAGGCGATAAAATATTTACTTAAATTTATATTTCCATTTCTTCGCTCTGGTGTCGAGGACAAGCGCGGCGTGGAGTTCTGCCACTCAACATGCTTAGCCTCCAGAATTCGGCAGAAAGTGGGAAACAGAGTGTCTTAACACTAGGTTCCCTCTGCCTACCCTGCAGTGTGCGGGATACAGCGTGAAGCTGATTATTATTATTTTTATATAAGGAAATAAACATTTTCAACCTAAATTAAAATCTATTTCCTACATATAAAATAACAGAAACTTCCCAAAAAATCGTTATTTAATATCCGCTTTGGGAATGGTCGTGACATGTTTGTTTGTACAAAGTTGGGTGGCAGTGGGCCAACAGTAGGAGTAGTTATATAACTAACAGGCTAGCAGTGACCTTTGCAGTTAAAATATATGAAATGAAATTTATTTTTTTATAATAAATTAGATTTATTATTATTATTATTTTGTTGTTTTGGTAAAGGTGTGGTGGTTTGGTAAAGGTATGGCGTTGTTTTCCGTCATTGGAGCGGGGGTTATCATGACACCAGATGTAATAAAACTGATTATATTCATGTTTTGTTAGAGTGGCCAGATCAAACGGTTTTGTTTCCCATATCAGAATTAGGTTTTTTTTTAACTTTTTTATTTATTAAAGCGTATGTGTAAGCGTATAAGTTCAAATCCCAAAATGTAAATGTCGCAAAGTTTAAAAAATATATTAATATTTTTTTATTCACATGATGATAAAATTGGCTAGAGTCCTGAACATATTATGTCGATAAATATCTCGTTGTGCATCTGATTACCACTAAGTCTTTTACATATTATCCAAAAAAAAAACAAAGCTAATTTTTGTCTATGGTTCGGTAGTTCCCGGCGGCTCCGTGTCGATGGACGGGGAGACCCCCAAGACCAACACGTGTATATTCAACTCGAGCGAGGATATGGAGACTATGCGTAACTTTGAACAGGTATGTTATCTTTCTGTTGTTTTTTTTTATAAAAATGTTTATATTTTTTTATAGTTTCTTGGGCTAATAAAACATTTTAAGCTATGATGAATGGATTGAAAATTGGGTCGTGGGTGGTGGACGGAATATCTTAACACTATGTTCTGCTGCGTGAAGCTGAACAGAAATATATTTTTGTTGATGATTTTATTAGAAAGTATGACAAATCACTTTGAATATAAATTTTTTTGATTTTTTTAATTTATTGAATGATGAAAAACATGGCTAGAGTCCTGAAATAAATTATGTGGATAAACACATTCTCGTTCGTTTTATATGCTGATTGTTTTATATTAAAAATATTATTTTATTATAGATTTCTACAGTGTTTCAATATGTTTTAATATTTTTTACAGGTATTCGTGAAGTTAATGCGACGTTACAAATATCTCGAGAAGATGTTTGAAGAGGAAATGAAAAAAGTGAGCATTATTTAAATTTATTTCATTTATTATATTATATATTTAAAATAAATTATTGGTGTTAAATTGTTTAAAAAAAATTTAGACAACTCTCAACCTAAATAAAAATAATTTTACTGAACATATGTCTTGACATGTAACAATATAGAAATTTTCATACTATATATTTGTAACATAATTTTCTACATAATTTAAATTATTATTATTTTACATTTCAAGGACGCAAACAGTAATATGAATAATTAAATTATGTTCCGTGTAAATGTATATATCTACCTCATTTTTAGTAAAATTTATATAAAAATTAAAAATCTAATGTGTATTGCCAAACATATGGTAGAGTAGTATGTGTTATATTTATGTTGTTAATTTAGCCAATTTTAATGCTGTATTGTTTTTTAGGGTTCCGTACTTTTTAAGGAAAAAAGGAACCCTTATAAGATCACTCTGTTGTCCGTCTGTCTGTCAAGACCCTGTATTTCAGGAACTTACATAGTACTTGTTCAGGAAAAAAGTCTTGAAAACTATACATTTGTGAAAAAATAATAATATGTATATATAAATCTTAAAAAATAATAGCCTTAAAAGAGGGGCAAAATTTGGTATTAAAATGAAAGGGCTCTGGCTAAGCTAAGCCTGAATTTCAGAAAAAGCTCGAGACCTCCAATTTTTGTACGGAACCTCGGTGTGCGGGCCCGACTCGCGCTTGTCCGGTTTTTTATTTTTTCTTATTAATATATTTGAACTAATTTCAGGTCCTAGTGTACCTGAAGGGCTTTGAACCACACCAACGTTTAAAGCTGGCCCGCATGACCGCACTATGGATAGGTATGTATTTTTTAGTATTAAATTATCCACTACGGTTGTAAGTTCGATCTCCTTGTGAGTACAAGGAGAGTGAGTTTTTAATTGTCTTTTGTGGTAAAGCAAGCGCGGCGTTAAGTTTCGCATGTCAATACTCAATATCTCATATTGACATAAGGTTTTGTCAATCACCTTCCCCTTGCGGGATGAAGCGTGAAAAATATATCCGTGCTCATAAGTGTGATTTAATATATTGCCTGTAGATTCAAATCCTAAAAAGTGTACTAAAAAAATTATTAAAAACGATACTTATGCAAAAATCAAAGAGTAGTGTGTCAACTTCTCCCTAAGAACTTTAATAGTGCATTATATTTATTAATGAATAAGGTAGTATAAGTTTCACTACTTAATTTGGTTCTACAACATGAATAAAAATAATTTTAAACAAAAAAAAACGACTTCCACCTTCATCAAACTGCCCTTGAACTATCTGAAAATTGACATAAAAAAGCAGTCGAATTGATGATCTCCTCCTTACGAAAGTCGGTTAAAAAATTTATGCCCACTTAAAATGATGAAACTTGATGACGAGTCGGAGTTAAACACAGAGACTGTATCAGCTAGGTTTGACTGAGTGTTTCATTCTCTCCAAAGCGGTTACGGCCCAGTGTTTAACGCTGTCGACATGGCAATCTGATTACTTACTAAATTACTTAAAATATATAATTAATCTTTTAGGTCGTTTTGTAATTATTTGCTTTTTCTATATAGGTAATGGCTGCGTGCCGCCATCAGTGTTGCTAGTGCTGGTGAATGAACACCTTTTAAAAGATAATTTGGCACTTGAATTCGTTTTGGAGGTATTCTCTACGGTGAAAGCGGAGAGGGGCGTCACTTCGCTCGTCACCGCCCTTAAGAGAGGACAGTTGGAGGGCAGGTGTGTATACATTGACATTTTATAAATATACAATATAAGAGGCCAGTCGTGGCGCAGGAGCACAAAGTGTGCTGTAAAATCCACTGGTTGTGGGTTCGATCCCCACTCGAGGATAGGAAATATTTTTCTCGCTGTGGTGTCGAGACAAAGCGAGGCATTGAGTTCCGCCACTCTACGCGCAATGCCTCCGGAATTCGGCAGAAAGTGGGGAACAAATTAATATGAGGTTCCCTCTGCCTACCCTGCTGGGTGCGCGATACAGCGTGAAGCTGATTTAATTCTTAATTTTAATATAATGTAAAAAAATGTTAGTTTAAAAATCCCAGATAGAAAGCCTTGTTGTATGCACGCGAAGGAGGAGATTTAAAGTAGTATATTACGCTTAATGAGTTGTGGTCGCACTGAAACTAGGTGTTAGATGGTTGCGCAGTTTTATTTGAGGATGTTTTTGTTAAGTTTGATTTATTTATTTTTCTGAAAGAATATTATTTAAAAGTTCAGAAAGCCATTAGTGAAGTTATTAGAGGCCACAATATAGTGGCTGTACTGTAACACTATTAAATTTATTGCGTTGAAAAAAGCATTTCTTTTTAATGATTATTTAAAATATTTGTAAATGAATCGTCCCATCATATTTTTGTTGTGATTTTTATTTGTATAAAAATTACCAACTTTTGATGGGGTAGAATGACGCGTCATGTACTGGCTCTCTGTCACAGGGCAGTGCTGTCATAAATGTCGCTACATATATTTCAATGTTAATTATAAGTATATTTAGTGCGTTTTTTTTTTAAATTAGTTTATAGTAAAATCCGTTAAAAAACGTTAAAATTATCACACAGCTGGAATTTGAACTTTTCTTTAATATTTACTATTCTTATTTATTCTCATTTTGAAATATTTTTTTATTAAAAAAGTTATTTTAATTGTTTTTTTTTTCGTTCGTTTTTAGGTTATGTTAATAATGTTTATTACCTTGTTGATAATTTTATTTTATTAAAATATTATTTTTATAGAAGGCTATTATGATTGAGTGGCTTCATTCTAGATGGCAAAGCGTTGAGTTACACTCCATTATTTGAAATACTTTTTTAACACTTACCTTCAATTTGCGTAACAATACAGCATGAAGCTAATACAATAATATTAATTTAAACATTTAATTCCCTCAGGTTACTAGAATTCCTCCCTCTCAACCGTCGTACAGAAGAAACCCTGGCCTCCGCGTTCGCAGCGCGCGGCCTCGCGGAGCTCCTACGCCTGCACCGCGCTCAGGCCTCTCAAGAGGCCCGCAGAGAGCTCACCCATGCACTCCTGGAACAGCTGGCTGATGCCCGCAACGTCAGGGACCTCGTGGCCGATACGAGGGATGCTGCTGCGAGACACGCTATACCTGATCATGAAGTTGTTGCTATTGTTAGTATTTTATTGTTTTATAGATAAGTCACTCACTACCAGTCTGTTTGTGTATATTCATCCATTTGTTAAAATAGGAGGTCTTTCTGTATAGTGCGGTTGATAAGTGGTTGGCTGCCTTAAAGCTAGCTGTAGATAGATGGTTGCGCAGATTTGATTTCAAGATTTTTTTTATTTTGGATAATTTTAATCCCAAGTTAAACGATACGCAATACATGAAAAGAACAACTTAGTCGGCCACGATTCGAGTACCGTACTGTAGACACTGTAGTTATATGTTGCTATAGACACGTAAACTACTGGAGCAGTTGGCCAATATCAACTCATCTTTATTACCCTATATAATATAAAATTATATTTATTACTGAAGTTTAAAATTGAACTTAATTAATTAAATTTTCATTTCACTTATAAAATTTCCAAATTACTTGACATTTAACAACACTTGTTATATAATCTCATAATTTTTTTAACACATTACGTGAATTTTCTATTCACATAAAAATAAATCAGCTTCATGGTATATCCCGCACAAAGCAGGGTAGGCAGAGGGAACCTAATGTTAAGACACTTCTTTCCCCACTTTATGCCGAATTCTGGAGGCATTGCGTGTTGAGTGGCAGAACTCAACGCCGCGCTTAACCTCGACTAATAATAAAAAATACATTTTTTTAAAATAAACACATTGGAAGTATTCAAATGATGAAACTTGATGACGAGTCGGAATTAAACACAGGGACCGTAACAGCTAGGTCTGACTGAGTCTTTCATTCTCTCCAAAGCGGTTACGATCCAGTGTTTAACGCTGTCGACATGGCAATCTGATGATTTAACAAATTACTATAATATAAAAAAAATCATAATATAATATGTTTGTAATTTTTTCTTCTTTTGTTTCCTATTTTTAAGATATGGCAGTGCGTTATGTCTCGCGGAGAGTGGAATAAAAAGGAGGAACTGTTAGCGGAGCAGGCGGCCAAACATTTAAGACATTACACGCCGTTGTTGGCCGCCTTCGCGCAGTCTGCCAAAGCAGAGATCGCGCTTTTGACTAAGGTTAGTGTGGTTGGTTTTAGTCTTTAAGAGTATAACATTTTTAGAATTAGGTATAAGAGTTAGATGATAGGATTTGAACCTGCTATTTGATTATTTCTATGACAATATGTTGACATAGTTGTAAATTAATTTTGAGCTTGATATGGTATCTTTTATATAAAATAACATTATGAATTTCAGTATAAAAAAGATTAAGACAAACTTACAGACTTGGATTTACTATTTATAACTAAGAAAGAAATAATAAAGAGTTGTTAACAATAATTGACACATGGTACCTTGTATCGAACAATTATTAGCGCGTTCAAACAAACAAACAAACAGCTTACAGCTTTATAATATTAAGATAGAAGTATAGGTGTGTATAGAAAATAAAAGTAAAGAAACAACAAAATTGGCACACGATTAGAGCCAACGTACGTACAATGCGTGCGCCGGTGTCGAAGTGTGCGACAGTAATTTCATAGTAAACCCCATATTGGATTCATTTTTGTGGATTCCTTATGTTTATTGTGATACAGATTATTTAAATTTATCTACAAGTGTTTGATAAAATTAATTTAAATATTTCATAAAAATGTTGTAACAGGCGTTATAACATTTTTATGAAATAGATAAAAACAGGGTGATGGTTTGAGTCCTGCTATTTCGACATTTTTTTTATTATTTCTCAATATTTTTTGCCGTGGTTTGTCTCAACACCAGAGCGAAGAAATTGTAAATTTTAAATAAATATTTAACACTATTATTTGTTTGATGGGTTTATTACATAATTTTAATACACTTCCTTATAAAATTATGTATACATTTCTTAATATGTTTCTTTTATATTTGGATATACAGGTGCAAGAATACTGCTACGAGAACATGAGCTTCATGCGCGCGTTCAGCAAGCTGGTGCTGATGCTGTACAAGACGAACGTGCTCTCCGAGGAGGTGATCCTCAAGTGGTACCGCGAGCCCAATTCCAGCAAGGGGAAGGTCATGTTCCTCGACCAGATGAAGAAGTTTGTGGAGTGGCTCCAGAGTGCCGAGGAAGGTAATGACACCCACTGCTAGCTGGTTTATAATTGTCAATATTAGTCAACTTGCGTGTAGAACGGAGTTTCTAAATACTAGGTTCCTAGGTTCCCTCTGTATGCCCTGATATGGGCACGATAAAGGTGAAGCTAATTATATACTATAATCCAAAGTATAATAATATATAATAAACCGCAATATTTTAAATGCATGTAATAAGAATTTTAATTAAATTTTTAGACATTTCTTTCCTTCCTATTTTATAATTATATAAAAGACATCATACTCTATAATAAAAAAAACTAAATGTTATTCCAAAATTTATTTTTTTCAATTTCCTGCTGCATTCATAGAATTGATAGAATATTGTTTTTACTATAAATTAACCTTGATCAAAAATTTACTAATTTTCATATCTGGTCTTTTCTAGAATCGGAGAGTGGAGAAGAAGAAGATTAGAAATAAAGGCAGCGTGAGACTGAACACATAGCGCCGTCCCACACACACACACCCAACAGTAAACCAGAAACCACAACCCAAACTGCAACCAAACCAACCATAAACCACAACTGAAACCAACAGGAGACCGCATCCAAGTGAGCACATCACTAGCTGTCAGTGATGGGACGTTTTCTACAATTGTATATGAATCATTTGAAATACATACAACTACTAACTAACATGTTGATGAAATACAATATTTTTTATTCAATTTTTTTAGTAAAATTTCAATAAATGGTGGTGACACTCAAAACTGGTCTTTTATTTTATAGGTTTTGTTTTTAAATACAATTTAATATTGTTTAGTATTAATTAATGACAGTTTATAAATTTATATCACATATATTGGAGATATCGTACTAAGTTATAAAGTAAGTAGCAGGATTTGAATCTGTGGCATAATATTAAACATTTCATACCTTTAACCTGTGGTCAACTGACACAATTTGAAACTAAGATAGTTTTTAACTAAAGTGGTCATTGTCAAACTTCTTTATATATCTCTCTTTAAGTTTCAATAAAAAGTTTATTTTATTCCAAGTGCGGCGGTGGTAACTGACTGCTGTCACATTGAATAATTACAAAAAATATGTAATGTTAATTGAAATAAGTTTTAGAATAGATTTTAGAGTCTAGTGTTGCTAACAATTAAAAATAGTTAATAGTCATTTTAACTGTAAAAATTTAAGAATATTACAGAATTTAAATAATATTGCAATACAAGAATATTTTCTTTTAGAATCTATCACATAATACATGTAGTATATGAATGTGATGCATTTATGTGAATTTATAGCAAATCGAGTTCAAAGTTTGACATCATTATCTTAAAAGAGTACACGATGTAAGTTTTTTTTATACCCAGATCGACTCGCGCGTTTGATCTAGCTAATTTTTTTTATTTTTTACTAATCTGAATTAATTTTGTGATCTTATAAAATTAACAAATTTAGGAAAATATCCATACATTAAAAACTAGTTTCAATAAAACACTTAATTTTGCAGCAATATTGTCGCATGGAAAACTTTATAATAAAGAAGATATGAAATTTAAAAAAAAACAACATATTTTATCGTCGTTTCAGTGAAACACTACCTGATACATGATTATTTCTAATCACAAAATAATTCAAAATTAAATCTAGTTTCACAGGAGGCCCTTAAACTTTGGGTAACTTCAAGCACTGCTCTCAGAATTTCCGCGCGATAAATCCTACATTCCTGTTTTGGAGTTCCGAGAGAAGTAGTGAGTAACTTCTCTCGTTCTTTTTCTCATACAGTCTTAAAATTTTCCTTTTGTGGCTATCTTATTAGGTACCTAATATTATATTTTCATCTTTCGTTAAGTGAACTCACTTTGGGCTTCCATCAATTAAAATCTCTAAAATTATAATAATCTCTTTTACCTGGCAATATGTCTGCATTCATAATTACATATCTACATACATATATCTATATATAAGTATTATAAAAATAAATATTACCCGATTTTTCACTTCTATAAAAAAATAATATCCAAACAAGAAACCTATAGTATAAAGCATAAAGCACTCACAAATTCACAATTAATAATACCATCAAAAGAAGTTATTTAATTATCACTGTATTCAAATTCAACTATCCATTCAAAAAGTAACTCAAGACGGCACCCAACATAATGAAACCTATAGAAATATATTAACAATAATTGTATTTAAAGTTTGAATCTATTATATTAGTTGGAGCACGTGGAAAGGGTCTCAAAACTCCAGGGTCAAGGTCGATCGGTTTTGTGAGGGATGATTTTTTTGTCCGCCAAATTTTGTTTCGGAGGCCAGTCGTGACGCAGCGGCACGAAGTGTCGCTCTGGTGTCGAGGACAAGCGCGGCGTTGAGTTCTGCCACTCAACACGCAATGCCTCCAGAATTCGGTAGAAAATGGGGAACGGAGTGTCTTAACACTAGGTTCCCTCTGCCTACCCTGCTGTGTGCGGGATACATACAGGGTGAAGCTGATAAAAAAAAATATTTTTATCAATGGATGGAGACAGCTATTATAATATACAAAGTAGATAGATAGACAAACTGTCACCATTAGGGTATCTAGACATTTTCCGGAGGGGAGGAGCTTGGACTTTATCTTTGAAAGGATACGTTCGTGTAAACGTTGTTTTTTTAAATTTTTCGGGCCATATTACCCTACCAGACTATTTTGGGGTGGGGATGAACTACCCAGCTCTCTTTCTACGCCTATGATTGTTACAGGTGATAGAAAAGGTCTTTTTCAACAATGTCACCTCATATATCATAGGCACGAACTGAAATTTTCAATTGATGTGTCTTTAAATGTTAGCATTACATTGAAAATGACTCTATCACCTGTATCAGTTGCTATCTGTCTACAGTTCGCCCTGTAAAATTCATTTTACAGAAAACTATTAAATATGTACTTACAAAAATTGAATTAAAGCTATCTTTGAGTTAATGGCCGTCTGAAGGAGTCTCTGATTGTAAACGTATTAGGTATTTGCGGCTTCAATTCTCACTCGGAAGAATAATGAACAAATTAAGAAGATAATAGTTGACGAAGAAGAGTTCCTAAACGAAAATTTTCTTTGCCTATTCTGCTATATAGGTCAGAGGTATGAGGATAAAACAATCATTTCACAGTGGCACAAGCGTGCGACTGTACACGTGACAGGTCATAGGTTCGATTCCTACCCTAGAAAATGAAATATTTAATATTTTCATTTCCTTGCTTTGGTAACAACAAGGCAAACCGCTACGTTGAGTTCCACCCGTCAACACGAAATGCCTCCATTCGCCAGAAATAAGGCAACGGTAGTGTCTTAATGGGAATGGAGTGTCTTAACATTAGGTTCTAAGGTTCCCTCTGCTTATTAGTGGTATGTGGGGAGTACAGCGTGAATAAAAAAAAACTTTATTAATACATCAAAAGACAGTTATTGATTTTGAAAGACGCACACGTGGTCGTCCTTCGGGCCCTCGTTAGCTAAAAACTTAACTAAATGCTTCAAAATTAGGGCAAGGCGAAGGGAAACGAAAAGGTGCGCGACAAAAGACTTCCCATACGATCCGGTTGTTACGGATCAATATCTTGTAGAAGATGTAGGTACTTACTTACAGATGCTACATATATTATTATTTAAATTGTTTATTGTGTGTGTTTTTTTTAAACATTTTTCGCTGTTTTTGTTTACTTCTTGGATTGATATGTAAGGAGGAAGAGTAGATATATCGATTTTTTAAACATTGTTTTCTAATTTGTGTATGACTAGCCTTTTATTTTACTTATATTTTGTAAGAGATACGTCGAACATTATTTTTAGCTTCTAGCATCTCTTACATATAGGTTAGACACTCAAAGACAACTTAGTGAGTGTTAACATATTACAACACTCCGTTCCCTTAATAATTTCTTCTTCTGTTTTACCTCCATACTGTATTCCACCCACAACAGGATAGGCAAAGTAAAAACTAGTGTTAAAATACTTATTTCCCACTCTCCGATCCATTTTCGAGACATTGCGTGGTGATAATTGAAAGAGACTTAAAAAAATTATAGGGCATATATAAATAATTCATACCTGCGAGTGCAAATCGAACCCAAAACCACCATCACTACGACCTCGACAATTCTATCTACCAATCATTACACATTACGCATATAATATAAGTACGTACATTTAAGCTTGTCTTGCAAAAAAAATCTACCGTCGTAAGCCCCCAATATCCAGGTATCTGGATGCTATCCTTTTGTCCGCGTAAGCCCAGGTGCGCCTTTATATTTGTCTTGAGTAGATCCTTTATTCTCTATCCTCATGGATTTAGTGGGCAGCTGTCTCGGTGCAGGGTCTTTGTGGAATGAGGTCGAGATTTCGTTGTATGGGTGTGTTTGTATGTGTGGATGGTGTGTGCTTGTTCTTTTTTAATGTAGCTTTCTAGGTGTGTTTGGTGAGTGTAGGTATTTTTTTTTTAAATTATATATCATGTTCTTTTTTTTAGGTTTTTTTAATGATTTTCTATGATAAATTTAATTTTATTATTGGTGATTTTATTTAGAGTAATAAGTCTTAAAATTATATAGTTTTTTTTTATGATGGTGTATAGCTCAAAAGATTTTTTTTTAACTTATTCGATTAACAACGTATTCCATTTATTTATTTAAATATGCTGATAATTTGGTATAATTAATAAATACCATGATATATTTTTACTATTTTTATTTTTACAGCTTCAATAGTACTTGAACATATATTTAAAAATCAAATTCACAATAGGTATAAAAAAATTGAGTATATCATCAATAGTATTATTTAAAAAAAAAAAACAATCGATGACATAACTTTTGGCGCGAACTTATGTTAACTGTAAATTTAGGGTACTAATTAAGTTTAAAAGTAAAAATATTTTTTACACAGCGCCTCATCTTTTCTATTTAATTTTAGCATGGTAAAGTTGTAATGTAAATTTATATGTATGTTGTATGAATATATGTATTTTATTTAAGTTTGCCTTAGTATAGCGTAGTTACATTTTAAATTTCCAAATAATCAATATTAACTGTTAAAATCTAAAAAGCTTCGTATCCGGCACACAGCAGGGTAGACAGAGGGAACATAGTGTTAAGACACTCCGTTCCCTACTTATCGCCGAATTCTGGAGGCATTGCGTGCTGAGTGGCGGAACTCAACGCCGCGCTTTGCCTCGAGACCAGAACGAATAAATGGATATATAAATTTAAGTAAATATTTAAATTCCTCGAGGGGGATCGAACCCACCACTAGTCGCGTTTACACACTGTGTGCTCCTGCGCCACGACCAGCCTCTAATAACTGTTAATTTTCACTAAATAAAAAAAACTAAAAAAAAAACTAAAATCAGTCTGATGAAATAAGCCAGGAAAACTTACATCATTTACTTATTTATTATAGAAAACGTACAAAAATTTTAATGTAGCGGGACTCGAACCTGCGCCTCCTGGAAACCGACCGACGATGAATGAAATTGTAAATAAATCTATCATTTCCTCGAGTGGGGATCGAACCCTCAACCAATTACGCGTTTACAGGTACACTTTGTGCCCCTGCACCACGACTAGCCTCAATAATAATATATTATAGCTATAGAATAACATATTATATTTTTATTAGGCAAGCATGTATTAAAATCAAAACATTCTACATATTATTCTGTTTGTAACCGCCATGTAAATTTTAATCCCCTAATTTTATTTGAATATATTCGTTAACACTTGAACACGAATTTAACGGATGACTTAACCTATTATTATTATAATGTGAGTTTTGAGACTATAGTAGCGTAGTTACATTTTTATTTTGCAAATAATCAATATTAACTGTTAAAATCAGTTTCACGCTGTATCCCGTACACCGCAGGGTAGGCAGAGGGAATCTAGAGGAGGAGGAGGGAAAAAAAGATGTATCTTGCTTGGCAAGGTGGGAATAGGAACTTAGTGTTAAGACAGTCCGTTCCTCACAAATAGCCCAATTTTCAAAACATTATGTATCGAGTGGAAGCCGTTGCCATTGCCGTGCTCTGTTTTGTTACCAGGCCGAGGAATTGAAACGATTTTATTTTCTCGATCGGGAATCGAACTCACAACTGTCGCGTTTACCGTAAGACGATGTGCCGCTACATCACGAACGCTCCTTTTTACTTCAATCATAATTCGATTTAATTTAACCAAATAATATTTTTTGAACATCTCTAATTACTTCAGATAAAAACATTTAATAAAAAAAAATAAATTCGAACCAGTAGTTCCTGAGATTAACGCGCTGAACCATACAAACTATTCTGCTTTAATATCAATATAGGTCTTTAGAAATTCTTCATCCATATACGTATAAACATAATAAACAATATGAACTAAAGCTCAGCATTGCGATCAAAAGCCGTATTTTTCGCAACCTGATAGTAACCTTGGACCTTGGCCTTGAAAGGGGAGTCCAAACAAGATTCTACACTCCGGAAATCTACCCCAAATAGGGACGATCCTATATTCTTTCACCTGGTTCCACTTATATAACATATAATTTTAATAATATGAATAAATGTTATTTAATATTATTGTATTACTGGTGTATTGGGATGATTGTAGATTTAAATGTCACGTGGGATTTTTTATTTGTAACGGATGTTTTGCCTTTTTAGTATTTTTTGTATCTTCACGCTGTATTCCGCATATAGCAGAGTAGGTACAGAGACCCTGGGAACTTGCTTGTGCTTTAATAAACTCTGTTCCTTACTATGACACTCCGTTTCATACTCTCTATGTTGAGTGGCGGAACTAAACGCCGCGCTCGGGCAAACGAGGCAAAACCTCGTTACCAGAGTGAGGTTACCAATATTGAATATTTCATTCTCCTGAGAGAGAATCTTAATATCAACATTTTAAATATAAATTTTGTCTCAAAGTATTACAACCCGCGACCCTTGCTATAATTATTTAGCCACATTTTAAACTGAAAAGTTATATAATAATAAAAATAAATTACAGTCTATTTAAAAAGTCCCTAGTTAGGGAACTAAATAGTAAAAAGCTAGAACATTCATTATATAACGAGGGACAAAAATATTGTCGTTAAAATACCGTTTCCTTTTAAAATCTATTTTCTAAACGTACTGACAAAGCCATTACAGTATAATGCCTAAACAATATCTGTTAAGCGTGAGTCGCATTTAACTATTTGGGTTCCGTTGAAATGCTTATATTTGAGAGTTTATTTATGGTTTTATAATTGAATTAGTTTTTAGCTGTGTTTCGCCCACGTAGTCAAATAGAAATAGCTAATTTCAAATGGACGAGGTAGCTCTGACCGCCTAGGATTACATCGAAACTATTAACGTGATGTTATACAGCCTATCTAATAGCCTTTCTCGGTAAATGGACTATACAACACGAAAAGAATTGTCCGATTCAAATTCAAATCTTTACGCTGTATCCTGTATATAAAGCAAGATAGGCCGGAAACCTGGGAACTTACTAAGACAATCTGTTCCCATAAAAACACTTTTTATTCCCCACACTTGCTGATTTGCTAAATTTTAGAAGTATTGCGTGTTGAGTGGCGAAACTCAACGTCACGCTTTGCTATATTGCTAGATTGAGGAAATGGAAATATTAAATGTTACATTTCCTCGACTGGGCATCGAACCCTCTATCGCGTTTAGTCGCTCACTTGTGCTTCTGCGCCATGACTGGCCTCGAATTATAATTGAAAGATAATAATTAAGAGATAATTAAGAGATTATAATTGAAAGATAATAATTAATAAGATTAGAGCACAAATTTCATTTAGGAAAAGTTCTACACAAAAAATATTAAGCAAGAAAATACGCTATATCTTTAATTTATTAATCAGAAAAAAAGAGATATCTCAGTAAACAAAAAAATCTTTTAAAAGTTCTCATTTCAATTTAGCCAACGCACCTCTAAAAATACTAAAAAAAAAGAAAACCGAGCAAAAAATAAAATCCTGCCATCCCTACGTAGTTTCGAGTATTACAAAATGGAGGGCTATTGTGTTAGACGTTTGTAAAAGCTAGACCAGGATTTAAAGTATTTAGGGTATTATTGGACGGTAATATGATGCTTTTGCGCTTCGGAATCGTAAAAAAAAGGTTTTTTTTTCATGTCTAAATATATGTATCCCTATTCTTTTTTTTAGCTTCACGCTGTATCCCGCATTTGGTAGGGTAGAGGGAACCTTTATAAGACATTCCGTTTCCCACTTTCCGTAGAATTTTCAAAACACTGAGTGTTAAGTGGCTGTACTCAAGGCCGCGCTTTGTCTTTATACAGGTGGACGCGTCTGCGCTCCTTTAACGGGAGTATATAGGGTAAAATATTTTAAGCTTATACCTAAAGAAATTAATCAAGATACCTCAAGAGTTTAGACGTAGGATTTTTTTAAATTTCACGATGTTTATCCATACCTGTATTTCGTGTGACGCAGTTACGCATAGATACCAATAACGTAAACACATACTACTACACTAAAAATACTGCTAAATGTTGCCGATCTGCCACTCTTCATTCTCAAAAAACATAATAAAACGAGAAGGGGATATCTCTCGTTCTATTTTATACAATTTAACGTCGCCGCCATTACCTACGACTCGATTTCGTGATTGATAGGTTTGTGTCTGTGTACGTTATTCTTGACAAATGGCGTTTTAATTTACAACGATAATTTTATTAATTACTTTGTTTGAAGAAAGAACTTTTTTATTTTTGGAAAAATCTCTTTTGTTTTAATTGTATAAGGTTTTTAAAGAATAGTTAAAATTGTAGTTTCATTTAAAGTGGTGGTGACAAAAATACTCTGTACAATAATTAATCTCGATATTTGGAGTAGTGATTGTCTGACTGTGACTGACACACACATCGCATATATGAACCTACTGGACTAAGAAATTTTAAAAATTTGGCTTAAAGACAGATTACGGAGGCTAGGGCGCACTAATTTGGATATTTCGATGAGAACGGAAATTACAACAAAATTTTTCGAAACTCTTTAAATAAAGAGAAACCAAGCAAAAATAAAATACTGTTATACCATCTCTATATAGTTCGAGTATTACAATTTTACAATAGTTAGCTATTGTGTTAGACGTTTGTAAAAGCTAGACTAGGATTTAAAGTAAGCATTTGTAGTACCAATGAATAATTGGACTTACCGTCCAATGTGATACTTTTGCACTTTGAAATAAATAAAAGAAAGTTTTTGTAGATTTTGTAGTTTTTTTTATTCATATTTACATATATCTCGAATTTAAAGAGAGACAGATATAATCTATATATTATATATAAGTATAAAACTCTTGCGTTACTGAATTAATATACTAACAGACAATAAAACTGATTTGTTTTTGTGGATAGAAATCCATAGATATATTACATCCCGTTAATCCTTTTAATGTGGCAGGTTGTACCCGCGGTCATAGTTACTTTGGGCACTCACAATAAGTTAGGTTTCATATAGAACCCTTAATATAGTCAGAAAGAAGAGGTAATCAGAAATCAACTCTTAATTAGTGGGGAACGAAGTGTCTTAACACTAGGTTTCCTCTGCCTACCTTGCTGTGTGCGGGAAACAGCGTGAAGCTGATAAAGTAAAAAAACTAATTATATCCATTTCACTAAAGGGCCGAAGCCGGGGCTAAAAGCTAGTGTTTACAGCATCCTTTTAAGGATAGATAGACTAATTTATAGATAGAATAGTATCTGCGATCTGAGATGAGATGAAATTGGCGTCGGGTTTGTACTAAACGGTACTCTGACTCATTGTATAGGACCGGTGATATTTTAATAAATAATACCATTATAAGTTGCGGTTGTGTTAAATTAAATAATTTAATTGATTTAAAACTAATTGATATACCATTTGATTTCGTCATAGCATAGAGGCGTAAGCGTGCGACGTAAACGCGACGGTTATGGATTCGATTTCTACGGTGGGGTATGCAATATTCAATATTTTCATTTCTTCGCCCTGGTAACTAGGCAAAGTACGGCGTTGAGTTCCACAATGGCACAGCGGCACAAAGTATCTGACTGTAAACACGACGTGATGCGTTGCCTTGGTTCGATTCCAACGCAGAGGAATTAATTATTTTCTTTTTACTCGCTCTGGTAACAAAATAAACTGCGTCTTTGAGGTCCACCACTAATCAGAAAATGTCACGAAAATTGGAGAACGGAGTGTCTTAACACTAGGTTTCCTAGGTTAGTTCTGTCTACCCTGCATATAGCGGAATACAGCGTAAAGTATTAAAAATAAAAAAAAAATAGACATCTCTAATTAAATCTTGTACTCTGGGGAAGTCCGCTAGCAACTAAACCACCCAACTATTCATAGAAATACCCCGGAAATTGTTTAAAAAGGGTCCCTTTAAAGCTTTTGTTAAACACCAGGTATAATATGTATGTACATAATATAATATATTGTATAGTATGATTTATTTAGTTTAGTTTGGGAGAAAGTTCGTAACAAACGGTAAATATATTCTTATTATAAAATTATAAATAGATAAAATTTAAGAGATTTTTAATTTCATAGGGTGGTTACCTTTGATTTTTTTTAAAGGGAAAATTGATTTATTTCAATTTTTTGTTTGCTTTATAATAGCTTTTATGTAGTGGTTAATTAGTTTGACTTTTAAAATGTATGTACGTACATACGTACATATATAATATGAATGTATCTTTTTAAGTATTCTTCTGATATTATAATAATATCTCTATTAATTTCATTGAGGGCAGTCGTGGCGCAGTGGCACGAAGTGTGACTGTAAAACTGACTGGTTGTGGGTTCGATCCCCACTCGAGGAGATGAAATATTTACTTAAATTTATATTTCAATTTCTTCGCTCTGGTATCAAGGTTAAGCACGGCGTTGAGTTCTGCCACTCAACACGCAATGCCTCCAAAATTCGGCAGAAAGTGGGGAACGGAGTGTCTTAACACTAGGTTCCCTGCGTGGCTAAGTGGCCCAGCGTCTGACTGTAAACGAGACGGTTGTGCGTTCGATTCTGACTCGAGGATATGATTGTATTTAATTTATTTTCGTTCTCCGATCCGTTTCATAAGCAAGCAATATTTAGAAAAATAGTCGGTACGTGGTTAGCCTTAACACAGGGTTCCTTCTGCCTCTGCTACATGAAAAAAAAACATGAAGCTGCATTGATTTTTCATAAACGTAGAAAAAATATTGTTGAAATTATTTCACTTCTAAAATAGGTCCTGAGGTATCTTCTTTGAAAACCACACACAAAACTGATCAATTGCAAAAATTTACAAAAGGAGCTTTCAATCATAGTCTCAGTACAAAATCGGCGAAGTGCATATAATTTCTCTAACAGTACAAAGGAACCATCCATCATTTTTTTTAATATTACATATGTATTATTTATTACTATTGAACGGACCAAATTGTTTGCAATTTTTTTTACCTTATTTTTAATTATTTTAAATAAATGCAAAGCAAATTTTGGGTTTTTATTTTTATTCTGGACTCAAGCAAGACCTACCTACCCATCTTCAGCTAAATTCAAGACGGCCACGATTTCTAGACTGGACTGTGCGTGATAGGTAGGCAGAAAAGACATTTAGGCAGAGTTGAGTGCCGTTCCTTAACACGCAATATCTAAATTTCGGGAGAAAAGTGGAGAGCGGAATGTCATGACAATAGATTCTCTCGGTCCACTGTGATATTCGGAAAAAGGAGAAGCTGACTAGAGAACTCAGTGTCAAAGATTAAAAAGGAGTGTATTAAAATAGAAAATAACTTCAAGACCTCCAAGAGTTTTAACTTCAATAATATTCACATTCTGCCAATCTGTTGCGATTTCCCACCTTTTCCTCTAAAGTAAAGTAGGATAGGCAGAGGGAACCTGGTAACCTGGTGTTTAGACACTCCGTTCCCCAGTAAGACACTTTCGTTCCCCACCGCCGAATTCTTCAGGCATTTGACTTGAATTGAATTGTTGACTGGCGGAACTCAACACGCACCGATTTAATGTCAATTAACAGCTAATTGACATCTCAGAGTACTTTAGCAAGGTATGTATATGTATGTATGTAGTAAAAGTAACATTAGTTCAGTGTAGAGTTACGCGCGCTCGACAAAGTTTAATCGCTCTTCTATTATATTAACATCCGTGTCGCCACTTTTGATACTCGATCTGTATTGTATTGTATATTTTTTAATTACTTATATTAGGGTTGTCAATATATGTTTTTAATTTAATTGTTATTTGTAAATAATATAGTTGTTGGTAAATATTTTTTTAATATTTTAATTTCCTCATGTTGAACTCCGCCAAGCAACCCGCAATGCTTCTAGAATTCGGCGGAAAGTGGAGTACGAAGTGTTTTAATTAACATTAGGTTCTCAGGTTCCCTCTGACTACCCTGCATCGCACATAGGTGCGGAATACAGCGTGACGCTAAAAAAAATTCTAAATATATTTCGTAAACAATCTTTTATAAAAGCTTATTTGGTAACAAACACGTGACTAAAAATTTTAAAAAATACTGTAACTCTTGAATTTAAAAAAACATTATGAGAGGTTTTGGTAAAAAATAAATTACAAATAATTACAAAATATAAAAAAAAAATAAATAATTTATTCTGTCAAACATCATCAAATGGGTGGTAAAGGGTGCTTTACCATTTACAGTTGTTGAACTGTCATAAGTTGTAAACAAAGGGGTTAAGGTCTATTTTTTATTAAATTTAGTTTTTGTTGTTTTAGTTTCATGCAGTATTCCGCATATAATCGACTCGCCAAAGGGAACCTAGTGTTAGGACACCCTGTTCCCCATGTGTTCCATTATGTGTTCAGTGGTGGAACTCAACGGCGCGTTTTTTCTTATTACCAGAACAACAAAATGCAAATATTATTAAATAATAATTAATTCCCTCAAATGGGAATCGAACTCACAACCATCGCGTTACAGTCACACGTTTGTACCCCTGCACCATGACGGGTCCAATATTCAGTTTTAAAATTTAAATAACGATTATAAAATATATTTCTCTTATAAAAAAGCTCAAAAAACGTTTTTATTTGACCAAATCTATAGAAAACTAGACTTAGCTTAATTACGTATTAATAAGTTTTAACTTATAACAAAAAAAATATGCCGCTGGCGAAGTGATGGCTAACTAATCTATCTTATTCATCTTTAGTAATAAATGTTTGAAGAAATATGTATCTAGAAATTATTAATATAAATGGGTGTTTCTGTATGTTTTTAGTATAGTTTTTTTTAACTTTAGGCTGTACCCTGCATTGTATTTGGTTATACAGAGGGAACCTATTATTAAGAAAATCTGGTTCGTCGTTTTCGTTCGATTAGACATTGGGTGTAAAGTGGCGGAACTTAATACCTTCCAAGTAGGAATCGAACCCACAATCGTCGTAACAGTAATAACAGTCATGCTGTGCTCAGTATGTAATGTACTAATATTATAATTTTGCACTTTTACTTATTTAGGTATTTTTTTTTAAATTTTATAAATAAATTTTATATGTAATTTAAAAGTATTCAATATTGTGTTGTTGTTGCAATATAATAAGGAAACATGAAAAATAATCTATACTAATGTTATAGAGCTAAAGAGTTTGTTTGACTACACTAATCTCAGAAAATACTAGGTTCCAATTATTTTTGTATAAGATAGTCCATATATCGAGAACGGACTGACTGTTAACGCATTGGTTGTGAGTTCAATTCCCCCTGGGAGAAATATTTAAATTGTTTTTAGTTAAAGTTAAAGTTAAAAAAAAAAGTTCCCGCAAAGCGTGGTGTTTAGTTTTGCCATTTTTGGCACAACACAAAACAATAAAATTGGGAAAATGAGGAACGTAGTGTATTAACTTTAGATTCCATCATTGTAAGACGATTTTAGCGAGACGTCCTGATTTTTAATCCAAAGTAAATGTCCCGAGCGGGATATGTGGGGAACGGAGTGTGTTAACTCTTCCCTCTGCCTACCCTGCTTTATGCGGGATACATACATCGATGAAACTATATGTACCTTATTTTATATAGTATTTTTCTGCTTGTATTATATGTATATATATTTTTATTCCAGGATATATTTAGTCATAACGTGACTGAGTCGAACTAAATATACTTTTCAAAGCAATACAATGAGTTTCACGCTGTATCCCGCTCACAGCAGAATAGGCAGAGGGAACTTAGTGCCTAGCCTAAAACACTTCGTTCCCCGATTTCTGCCGAATTCTGGAGGCATTGCGTGTTGAGTGGCAGAACTCAACGCCGCGCTTAGCCTCGACACCAGAGCGAAGAAATGGAAATATAAATTTAAGTAGATATTTCATCTCCTCGAGTGGGGATCGAACCCACAACCAGTCGGTTTTACAGTCACATTTTATACCCATACTCCACGACTGGCCCTAGCCCTGCGCCACGATCAATAAACATTATAAACAAACATAAAACCAAATAAATATAAAACAATAAATAATAAATACAAGAGAAACCAGGCGTCGTAGCTAGTTAAACACGTGGGACTAACGTAACGGTCGGCCGAGATGTAACCGGTCTCATACCTCCGTGCGATGTTACCGCGGTCGGGTTCAGTTCGCCTTTAAATTCACATTTAACATGAGATTTCGTTTATAGAGGCCGTTGTGGCGCAGTGGCGGCGTGTAGGTGGGTGGGGGTTCGATTAATATTGGAGGTGACTTATGTTTGATAGTTTATGGCGTTGCGTTTGTTATTCCACCGCAATAGTTGAGTATATTACATGAAATATAATGAATTTGATAACGGAGTGTTTTAACTTTTAACACGAAGTTCTCTTTGCCTCTCCTAAAGATAATTTCTAAATGTAAATCGTAATAAAATTTGATATTTTGTATGACTTTTTTGGATATGAAAATTATAAGACATAGACGTTCCCCAATTTCTGTCGAATTCTGGAGGCATTGGGTATTGAGTGACGGAACTCAAGGCGGCCTTTTGCCTTGTTACCATAACGACGAAGTGAAAATATTAAATTTTTCATTTCTTCGTGTGGGAATCGAACCCGTAGCCTGTCGCGTTTACAATTGAGCCCCTGCGCCACGACGGCCTCTATTTGTATTCTAATTTATCACAAGTCACATAAGATTTCGGTTATAGAGGCTTCTTTCGTTGATTTTTCGATGGTTCGATAAACCTTCGATATTAATTATATTTGATGGTGTATGGCTTTGTAGCTACTTTAATACAACATGTGTTTCGTCGAAATCTATGATTTCATATAAATTTATATAATATAATTTTTTATTTTCGGCTTTATTCGTGTAGAAGTAACTAAGTCACTTCGATGTAACTTATTGAAGTGACTAACCCTGATGTGATATAGCCTTATAGCCTTCTTCGATGAATGGACTATACAATATAGAACGGATATCTCAATGCGAATTAGTAAATCTTGAGATCATCTCAGTCATCCAAATAAACTATTCAGCTTAACTTTATATTAGTAGTAAAGATATTTCGTTAAATAAATGGAAAGTAGGTAATGGAGTGTCTTAACACAAGGTCCTCCTGCTATAAGTGGAAGAAGTATAATTGCTAAATAAAAATTGTAATAAATCTAGGTATTTCAGGCCAGTCGTGGCACAGGGGCACAAAGTGTGACTGTAAAATCGACTGGTCGTGGGTTCAATCCCCACTCGAGGAGATGAAATTTTTTTTTTAATTTATATTTCCATTTCTTTGCACTGGTGTCGATTTCGCAGCAAAGCGCTGCGTTGAGTTCTACTACGCAATGCCTCCAGAATTCGGCGGAAAATGAAGAACGGAATGTCTTAACACTAGGTTCTCTCTGCCTACCCTGCTGTGTGCGGGATACAGCGTGAAGCTGATCTAAGAATTTAGTTAGATTTAATTGAATATCAATTATAAAATAATTATCTTGCCGAGGAAAAAGTCACATTTAAAATGAGATTTCGCTTATAGACGCTATCGTGGCACAAGAGGACAGTGTCTGTAGATGGTAGGTGTGGATGCGATAAGCATTCGAGGTAATACTTGTATTTAATGGTTTATGGCTCTGTGGTTAGTTTAATGCAGTGGTTCCCAACCTTTTCTTGATCTAGGTCAATCACTCTTATATAAATCTTAGTCACTTTTATCTAAATCTTAGTAGCAGGGACCACTATGCATGTAGGTATAATGAAAATTAACTGTGATAATCAAACAGAAACTTCACCTCACCATCCCCATTCATAAAATTAAAATAGTTCGCGGACCATATTTAGGCTTCTGCGGACTTGGGTTGGGAACCAATGGCTTAATGCAAAATTCAGCGAATTGGATTCTGTAATTATATTCTTTTATTTTTTAAATAGAAAATGGAGGACTGCTCGCCCAATTTTCATAACTTCAACGCCGCGCTTTGTCTTGTTACCAGTGCACCACGCACCAAGACATTCTCACAGCACTTATCTATTAGTGCAGGAAAGAAAACAGAGTCAAGATTGCCTTTCCGGTATATATCCTGGTTTCCACCGCCAGCGGAGCGGACCCATTAAGGACTACGTTGAACTCTTCTTATCGCAGGGAAAAATTACAATAATTCATTTGCCCCAAATTCAAATATAAAATTATATTATTAAATCGAGGCCGTCGTGGCGCAGGAGCTCAAGCATGGGAATAGATGGCGACGGTTGTGGTTTCGATTACCACTCAGGAGAATGAAATATTATTTAATTTTTATCACTATTTTTAACATTTTTTGCTCTGGTACCAAAGCAAAAAGTGTGGGACTGAGTTCTATCACTCAACACACAATGCCTCGAAAAATTCGGCGGTAAGTGGGGAACGAAAATGTCCTAATGGAAACGGAGTGTCATAACAATAAGTTCCAGATTCCCTCTGCCCTGCTTTGTGTAATATACAGCATTAAGCTAAAAAAAAAGTTTTTTTTTATTATTTTTAAAAAATAATAATTTATTATACCTCAACAAATGTATAAGGCTCTATTACCTGGGTAGTGTCTTAACACTAGGTTCCCTCTGCCAACCCTGCTACATGCGGGATACAGCGTGAAGTAAAAAAATCAAGGGTTTAAAACTTAAAAGGTTTACATAATTAGGTGTGACGTCAAAATTTATTGGCGCCGTATTAGTTACATACTTCCTTATAACATTAGTCCAACGAATTACAGTGTTTAGCACCTCCAACAGTCTTTATAGCTTATTTTATTTAATAGCCCATTCTAGCTTAAGTGTAATTCTAATTATATTCGATGTAATTGAGTTCTTAAATTATTCACTCAAGTTCATCGCATAAGTACAAGCGTGCGTGCCGTAAGCGCGATAAGTTTTGGGTTTGATTCCCAGGAAATTAAATATTTAATATTTTCTTTTCTACGGCCAGTTGTGGCGCAGCGGCACGAAGTGTGACTGTAAAATCACATGGATGTGTCTTAATGGGGACATATGCGTAACCTAGTGTTACGCATATGTCCCCATTAAGACACATCCATTAAGGCATTGCGTGTTTAGTGGCGAAACTCAACTCAACTCAAGCTGCGTTTTGCTTGATTACCATAGCGATTAAATTAAAATATTAAATATTTCATTTCCCCGAGGAAACTTCGACGTGAGAATCGAACCAACAACTTGTCGCGCCACACGCTGGTGACCCTGCGCCACGACTGGCCTATCGTAGCCAGAATTAAGAGGATATTCCTATCAACAAAATGATCATTAATTTCTTTTAATTACTTTTCTAATATTGTGTGAAATAGTAATGCATGAAAATCATCACATATACCTAAATTAAATTAGCTTCACGCTGTATCCCGCGCACAGCAGGGTAGGCAGAGGGAACCTAGTGTTAAGACACTCCGTTCCCCACTTTCTGCCGAATTCTGGAGGCATTGCGTGGCAGAACTCAACGCCGCGCTTAACCTCAACACCAGAGCGAAGAAATGGAAATATAAATTTAAGTAAATATTTCATCTCTTCGAGTGGGGATCGAACCCACAACCAGTCGGTTTTGCAGTCACACCTCGTGCCGCTGCGCCACGACCGGCCTCATCACATATACTTATTATATTAAAAAAAAATCAGTTTCCAGATGTACCTACTCCGCAGATAAGAAGGATAGGCAGAGAAAACTTAATGTTTAGACACTCCGTTTCCTACGCATCGCTTAATATTTGAGGCGCGGAACTCAACGCCGCGTTTTGTCTTATTATTATTTGAACAGTCCTGAGTAACTTAATATATTATTGTTTTAACTTTTAGTTAGTTAATTATTCAAAACGCTCGCTCTCGAAACTTTGGAGGTCAGACGATAATCGTTTTTGGTATCAAACTAGATCAGGTTGGGATCAAACTAAATATAGCCTTCGCAGAAATGGAAAAAAATATATATACATATATATTAAATACAGTATTAAAGATTTTACTCTTAACAATATGGTTTCATTTAACTATTTGCTTTATTTTTTTTAAAAAATCAAAAAGAAAAAAAAATAATATAATTTTTTTAAGACACCCCCACTTTTCGCCGAATTTTCGAAACATTGCGTGCCGAGTGGCGAAACTCAACGTTGCGATTTTCGTCGTTACCAGAGCAAGGGGATGAAAAATAATACCCGTCCCTGAATTGGATTCGAACCTAAAACGCCACGCGCCACAATAGCTCAGTTTATTTCACAAAAAATATGATAAATAAAAGAAATTACAGTAATGTCTCTATAATAAACATATTTTTTAGGGTTTGTAGGTCAAAATTAAATCTCGAAGCATCTACGAAGTGCGAACTATGACCGGCGACGTGAAAGCTCCTTTAGAATAATTCGTAACGCCTAATGTAGATATTATTATAGGAAGGTTTACTTTTGTGATTGTTAATCAGTTTCACGCTGTATCCCGCACACAGGTGGGTAGATAGAAGGAATCTGGCAACCTAGAGGTAGGCACTCCGTTCCCATCGAGACACTTCCGTTCTCCACTCTCGTTTCGGTCTGGTAACGAGGCAAACTTTCGTTTCGTTTCGTTTCGGTCTGGTAACATGGCAAAACGCGGCGTTGAGTTCCGCCACCAACACACAATGCCTCCAGAATTCGGCGAAAAGTGTGGAACGGAGTGTCTACACTAGGCTTCCTCTGCCTACCCTACTACACGCGGGATACAGCGTGAAACCGAAAAAAAAATACAAATTATAACAAAGCGGGCATATTGTATAGCAATTATCACGGGTTCATTTCGCAAAGGAATAAGATGGATTGATGTAAATTTTTAATTATAAACACGATTGCATATAGCGTAAGCATATTATAGTTTTAATGTGTTTTTAATAGTCTATAAAATATAAAGTACGCCCGAGCGGCCCGCACGACTCGCGGCGTACAATGCAGGAGTATCGGGTAATGTACACGCGAGGACGAAATTGGTGAATTTAAAAAAATAGTAATATATTTTTTAGTTGCACGCTGTATCCCGCATGTAGTAGGGTAGGCGGAGGTAACCTAGTTTTAAGACAGTACCCGGTGTCATAGTCAAAATAATGCATTCCACTCAATAGGAATTGAACTCATGACCATTGCGTTTGCAAGGAGGCTCTTTGGCGCTGCCTCACGGGGGGCTAATTTTTAATGTAATACTTAATAAATACTATTAACATTGTAAGTTACGAGCTATTTATATTCCTTTTGCCAAGTTAGATAACGCACAGCGTTGATTCCGTCATGCAAATTATATGAACGAATGAAAACTAAAATGTCTAGCATTAATAAGGGCCACATGGGTGCGACTGTAAGCTCGATGGTTGTGGATTCGACTCCCACTCGGGTAGGTGAAATACCTATAAATGAAATACGAGACAGCGCGGCGTTCTGCCACCAACACCCAACGCCTCGAGAATTAGCGGAAAGTGAGGAAGGAAAATGTCCTAATGGAAACGGAGTGGCATAACACTAGGTTCCCAAATTCCCTCTGCCCTGCTTTGTGCTATATACAGCATGAAGCTAAAAAGAAAGTTATTTTTTAATATTTTTAAAAATTAATAATTTACCTCAACAATTGTATAAAGTTTTATTATCTAACCAGTAGATTTAATTTAGGCGTTTTCTCCTACAAAAACATACAAACACACATAATCAAACGCATTCCGTACGCGCCTGTACCGACCACAGATACATCCGCGCGGAGATGGGCAGCTGTCGCCGCAGCTGGCGGCAGATTGCACTCGATCCGGTACAAGATGCACTATACTTGCTACTACTTACCTGCTTTTACGAGATTGCTATGATAGATCGATCGATTTGTGCATTCGATTCGCCATATGTTAATAATAATGGATTTTTATTTATATTAAAATATCACTAGAATGGCTGACGTGGTACAGGGGTACAGGGGGGCAGGGGTACGAAGGTGGGAATGCGGCGGTGGTTGTGGGTTCGATCTTGAGGGCTATGAGTTGTTATTTATTAATATTTTCATTTCTTCGCTCTCGCACTAAGGCCAAGTGTTAAGTTCCGCTACTTAACACGCAAGGCCTTAAAATGAAACGGAAAGTGGGGGACGGAGTGTCTTAACGTTAAGCTCGCTCTGCTTACCCTGCTATATGCGGGATACAGCGTGAAGCTCATTTATAATATTATATAGTCATTAAGTTTTGATTTGAAAAAAATAAAGGTGACAGTTGTTTTTAATTAGGTCGCAGTCCACAGATTATATTAACTCGAAGCCTACGGAAATGTCAGTCTATTACTGATATTTAATTGAAATAAAACATGTATTTTCCTTTTTTTGATTCACCTGTATCAGAGGGAGGTAGACAGAGGGAACCTAGTTTTAAGTTACCCCTTTCTATACGCGACGCCCAATTTTCGAGACATTGCGTGTTGAGTGGCGGAACTCAATGCCACGCTTTGTCTTGTTACAAGAGTGACTGTTTTACTTATTTCTTGCTAAATATTCATACAAAATTCACGTGTCTTAGTCTATGTATAATTATTATCATTTTTTAAAGTATGTACCAAGATGTGTAGGAGGTCCTAATGATAAACTGTAAAAAATAACATTTTGATTTGGAGCAATTTACGATTGCAACGCATAAAGAATGCACGTGATGGGTGTAAAGGTTCATTTGAATGTAAAAATTATTTAAAATTCCTCGGTTTGTTTAGAACGCGTAATGTCACTGATAGTAGGAAAATAAAGAATTTAATGTCTAATTACAATAATATTCAAATAAGATTAAGTTCCTAGGTTCCTTCGGCTTCTAGCCAGAGTGAAGAAATGAAAATATTTAATATTTAATTTCCGCCAGTGGGAATCAAACAGACAATCTGTCGCGTTTACAGCGCCACGATTGGCCACAATTATTCAATTCAAATATTTATTTATATACCAAACTACTTTTTAATTTATTAATTATTTGTTAAGTAATTAGTTGAAAATGTATATAAGATAAACTTACAGGTTCTCTAATATCTCAATCTTCAGCCATACTATTTGAACTGCATAGCACCTGTCACAGCGTTGTGAAATACAAATTATATATAAGAAATAAATTCAAATTACTAATTAAAATATTGTATAGTAATTAGAAAACATAGCAATTGAGTACCGTTATAGTAGTAACAGGTTTTTTTTAGGATTCCGTACCTTTTAAGGCAAAATGAAATCCTTTATGAAATTCAAACCATATATACAGATCTGCGGCCCCATGAAAAAAAATATTTCTACATTTACTTAAAATAAGATATAGCAGTTTGTATCGCAAAAAACGCATATTTCGACACTATCAAGGGTATTAAAATTTATAGGGTACTTCCGGTGGACCTACAATTAAGAAATTTGGCAGCTAGCATCTACAGGTAGTACTAGTTCAGGAAATCTGACAACATTTGTGGTTAAATCTTTAAAAATAATAATCTTAAAAGGTAAGCAAAATTTGGTATTAAAGCCGCTAGTTCAAGTGAGGTATCCGATGAAAGGGCTCTTTCTAAGCAAAGCCTAAGTTTCAGAAAAAGCGAGACTTCCAATTTTTGTACGGAACCCTCGGTGGGTGAACCCGACTCGCACTTGTCCGGTTTTTTTATTTCAAAACTGATAACACTGTAAACATTCGGTCCGTACCTTTTTTCTCCATATTACCATTATTATAGAATAATTTTCTTATTTTCTTTCTTTTTAAGTTTTTGCTTTAAACCTAAAGCAAATGAAAAACTGCTCAGGTACTTAAGATGTTAGGTCTAGAAGACCTAACATCTTAAGTACCTGAGCAGTTTTTTGGCTTTACGCTGTATCTGTGCGGGATACAGTTACAATATAAATAAATAAAATAAATCAACTTCACGCTGTATCCCGTACACAGCAGGGTAGGCAGAGGGAACCTAGTGTTAAGACACTCCGTTCCCCACTTTCTGCCGAATTTTGGAGGCATTGCGTGTTGAGTGGCAGAACTCAACGCCGCGCTTAACCTCGACACCAGAGCGAAGAAATGGAAATATAAATTTAAGTAAATATTCCATCTCCTCGAGTGGGGATCGAACCCACAACCGGTCGACCAGTCGGTTTTGCAGTCACACCTCGTGCCGCTGCGCCACGACTGGCCTCAATTTAGTTGGCCTGGAAAGTTACAATATAATACATAATAATTAAATTAAATAAAGCAATTTAAGAGTTACAGATTCAAATTTTGTTCTAATTTTTATAAAAAATTTCCATATTTTTAATGGTGTACATATAAAGAGGGCGTAGTGGGACAATGTAAACATGATGGTTGTGGGTATGATTATATGAAGGAATATCCCATATTAGAATGATTATATGAGCGATAATTTGATAAAATATATAAGAAATTATATTAAATACTAGTGGGCGCGCGCAGCTTCGCCCGCTTATTTGCACCCTTAGGGGTGAATTCTTAGGGGTGAAAAAACCACGAAATGTAACTTTAATTAACTATTTTTAGGAGTCTAAATTTCAAATTTTATAAAAATCGGTGCCAATTTAAAAAAAAATCCATACAAACTTTCAACCCCTATTTCATCCCTTTAGGGTTAAAATTTTTCAAAATTCTTTATTTTCATAATCTGGACATCCACTAAGGATGTCCAGATTATGAAAATAAACATCTGTCCAAATGTCACGTTTCTAGTTTCAGCGGTTACGGCTGTGCGTGCGTCTTACCTCAGTCAGTCAGGTACATGTCTTTTTATATATATATAGATTAAATGAGAGCAATTAATTATGTCTTACGCCTAATAAGCCTCAAATATCAGCCTCACCATCTGGATACGTATCATTCCACTACTTCCACGCGCCACGCAACCGTGGAATGGCCTACCCGCGGCAGTGTTTCCAGGTTGATACGAAGTGGGTACCTTCAAAAAGCGCGTGTATCTCCCCCTTGTCGGCGACACGCACCTGCAGCTCCTCTGGTGTTGCGGGGTCGCGGGCGGCAGTGATCATTTACCATCAAGTTCGTAGTACGCGACTTTGCCTTGTCTTTTCTCTAAAAAACCGGACAAGCGCGAGTTGGATTCGTCTACCGAGGATTCCGTACAAAAAATTTCTGAATATGATGTCTCGAGCTTTTTCTGAAATTCAAGCTTAGCTCAGCCCCAGGCTCTTTTAAGGGTATTATTTTTTAATTATTTTTTTTAGTCTTACTTCTTACTTCACAAATGTATAGCTTTCTGATTTTTTCCTAAACTAGTGCTACCTGTAAATGCCAGCTGTCAAATTTCATAATTCTAGGTCGACAGGAAGTACCCTATTAATTTTGATTTTCTTTGTAGTGTCGAAATACGTTTTTTGCAATATAGATGACCATATCTTTTTTTAAGTAAATGTAGGAATACTATTTTTTAAGATATCATGGAACCGTAGATCTAAGTATATGTAATCTGAGTACTCGATATTTCCTATCATTCCTGAGATAAAGGCTCTTGACAGACATACAGACAAATAGACAGACAGACAAGAAACAGACAGACGAACAACAAAGTGATTTTATAAGGATTCCTTTTTTCTTTGAAAGGTACGGAACAAAAAACAAAAAAACTAAAAAATTATTTGAACGTTACCATTTTCCTGAGTGGAGATCAAAATTACAATAGTTGCGTTTAGAGGCATCTGAAGTCGTATCGCAGGCTGACAGCATTGATTGATTTAAACGCGTCGCTGTAGTATCTGATGCTGCACAGCATCACAACAGCATCACAACAGCCTCACATGTCTAAAAGTAACAAAATTTTAAAGAAAGCGGCTGTGTTATCTTTATTACTATTTTAGAGGTAACCTTACCTAACCTGCCTCTAAAATACCTTATATTACAATCTACAGTAAACATTATTTTATAGCACCTTACACAAAACTTCCACTTAAAGAAATTTACATATAAACTTTGCAGTAATATACTTAATATTATATTATTTGAGGCCAATCGTGGCGCTGGGCCACAAGCGTGTGAATGTAAGTACAACAGGTTGTATGTTCGAGTCCCACTCGAGAAAATGGAATATTAAATATTATCATTTCTTCGCTATGGTGTCGAGGCAAAGCGTGGCGTTGAGTTCCGCCACTAAACACACCATACGCAAACGGGAGTGTCTTACTTAATAGGAACGGAGTTAAAATACATACACTAGGTTCTCAGGATCCCTGTATGAATCATGAAGCTCAAAAATAATAAAAACAAGTATATTATAAATAACATAGGTAGTAAATAAATCCTTTAAATCATAACCACAGGCACTACTGTGCCTGTGACCCTCACCTGGCTATCACAGATGTTCGTAATTACTGGGCCTTCCAACTTTTTACCTCGGACGCCATTTTGAATTGAAAAATTAAAAAGAAATTATCGGCGGCAAACTTAAAAGTGTCGTTGCTATGCTGTTAACAAGATTTAGAATCTGTATCATGCGTCCTTTAATCTTATTAGATGTTTTTTGAATTAATAAATATATTAATTAATATTTTAAATGGACTACTAAAAATAACTTCTAAAACTGAAAAATACCACCGTCGTGATGCAGTAGCACAGCGCCCAACTGTAAATGCAACGGTTGTGAGTTCGTTTCAAATTTGAGGGAATTAAGTTTTTAAAGACAAGAAGACAAAACCCAGCGTTAAGTTCTACCTTCAACACGCAATGTTTCGAAAACTGGGCGGTGCATAAAGAACGGAGTGTCTTAATACTTTCCTCTGCCTACTCTTGTAGCGAGGTAGAGATTTGAGCTAATTAAAAATTATATAAATGAACCAACCAGTCGATTTATACAGTACAATTTGATTGGCCGTCAAAGTGTGACTGTAAAAATCGACTGGTCGTGGGTTCGATCCCATCGAAATGAAAATTTTCATTTTTTCGCTCTGGTGTCGAGGCAAAAACAAGTCGTTAAGTTCCGCCACTCAACACACAATGCCTCCAGAACTCGGTGGAAAGTGGGTAATGGTGTGTCTTAACACTAGGTTCCCTCTGCCTACCCTGCTGTGTGCGGTATACAGCATTAAACTGAAGTAATGTAACGTCACTTGTAAGTCGCTGCATATTAATATTTTTAGTGTTCCACCCAGAAATCAATCAAGGAAGGGCCAAACTGATATTTTTTTAATTTTTGCAGCGAGGTTCTCTCTAGAACGTTGAGGAGTATTGAGAAAAGAATTTTGAAAAATCCACTCCCATGGGAGGAAAATGGGGGTTGAAATATCATCGTTTCCAACAATTTTTAAATTTATTATTTACAGTCTTAGTTAATAAATAAAAAAAATGATATTTGTTAGTTTTTGGAGATTATTATCTCCAAAAACTAACAAATATCAATTGGAGTAATTTATTTTTTAATTTTTTATTTTTCTTTACTTAAAGAGAAATTAAAGAAAGAGAAATTAAATTAAAGTCGTATATACTCACTCAGGGCAATGAAAAAAAATATATTTGTATACGAGAAAAACCACGCGGACAAAGCCGCTAGCGAATATCTAGTTTCATATAAATATATGATTTTGTTCGAGTGTGTAGGACCCAGTGTAGGCACCGTGACAGGCACGAGCTATCATAATCTGCATCGTTTGTATTTACGATCGTATGCGCAGGCCTGGGGACTGTCAGGCCTGACTTGAATATAATATTGAATTTTAACTGTGATATAGTATTTACATAATTGTACACGAGATGGTAGTGGAATCAGTTCCGAAACTTGGTACGGAACCCTCGGTGGGCGAGTCCAACTCGCACTTGATCAATATTTTTCTTTTTAGGTGCGGAAACAGCGATGCCAGACTTTTGACATGCCTACCTAAATATTAAAGAATATACTATAATATATTACACACATACTTTGAAAGCTCATAATTCCATTTAGTTGAACGAGCCAATCTCAGGATATATTGGTTCGAACTGAAAAAAATATTTTGGTGCTTATAAAAGCTAGTAGTACTTACATTATGCTTAAAGAAATAATCCAAGTTAAAACATGAGAATATGCACAGACATGTTTGTAACTAATATAACACATATAAGATATAATCACTATCGACAAATTAACATACAATCGTGCAGATGCTTACGAGAAATTCACGCGAGTCAATCTTTGAACAAAGAACAAAAAGGCGGGTAAAGGTGGACGCCATGTTAGCGCGTGCGCGCGCAGCTGCCGCCACTCACCACATCTGCCGGCCTATGTCCATACTCTATACTATAGTCGAAAGTCGAAACTTATACAGCCAATCGTTTTTTTTAGTTAAATGAAAGTCTTAGTTAGATCAGATAATTTAATTAAGATTTATTTTGTTGAGCATAGATAAGTCATTAAAGTGGTGCTCATTTTTCTAAATTGACGTCGTATATATTTTTCTTTATTTTTGTTAATTTAGTGTTTTAATTAACACGGAGATATTAAAAATATTTTTTTTATTCAATTTATTCTATTCAGCAATATGAAAAATAAAACTATTAGAATTATTAAAAAATACATTAAGAATAAAAAAACAATGTCAAAGACCATTAACCATTCAACTTACATAAACTAATACAGCCACAGATATGAAATAAATGTTGACTGTAACACAACTTTGCATTTCCTTATCAATAAGTACCTACATTCACTGAGCAAGCAGTAAGATGTCGTGGGTTGGCGGATGTTTAGGCTTCTTAGTAGTAAGTAGACCACCGAGACATACTTGCAAGCGTAATTTGATAATATATATACATAATATTATAATGAGAATTCCAAAAAATAATTTCCTATATTTTTTTATCATTTTTACAGTGTTATTCACGTTCGTTGGAAATAAAAAAAAATTAGTAAGAAAACGTATAAAAATTTGAACGTAGCGGGATTTGAACCCGCGCCTCTTTGGAAACAGTCAGAGCGCTTGGACGCTTTCCAAAGAGGCGCGGATTCAAATCCTTCGCTCTGGTGTCAAGGCAAAGCGCGGCGTTGAGTTCCGCCACTCAACACGCAATGCCTCCTGAAAGCGGGGAACAAAGTGTCTTAACACTAGGTTCCCTCTGCCTACCCTGCTGTGTGCGGGATACAGCGTGAGGTTGATACATTTTCTTAATTAATAAATATTTTCTTTTATTGCGTATTAAAATTAAAGAGCTAGCTGGTGGGGTAGAATATGATTGTAAATGCGATGATGTTTATATTTAAAATATTTTAATGTCTGTTAAATAAAGTGATCTTATAAGGGTCCTTTTTTTCTTAAAAGTTACGAAACCCTAAAAAGCAAAAAAGTTAATCAAAAGAAAATTCATCTTATCCAACTTTAAAATGTAGTGCCATTCATGTCTTTGTAATATAAACTATAATTATTCTAAAACTAAACTCCATACGTTAAGACAGATTTCAGCGTTTTTCTGATGTAATATTATTATTAAATGAATGAAGACGAACTATCTTTGTACATGTTATTGACACGTTTGGGAGTACAATTCCCAATCGAGGATATATTCTATCCTAGTGAGATATATTCTAGAGATATATTCTATTCTATTTCTAGAGATATATTCTAGAGATATTTCTACACCCATGCTTATGACCTATACATAGGTATGAGAGATAAATTTGAGGTAGGTAATGCTTAAGACTACTTTTACAAAAATCTATAATGGCATCCCGAAGTCCGTGCATATTAATAAGTTAGGTTTTTATCGGTTTTTCGTCAAAATTGTTCCAGATGGTGATCCAGGTGTAGTTTACAACTCACAGTACTGTATTTTTTATTAGTTGACGGTACGAAAGTGTATATTTTAATGTGTGATCATCGTCATCATTTATTCTAAGTTTCCTGCTCGTTTAGGATGTATTAAGGTAGATCGTCAATTTCCTACTAAAAAAGTAAAAAATATATTTTTTTATTATAATTTAATTTTTATTGTTTTATATAGCAGGATAGGCAGAGAAAACCCAGTATTAAGTCCTACCACCTTACTTACAACTTTCCACCCAATTTTCGACACAATGCGGGTTGAGTGGCGGAACTCAAAACCGCACTCTATCATGGGTTACAAACGTCGGTTTTCCAAAATTTACAATCTTAAATACACGCGACTAATCCGGTTAAAATAGTTTCATTTAAAATGTGTTATAATCGTGATAATCTTATTAAACAAATATCTATAGCTACTGCTGAAAAAACTAATTAGCTAACCTAACGTAAGAAGAATAATAGTAAAAGAGGCCGTAGTGGCGCAGTGGCACAAGCGTGTCACTGTAAACGCGACAGTTGTGGGTTCTACCCCCACTCGAAGAAATGAATTATTATTTATTCATATTTTCATTTTTTTTGCTCTGGTAACAGGGAAAGAGCGCGGCGTTGAGTTTTGGAATTAGATTCGGTTGAGATTTGGAAAAAGGGACCTAGCGGTTTTAAAAAGGAGAATTAACAATTTTTTCTCCAAGTTCTCTCTGCCCACTCTGCAAAAAAAAAAGAAATACTAGCAAGTAAACTTATAAAATTCTGATATTATAATATTTTGTTTAAAAGTAAAATAAAACATATTATAATATGATAATCGTTAAGTCCTTCGAAACTCCCGACTCCTGAGTGCTGGTCAAATTAGCTGTTTACATCCTGCCATCTGTCTCGGAGCTATTATCAACAGATGACGCTACGACGTATCGTTATTGAATGAATTATACACATACATACATACATACATACCTATATAGCTTTTATATTCATACTGATAATTTAAAGCTGGATAGTTTGTATGGTTGAACGCGCCAATCTCAGAAACTAATGTTCCGAATTAAAACTTCTTGTTGTGTTGGATAGTCTTATCGAGGAAGGCTGTATATGTGGAGTTACGTCGGATATTAGAATGTATCATGTCTCATCTATATATATAAAAGGACTTGTGCTGACTGACTGAGGTAAGACGCACGCAGAGCCGTAACCGCTGATGGTAGAAACGTGAAATTTGGGCAGATGTTTATTTTCATATTCTGGACATCCACTAAGAAGGGAATTTGAAAAATTTTAACCCTAAAGGGATGAAATAGGGGTTGAAAGTTTGTATGGAAAAAAATTTTAATCTGTACCGATTTTTATAAAATTTGAAATTCAGACTCTTAAAAATATTTCATTGAACACGTGTTTCATGGTTTTTAAGAATTCACCCCCTAAGGGTTCAAATAAGGGGTTGAAAGTTTATATGGAAAAATCTTTAAATTGCCACCGATTTTTATAAAAATTTAAATTCAGACTGTTAAAAATATTTTATTGAACATGTGTTTCGTGGTTTTTTTAGAATTCACTCCTAATAAGCGGGCGAAGCCGCGCGCGCCCTCTAGTATACAAATATTAGTTGTTTCCATTTAGCGACGCGGGCACTGTCGCAGGTTGAAGCTAGTACAGTAATATACTAGCACGCTGTATCCCGTAATGACTATGAAATGTAAGGGAAGGCAGAGGTAACCTGGTAACAGACAGCTGATACACTCCGTTTCCATTAAGGCACTTAGTGTTGAGTATTCAAATCCGGGTTTCGTCTCGTTACCAAAGCGAGGAAATGAAAATATCATATATTATGAAATATATTCTTCGGGAGGAGATTGAACCCACAACCTGTCACAGTAACAGTCGCACGCTTGTGCCCTTACACCACGATTTGGCTCAATTACGTAAATACGTAAAGTAAAGTAAGAACGTGTTTTCAAAATTGAAATTGGAAAAAACAATTCAACGAAAAAAAAAATTACGGGATAACTAGTGACAATTCACTCTGATCTCCACTAGGCTGTAGCACTCTCTTATAGCAAAATCTAAGGAACGGAAAGTGTGATATAAATATTAAGACATAGGCCCTTTTACCTTATTATCTTAACCCAGAATGATCTGTAATATAGGGGAAAGTATGCTATGTTGTACCACTTAACTATAATATTATCCAATTTTTCGATAAAACTATTAGGGTTATTCTTATGTTTTTTCTTCCATGTTTAGTTGATTTAAATGAAATCATTATTCTGCAATAGTTATTTATAATAAGTGAGTAACTTCTTTATAATCGGTTTTTTTCTTTAAAGTAGATATCGATACGATTTACAATCCGGCTTGTTTAATCGTACCACAAGGTCATTAAATCGTACTTGGAGGTTTTATTCGGTTAGAGATCAACAAAAAGGTACAATATCTTATATCTGTCTCCTCTTTCGTATCAATTAATCACAACACTCGGATTAGAGATTACTGAAGTTAAAACTACATATAAAAATTCCTAAACATAAGCTCTTGGTACGATTTAAGAACTGGTTCATTTAATTTGTACCATTTAGTTTCTTAATGTATATTAGAACTCTTTAAGTCGAAATAAGTAGATTTTGGAACCCCATAAACACTTGAACTTACTTAGACCCAAAACTTTGTTCTTTAAAGCCGTTAAAGCGTCCTTCAGTCCTCCAGTCTTCCTCTTTCCAATCATTATACTTTCCTTTCGTTCTTTTTCCACTCATCTGCAATAAAGAATATAAAATTAAAAAACACCAATAAGTAATAAGATACCTACCTCCTTATATAATATACAGGTGATAAATAATCTATCATTCACGATAAATAAATGGATATTTTTAAAACATTTCAATAAAAATTTCGTTGAATCGTACCGGTACGATTTAGAAAACATAGCTCGGTACAATTTACAGGAACACGGACATTTTGAAAAAATAATATATTATTTCATAACCTTAAATGATTGTGTTGTAATACATGCAGATAAATAAGATAACAATCAAATATCAGTGTAATTACATAGAAAATCCTGAAAGCTTACCATTTGCGCGTTATACCTTACGTTCACCAGCCAAGAAATACTAACAAAATCCACCGAAACCTATTTTATTTTGTTGTAAGCACGCTTTCATACACAGCGATGTCCCAAACTGTCATGGCTTCTATTCTTTAGTGTTGCCGAAATAATTAAAAACGTACATTTGGTAGGAAATATGTGGGTGGTACGATTTATCAACCGGTACAATATAGCCAACCTTCCCCTACATATAATAAAATTGTGACTGACCGCTGTCTGTACATGGAAGATATGTGAAGACAATATAATCATTTCCAGAGAGCGCGGCTTTGCTTTTCGGCTACTTAATACATGATGTCTCGAATTCAGGTCGCAAATGGAAGCTTCTAGAATAGATCATCTCTGACATGTGGGAAAACGTGAAGCTGCCGTATTTTGCTTCTGCAAGAATATTGAAGGCAGTTGTGGCGCAGGCACACGAGCGTGTGACTCTTAACATGGCAGGTTATGGGTTCGATTCCTCGATAGAAATGATATACTTAACAGTTTCATTTTTTTGCCCTGGTGGCGAAGGCGAACGAGGCGGCGCAAGCGCGACGTTGAATTACGCCACTCAACACGCAAGATTTGCCTCCAGAATTCAGCGAAAAATTAGGGAACGGAAACGTCTTAATGGAAACGAAATGTCTTAACACTTGATATCTAGGTTCCCTCCGCTTACCCTGCGGAGTAGAGCGTAAAGCTAAAAAAAGGAATATTAGAATAAGTTGCGGTCAAGTTGTTTTTGTAAAACCTTGTCAACGACACCATTATAACATATTACTTTTGATAAAAACAACAAAGACCGTCTTTTGATACAATTTAAGTAACGCGAGTATTTAAATAAAATTTAACGATTTTTTTTAATATATAATTAGAACCGCTATGGTTAAGTGGTCATTGAAGTGGTTGATTGACAGTGTATACAAATACACCACGTTGCTGGTTCGTGGTTCTTAAGTAGTTGTTATAGATTTAAAAAAAATAATATGACTAAACTGAAAACAGGAAAATAAAGTACGACTGTAAAAGCGATGGCTGTGGATTCGATTCCCTCTCGGAGAAATGAATTATTTTTATGTATTCTCATTAGTGGCAAGATAAAGTGCGACGTTGAGTTTCGCCACTAATATCTTGAAAATTGGATAGAATGTGAGGAACTTAAGAGTCTTAACACTAGCTTGAGGGGAAAAACATAAAGATGTAAAAAGTTGAAAAAAACCAACGAAATAAAAATAACTAGAAACCCGTAAGTACACTGATATTACTATCGAATGTAACATACAAAATACGATATAATTTGGCGCGAATTTTAATAGTCTTTTAAAATAGGTCATATTTACATTTAATTGATAAAAAGATAAGATTTTTTTAAATTTTATTTCTTATTCAACATTGCACAATTAAAAGGATTTATATTTTTAACATTAAGGTAACATTAACCTGTACAGCAACCAACAATCGATATTAATAATATAGTGAAGTAGAAAATTAGGTTGAACGCCTATCTCAACTATAGAGGGAACCTAATATTAAGACACTTCGTAACGCACTTTCCGCGCAGTTTTCGAGTAAGTGCAGATTTTGTTAAGAAACTTGTCGCTGTGCTTGGTCTGCCAGAGTGAGAAAATTTAAATAAAGGGCCATTGGAATCAAACCCACGACCATCGCGTTACGGTCAGACACTGTCCCACTGCGCCGCGACGGTCTAACTTAAGCGAATTATTTAGGTGAATTAACTACGTGTGAGGCCAGTCATGGCGCAGCGGCACGAAGTGTGACTGTAAAACCGACTGGTTGTGGGTTCGATCCCCACTCGAGGAGATGAAATATATACTTAAATTTATATTTCCATTTCTTCGCTCTGGTGTCGAGATTAAGCGCGGCGTTGAGTGCTGCCAGTCAACACGCAATGCCTCCAGAATTCGGCAGAAAGTGGGGAACGGAATGTCTTAACACTAGGTTCCCTCTGTCTACCCTGCTGAGTGCGGGATACAGCGTGAAGCTGATAAAAAAAAACTACGTGTAAATTATTAGTTTGCTTTGAACTGTGTCCATTTTCATAACAAACCAAAATTTAATATAAATTTTAATAAGAAGAACCAAATTTACTATAAATTTTAATAACAAGAAGTAAATAAGAAGGTAACTCAAGTTAACAATATTTTTAACAATTTTATTATTAAAAAATATGTTATATATATTTATCTTATAAAGGAATATCTCCGTTATTTAGCTTTAACTTCATAAGTATTACATGTCCCCTCCAAAACGCTTATGAAAAAAACTAAACCAATTTTGTTTACATTTATAATAAAAAAGACTATATAGATATACGACGATTAGACGTGTTTTAGAATACTTTGCACACGTGTTTGAAACCTTAATAATTGGATTAAAAAAATAAATTAAATTAGCTTCACGCTGTATCCCGCACACAGCAGGGTAGGCAGAGGGAACCTAGTGTTAAGACACTCCGTTCCCCACTTTCTGCCGAATTCTGGAGGCATTGCGTGTTGAGTGGCAGAACTCAACGCCGCGCTTAACCTCGACACCAGAGCGAAGAAATGGAAATATAAATTTAAGTAAATATTTCATCTCCTCGAGTGGGGATCGAACCCACAACCAGTCGGTTTTACAGTCACACCTCGTGCCACTGCGCCACCACTGGCCTCAATTGGATTATTATATTAATTGGATTATTATATATATAATAATTGGATTATTATACTCAAATTTTAAATTCCAAAGATATAGAATTCATTTTTGATATCGGTTAAAATATATGATGATTTATTCTCTCTCTCTATGCTGGCTGCTGTCTGCTTCCACATATAGCAGAGGAGGCAGAGGAAACCTAGTGCTAAAACACTCTGTTTTACAGAACTGACTTGCGCCGGTTCTTCTCAGGTCTAAAGCATTAACTTTAGTGAACTGGTGGTAAATTATTTGACGTTCAAAAAATTAAGCATGTAACTTTTTATTTTGAATAAAATTATTTGATTTTGACTATAACTTGATGAAAAGACTGGTTGAATTTTCACGATTCTGCATGTTGAAAGGAAACTCAACGTTTGGCTTTGTCTGAAAATATATAATAAGGTGTTATTTACTTTACATTATTTTACAACACACACACACAATAAAATAATATAAATTACATACACTATAAAATAAAATAAATATTTAATATTCGAGTAAATATCTTATTATTCAAATAATATTTTAAATTTATATTCCCATTTCTTCGCTCTGGTGTCGAGCAAAGCGCGGCGTTGAGTTCTGCCACTCAACACGCAATGCCTCCAGAATTCGACAGAAAGTGGGGAATGGAGTGTCTGAACACTAGGTTCCCTCTGCCTACCATGCTGTGTGCGGGATACAGCGTGAAGCTGATTTGATTTTCATTAAAATAATATATAAATTAAGATACGCTCACAACTTAAACTTATGAATATCATTTTATAATAATATAAAAATATGCAAATTACAAACGACAATAATAGAATTATTGAAATTTACTATTAACTACTATGACTATACTTTCTTTTCAATCAAAATTCGATTTAAATATAATAGAGGTCGTCGCAGCTCAGGGGCACAAGCGTTTGACAGTAAACGCGACGGTTGTGGGATCGATTTCCACTAGGGGGAATGAAATATCCTCGTCAGGGTAACGCGGCAGTGTGAGAAAGTGGAGAACGGAAGTTTTAAGATTCTAGGTTCCCAGATTCCCTCTGCCTATCTTGCTATGTGCAGGATAGGGAAGGATAACCTAGCGCAGAAACACTTTTTATTGAACGTCAGAACACAACCCCGCCCCGCCCTGCATATCAGGACTCATGGGAAACAAAGAATTTAAATATAAGCATCTTTCCGAACAGAAATCAAACCCACAACCACCGTGTGTACAAAAGCTACTACCTACTTACATAATAATAAATTTATAAACACAAAACCTTTTGTTCGAGAACCTTCCATATCTATTAGCATTCATATAATACGTATACTGTATAGTCTAAAAGTTGTGTGCAAAAATTTCATCGGAATGAACACTTTATGCTTTCTCAGAATCAATGCTTGGGCAAGGCCGTGGCTTGTACCATCTTAGGAGGAGATTCGAGACTCTAATCCCCTAAAATAAAGTTGAAAATCAATTAAAATATACATATAAAATTTGCAAAACCGTCGGTCCTTTCGTTTTGTTCTAAATTGGACAAAATTCGCCGCCCGATTTGGTTGTAAAAACTTATAGTTCCATACATCTATTTTTGAGGATCAACATTTTAGAGGATCGGTATCAAGAGCGTGTATTGTCTTAGATGTTCATGTTTAAAGTAGGAAGTAGTTTTAAAGTAATGTTGTTGTTTATAGGCTTCGATGCTTATTTGATGGTCCATGATGGTCCATGATGGTCCATGAAAGCCTCAATTTTTTTCCTCGGTGTTTGTTCAGCTTCATGCTGTATCCCATGGGTTTTGCAGGGCCAGAGGGAGTCTAGTGTTGGGATACTTCTGTTCTCCATTATCATTCTGGAGATATTGCGTGTTGAGTGGTGGAACGCCGAGGCAACGCCGCACTTTTGCCTCGTTACTAGAGTGAAGAAACCAAAATATTAAATATTTCGTTTCCTCCATAGGGAATTTAAGCCACAACCTGTAGCGCTTACAATCGCACGCTCGTTTCTCTGGGCCACGACTGGCCTAGATCTTGGTGTTGTAAATAAGACATTACCAACTATAGGGGCGAGTCGTGGCACAGGGGCACAAAGTGTGACTGTAAAATCGACTGGTTGTGTGTGTCGATCCCCACTCGAGGAAATGAAATATTTATTTACATTTATATTCTCATTTCTTCGCTCTGGTGTCGAGGCAAAACGCGCCGTTGAGTTCCGCCACTCAACACGCAATGCCTCCAAATCTCGGCGGAAAGGGAACGGAGTGTCTTAACACTAGGTTCTCTCTGCCTACCCTGCGATGTGCGGGATACAGCGTGAAGCTGATTTTTTTTACACGCCGTATCCCAGCTCATCCTACATCAAATCCAAATTATTTGAAATGATTTTAGCAAGTACTAGTGCCGCCTTGGAAAGAAGGCTTCAGTTTTGAATATTTTCCCTTTTTACCTCCCTTTTAGGTAGACTACCAGATTAACTAAATACAAAACTATCAAGATCATGTAAAAAAAATGGCCTATACTTTTCACTGCAACTATTACAATTCCTTAACTTCCAACACAGGAGGATTACTGAATGGCAGGTACGCACCCATTATTATTACCTGGTCTATACAAAAAGTTTGTAATTATATATCTTTTATGTTAAAAACATTTTAAATTTAAATAGATTTCCAGAAATTTCTAAAATCATTTCTAAAATCTTATTGTTATATAGTATTACTTGTCAACGAAAATGTTGCTATAATAAAACGAGTCTATTGTTTGATGTGTCTTTTTGAAAAGTCGGTAAACATTACAAATATATTATGATCAATGGCATTCTATTATATTTCAACATTTTTGTTTATAATTTTAGGCCAGTTTCACATATAATAGAGAATTATCGAGTTTTGGATGGCGGAACACAACGCCACGATTTGCTTTCTCACCAGAACGAGGAAAGGAAAATAATTAATTCCACCGAGGGAAAAATTGAACTGCGGTCAGATAATATTGAAAATATGTTTTATTCAGCTTCACGCTGTATCCCTTATGCAGCAGAGTAGGCACAGGGAACCTAGTATTAATACACTCCGTTCTCATTTTAGCGCCGAATGTGTAAGCCATTGTTTGGTATCGAACCCCCAACCGTCACGTTTACAGGCACACCTTTGTACCACTGCGCCACGACGGCCCCATTAAATTTATAGACAGTCAATAGTATTCTACCTTTTCATCTCTGTTTAGAATTATAAGTGTGACAGTGTGGAGAAGCATCTAGTCTTCTTACCAGAAGAAAATAACTCATTCCCCTGAGTGGGAACCGAACCCGAAGTCGGTTAATATTACAAATATATGTTTTTAATAACATTCTATTCTATTGAATGTCTTTGTTTATAATAATTATAGGTGTGCCAGTCTCATGTATAATGGAAAAGTATCGAGATTGGTCGGTGAAAGCTGATTGTTATTATATTTGATTAGATTTTGTTAGGGAATTATACGTTTTTTTAATTAAATTACATTATTAAAATCTTCGTAACGGACAGATATAATCTAGTATTTAGTTGAAGTTTGAAGATTTGTAGGTATAATATTATATTTATAATATCAATCTCCATATTCAATAAATGTATGTATTTAATCTCTGTATTTTTTATTTGGAATCAGTAATTATAATATGGCGTTAAAAATATTTAACATAGGTAAAATGAGGCCAATCGTGGCGCAGGGGCACAGTGTGACTGTAAAATCGACTGGTTGTGGGTTCGATACCCACTTGAGGAAAAAAAAATATCTACATTTATATTTTCATTTCTCCACTCTGGTGTCGNGGTTGTGGGTTCGATACCCACTCGAGGAAAAAAAAGATATTTACATTTATATTTTCATTTCTTCGCTCTGGTGTCGAGGCAAAGCGCGGCGTTGAGTTCCGCCACTCAACACGCAATGCCTCCAGAACTTGGTAGAAGTGGGGAAGGGAGTGTCTTAACACTAGGTTCCCTCTGCCCCTGCTGTTTTTTTTTTTAATAATTTATCAAAATTACTGATTTCTGTATTTTTAAGCTGTATAAAGGTGATTCTTGACCTTATTATTATAAAAAAAACATCTAAGTACCTTTATTAATTATTAACTTAAGGTTGGTACATCATATTTTAATTTTAACTGACTTCAAAAAAGGAGATTGTCAGTTAGACATGATTTTTTGTAATAATGTTAGATTTGTATGATTATTTGTATATGGTGATTTATTTTGGCTTTCAAGCACGTGTGTTAAATGTGTCAGTAACTTAGTTATATTGACATAATCCCTTAATTTAAATTAAATATAATAATCCAACGTAGTATCCGGGTCCTCGCATTTCTTGACACCCTAAAAATATAGTACTTAAATATGTAGGATTATGTAAGTTTTTCTACTATTTATTATTTCACGCTGTATCCCGCACATAGCAGGCAGAAGAAACCTGGAGGCCTATGATATAGGACACTTCGCTTCCATATTAAGACCTTTCAATTTCCCACTCTCCGCCAAATTCTGGAGGTATTATTTAATTCTTGTTTAGTGACGGAAGTCATAATCGCGATTTGCTTCGTTAACAGAGCGAGAGCACGAAAAAAATAAATTTTCATTCCCCCGAGTTAAAATCGAACCCACGACCTGTCGCGTTGAAACTACAACTTTTATAGAAAAAATGTGACGAAGGTAATTTTAAATCATTAGCCAAACAAGAGAAGTTCATTCATTTAAGTTATCCATAACAGTTAGTAACGAACCCATTAAAATAACTGATACAATAGTCACCTAAATTATTTACCAAATCATGTAACTATATCCATATTGTGTAATACCAGCTAGCATAGATTAATTATATGATAGACTTTTTAAACTGTTAATTAAGCGGGTTTTTTTAAATTGTTTTTGTTTAGACACGTGATCTTTAAATTTTTTTGTTGAACCTTAGTTTTGATGAAATATTTTCTTGTAAATGTTTTTTCTTTTATTTTTCTGGGCTAATTTTTCGTTTGTAAAATTTCTGGTGCGTGTACGGACCACCAGACTCCTTCTCCTATTCTCTAGGCCCACGCCGAAAATATAGAATATTGTGAAAAATAATAAAAACATAATAGGCAACAATTATCTTTGATTAATTGGTAGAAATATTTATATTGTACGTTGAACTTTTGCATTTCTAAGAGATATTTCTAGAATTACAATAATCTAGAATTTGAATTTATTTTAGTCTAAAATAATATTAAATACCAGTTTTATTATTCAGTTCAGTAAATCTTGTTTTTTTATTAATATTGTATTATCTTTTTTGTTCCTAGCAAAAAAAAAATTCAAATTAAATAAAATATATTTGACGGCGTCGAGTTTCGCCTCTGAACACGCAATGCTTCGTATTCGGCGGAAAGTGGGAAACGGATGTGTCTTATTGGAGAACGGAGTGTATTAATAATTAACCGTGCGTTCCTCTGCTTACCCTGCTAAGTGCAGGATACAGCGTGAAACAACTATAAAAAAAATTAAATCTGGATAAAAATTATAAATTCTATCTTTTTCTTTAAATGTTATAGCCCATTTAAAGGAAAAAATAGAATGACATGTTAATAAATTAAATTAAATTAGCTTGAAATAAATATTTTACAACATCGCACGTGTATTAAGTTATATTATGAATATTTTATTCCTTAAATAACATGTCATTATACTAAATTCATTTTTTAAATTTTCACTGTGTATGGTCAATAACATAAAATCTGTGAGATGTCGTCAAAGAACAAGTTCAACACTATTTATTAGTTATTTAGAATAAATTGACACTATCAAATTATAATTCAAAGTTTTAAATGTTGTTGCCGTTTTGTATAATATATATAAATAATCATAAAATACACCTATATATTTAACAAACCCAACGTGAATCGTAAGAGAAACCTCTATAATACGCAGACAAGAGTATAATTTTAACAACTTTTACTTTAGCTTTCTCGAGATTTAGTATAAGTGAAGCTTATTTTTATTAAAGATTATCTCTATAAGTGAAAAAGATAATATAAAAAAAGTTGTTGACACGTGGTAATTTTCATTGTTTTTATTTCTAAAAAATATTCAAGCTCTGTTGTATAGTACTCTATAGTAAGGCAGGTAGGAGCGCTCGGGATGGACGGCTTGAGCGTAACATTGAGGGTTGCTAGCACTTAAATTCAAGTTTGACCCAAGAAATATAAAAAAGAACATTTCTGTTTTGTTTTAATATAAATTATAGTTTATGTTTTTTAAAAGAATGATTTTAATAGGATATATATGATAATGGCGTCACAATTATATTAGTATAAGGTCGACCACCTCTATTAGATTCTATTTCTAAGCCATTCATGATTAAGAGCAACCTTGTGTTTGTAGCTAAAAGCTCACATACATACATACATACATACGTCACCGTGCAACGTGTCAAGGATCACAACTTTTACCGCTCAATTTCCCACGATTCGCGGAGGATTCAAACGGACAACCCCGTCGGGAAGTTTAGGAACCACTTCCCAGAACGATAAAGGGCCAGAGCGAAGAGGGGTGACGGGTGAGGGCGCGGGAGCAGGGGGAGGGGGGGAGCGGCGGGGAACGACAGCTGCGCGTGCGTCGCTTGCCCCGCGCCGCACTCCAGCGCCGACCGTCGAGCGCGATACACGTGTCACTAAGCACAGCGCGCGCGTTACCGCGAGTCAGTTTCGTCAGTACAGCTCGGGCGTCCCGCGTCTCAGAGGCCCGGGTGGCTGGGCGGTGATTGGCGCTATATTATGTGTGTACAATATTGCACCAGTCCCGGCCTATCCAAACGGGCCGGCCTCCGGAGACCGCTACACAGCATCCGCGGCGCGATCCCGTTAACCGGCCGGTCGTTCACAGCGGTGGCCACGCATAGGACGTGATTCGGTGTAAACGTTGTGATCCTACCACATTGCACCAATCCCGGCCTGCACGCGGCCTCGGCTCTGATAGCTGGCCAGCTATCACCCTGCCAGCAGTTCACGTGGCACTTTACACGATCAGGTAATGTCCATCAACTGGCGGGATAAGGATAACGTACAACCGTACGTCCCGACTGTGCGGGGTTGATCAACGTAAGTAGTTTTAGAAAGTACGCCTCGCTCGTGATTCATTTGTTGGAAACATTCGGTTCGGGGTGACTGAATCAATGTAGAGTAGACATCGAACACCGTGCAAGCAGACCGGTTTTCTTTAAATTGTATCATATATAACTTTAGAATTCATACGCCACTCCGTAACGTCGGAACCAAGGACATTCTGGATAAGTCAAAGCTCTAATGCTATAAATCTGCAACAGCTGATTCCTTTGTGTAGTTTGTGAGACAAAGCGGTCGTACGGACAGTGCTAATACAGTTCCCTCACGCGCCTACCTCGTATCGTTCTGTATATTGAATAACAAATTCTTACAACTTAGTTCGTATTCGTTCGTCAGTTATATGAATAGTATAGTATAGACAGTACCGAGTAGTACAAAGAGCGACGTGAATCAAGCGGAAAGATGATTCACCGGGGCAAGTTAAGAAGTAACCGTTATGATTTAAATTACAACAGCTGTCAGGGGCATTCACGAATTGCGGTACCTACATACCTACCTTATCCAGTACCAATGATCGTATGGCGCCAAAACGGTAAAATAAACTCGTTATGTTTTGTACGCTCCCAAATGCATCGAATTATTAATTTTGTGTACGACGACGGCTCCGGGCGGTCACGAATTCGGCGTCCATATAAATATTATCTGCCTCATCTTGATCTAATAACTTATTATTTGGAAAATACAAAAAACTTATTCCACAACACGATTTATATTTACTATAATATATTGTGTAACTTTAAGAAAATTATAAAGCTTTATTAAATTAAGTTTGCATAATACATTATAATAATAACGCGGCAAATTAGTTATGGCTGATAAAATACAATGGCGGTCATTATTTTTTTTTCAAGGCGTCTGCCCAAGGTAAATATGTAACAGCCTATCGATATCCTTTGTTGATCTTAGATAATCTATCTAACCAAATGTCCGCTGACACAGTTAACGTATTTACAAAGCTTATGTAAAAATTTAATGAATTACGGCAAAATTCTATCGATTTTATTCAGAGTAGATTTTTTCTTAAATTGTAGGGTAGGTGATTAAACAAATTAAAAGTTTTATTTAGCATTAGGTGTATCAAAAAGAAATTTAATTAGGAAGTATGTTTATTATAATATAAGTAATCTTTTTTATTTTAAATATGCGAATAAATTATTTCGACACAGATAATTCTTTTATCATTCTCAGATATACTAAATGAGATGAACTATCTACCTTCCTAAGAATTAATAACAATAAAAATTTTAACGACTAAAAAAATCAAACTCGTTTAATGCACGGTACATTTTTTTTTATATTAGTGAAATATACTTTAATGTTTTTTATATGTAAATATTATCGATATAAACATTTAGGCCTTTTAGTGTAGATACTTAGATAATATCTTGTAATTAATTACTTCGTTTTACTGCTTTTTCGATGTCAATTTGCACTGATTTATCTTACCCTTTTTTTAAAATAACATGACTGGATATTATAATCTGTTGTTTGCATACGCAAATTAAATAGTCGAAAATATTTGTTTTACCCTACTGTGGCGAAACTCAAAAGGAAAGTTATGTTTTTTGTATGTGTGTACGTCCGTTTCTTTGTTCCCTTGTAACTGTTAAACCAGTGAACCGATTTTGATAAATGATACGTCGCGTCGTTGGATTTGTCTTAATGGCGCAAGTGTTATTGGAAATATTAATTTAGTTTATGCAGTCGGGTTTTTTGTTTTCTTTGTAATTTACTTGTTATTATTTTTATAAATTAGTATATACTAATTGTGCTTTTATATGACATGTCTTAACTGTTCTTTGAAAATAATTATTTTTAATTTCAATTCCGCGTTAGGATTTCCGTCATAATTGATAGAATAGAATATTTCTTATTTCCTACATAAAAATAACACGAAAAATATAGAAATATGTATATAAATATAAAATGTTTACAAAGCAGATTTTATTATTCTGAGCATCCTTTTTTAAACAATAGTTGTAAAAAAAGAGAAATAACATTAGCTATTATTATTTTTATCCGGTTTTAATTATTAATAATCACGGCCTTATTACAGCTTCTTCTTTCATTGGAAGTTAGAAATTTCTCTTACTGTTTTCTTTATCTACCCACAAAATGAGAAACGTGTGGAGATACTATTAACGACCATTTTATACTACAGGGATTAACAAATAAGCTTGTCCCGTACACACATAATTTATTATCTTCAATGAACTGGACATTTTAAAGTGCATTTTGTTAAAAATTAAAAAAGAAGAGGTATTATTAAGTGGGGAACAACGCAGTGTCTTGACACTAGGTTCCCTCTGCTTACCTTGCTGTGTGCGGGATACAGCGTGAAGTATTATTGACTTTTGTTAATTGCAATTTTAATATAAAATGTGTATTTTGTACACATGCAGTGAGTATACAGTATAATCTTTATATTATGGCAACTAGGCAAAGCGCGGCGTTGAGTTCCGCTACTTACACTATTGTGTAAAGAGATTCAAGAATTCAGCGGAAAGTAGAGAACAGCACTTGTATTTTTTATAGGGAGCGGAGTGTAACACTAGGTTCCCAGGTTCCACCTGCCTATCCTGCTATGTGAAGGATACAAAGAGGAGCTAAAAAATTAATAATAAGCATTGTATTAGCGGGTAGAATCTATATTACTTATGTAAAACTTTTCCGTTATTTAGTGAATGACAGACAACCTACAGCCGGAATTATGCCGAGTATAACACTGAAATTTGGCATGGAAGCTCTTAGGGAGTTTATGGAATGGCACTGAGATATCTTTTTTGAGTTTTACGCTGTATCCCGCACCAGAGAACCTACTATTAAGACACTCAGTTACCCCAGTTTCCGCCGAATTCTATTTGTGCGTTAGTTCACGCTTATCTTAGAAACGACTTAACGGATTCACGCAGTTTTCACTATTATGTTTTGGCAAATTTCTCTTAACAATTAGTGATTCTTTTATTACAATCGGTTCATAAATTAAAAAGTTATAGCAATATAGAGACGGCATGCGATAATATTACACTACAAAATAAGTAATATATATTATTTGAGAATTGGTATTTTGGTCTTACTTTAGGCATCAATATATAGGTATTGTCTTTAAAATGATAATGATGATAATCTAATAAAGATCACGAAAGTAATTAAGATGAGAAAATAAACAGTTGCGTGGTACATGCGGGCGAAGCCGCGAGGGAGGTACATATAATAAAATTGTAACTAATTGCTGTATGTACAAGAATGATGTTTAAGAAAAAATATTGGGGGCATCAATATAATAGAAACCAAAAATATTTTTAAAAATTTGGTCGATTTGTTTGTCTTCTGTGCATTTGTTCACTAATAACAGAATCGGTTTAACGGGTTTAAGTGCAGCTTTGACTATTGTATTTTGGCAAAGTTCCCTTAACATTTAGTGTTTGTTTTATTTAAATTAGTTTATAAACAAAAGGTTATGTCAAATAAACTGTGTGATTCGATAAAATTGCTACAAAATATTTTTGTTATTGAATTGGCTGAAACTTTAGTTTTCAATGTATGTATACTATGAGGCCAGTCAGCCAGTCAGAAAATCGACTGGTTATGGGTTCGATCCCCACTCGAGAAGATGAAATATTTAATTAAATTTATATTTCCATTTCTTCGCTCTAGTTTCGAGGACAAGCGCTGCGTTGAGTTCTGCCACTCAAAACGCAATGCCTCCAGAATTCGGCAGAAAGTGAGGAACGGAGTGTCTTAACACTAGGTTCCCTCTGCCTACCCTGCTGTGTGCGGGATACAGCGTGAAGTTGATTTATTTATTATATTATTTTTGTATATTATTTTAAAATAATTATGTTATGAACACAAAAGTTATACAAATTAGTAAATAAATAATGTGTGTAGATTTAGCGGGCGAAGCCGCAAGCGGGTCGCTAGTTTACAATAAAAATATTTCAATACAAACATTTACCCAAAAAGGAAACGAAATTGAATATAAACATTGTACAGTTAAACGGTTATCAATGCACCATGATGGAGTCATTAGTATTTGGTAGGTATGTCGTAAGATGTTATTATAATTTTAATATGGATATCTGTATGTATAATTTATCTCTACTTATAATAAATTCGTAACGGGTCAGCCTGTGTATTGAAGATATATAAGGAAGTATATAAGTAGTATTAATTATTTTCGGTAATAGAATAGGACCAAAAACAACCATTTTAAAATATTTGTCCGTTTGTATGTGTGGTTTTTCAAAAGCGGCATAGCTAACTAATTGTAATTTTTAATATATAATAGTATTTTGGCAAGCTTCCATTCTTTTTCTGACATTTAGCGTTTTTTTATTTCAATCGGCTTTTAACGGCTTAAAAAGCTTACTATTTTGAAGAATGTTGTTCGACAAAATTGCTTTAATTCAATTAAATAGTCATTGTTTTTCAAATTATACTATTGTGAAAAAACGAAAGTAATGCAGATAAGTAAATTGATAATTATGTTGTGCGAAGCGAACGGGCGAAGCCGCGGGCGGGTCACTAGTATATCAAAAACTTTAAATCAAAAAAAAAAATTAAATCAAAATCAAATCAGCTTCACGATGTATCCTGCACACAGCAGGGTAGGCAGAGGGAACCTAGTGTCTAGACACTCCGTTCCCCACTTTCTGCCGAATTCTGAAGGCATTGCGTGTTGAGTGGCAGAACTCAACGCCGCGCTAAACTTCGACACCAGAGCGAAGAAATGGAAATATAAATTTAAGTAAATATTTCATCTCCTCTAGTGGGGATCAAACCCACAACCAGTCAGTTTTACAGTCACACCTCGTGCCGCTGCGCCACGACTGGCCTCAATACTTATACTAATTTAAAATTAAAATTATTCATTCATTACTTTATCATTCGATAATTATAACGGTAAGCTTAAATAACATTAATGCCTTAACATATTCATGTATACACTTTAACTTAATTTAAGATTTTTTTCTCGTGGAGAATTATAATGTAAGTTTTTTAATCTGTTGCAATAGTATGTAATAAATCTGGTAAACAAGATTGGAGGTTGATGAATTCGATTTCCATTTTCGATCGTAATGTCAATATCAGTGTCTCGTAGATCCCTGGACTTAATACAAATATATACTATGTGCGTGAACAAAAGAAAAACTAATATTAAAAAAAATTAAAGTGATTTAACATAATAGAATGTTTTAACACTAACTTCCCCCTGCCTACCGTGCTAAGTATCGGATACAAAAACTGGACTGAAGCTAAAAACCTAAATAAACACGTGAATTCATAAAATGCATAGCTTTGCTAGTGTAAAATGGAAAATATTTGGAAATAACGAAAGAGCCGTCCATACGGGCAAAGCTCCGGAACCGGAACTGTACTTTGTGATAAATTCTTACAATTGCAACGTATTCATCATAACAATAACAACCGGATTTGAATCCACTATCGTCAAATACATAGATATACACCAAATGCCCTACACCCATAAAAGCTGTAAACACGCCGTGAATTAAACACTTCCTTTGCAAATATGGCTCCTTACATCTTGGACTTTTTTCTCTTGAATAAAAACTGGTTTATCAATAAGTGATTTACAAAAGCTTAAGCCGGGTGTGCTTTAGTAGAAAACGGAATTTAGTTATAAAGGATATAACGTCGTTATGGTACAGTTGTAATTGAATGCGATGGTAGCTAGTTTAAATTTAATTTTAAAATATTTATTAAAAATATAAGCAAAGTGGAAAACGGAGATTCTGAACGGAGAACGGAATGTCTTAATACTTTGTTTCTAGGTTTCCGTGCTATATACAGCGTGAAGCTAGAAAGTGTTAACTAAAAATATATGTTATATTAAAAAAAACTTAATTATAATAATATTAAAATAAATTACTTTTTTCATAAAAAATACAAATTAAAATATAAAAAAAGTATCATAACTTCGATTTTAAAATATATATGAAATCAAAATTGCAGCAGAAGGAAAGCAGTTTTAAGACACTCGGTTCCCACTGTCCATTTAATTTTCGAAACATTGCGTGAGTGCGGCAACTTGACGCCTGCCATTGTCTTGTTACCAGAGCGAGGAAATGGAAACAATTCATATCCCGAGTGGGAATCCAACCCACAACTGTCACGCTTATATTCGGCCGCTGTGCCGCTGCACGACGACAGCATCAAAGGTAGCTGTTACTATTCTTTACATTATGGTGTCGAATTTTATTGGAAAACTTGACAAACCTTTCTTTTTTATAGCTTCACGTTGTATCCCGCACACAGCAGGGTAGGCAGAGGGAACCTAGTATTAAGACACTCCGTTCCCCACTTTCCGCCTAGTTCTGGAAGCATTACGTGTTGAGTGGTGGAACTCAACGCCGTGCTTTGCTTCGACACCAGAGAGAAGAAATTAAAATATAAATGTAAATAAATATTTCATTTCCTCGAGTGGGACAAACCTTTCTTATAACGGCTTTATTACATCGAACTGTAACTAAGTAATAAAACCTAAGAATTTGAATTACACGCATTTCTACTTGCCGTGTCATCATGAAATTTGACAATTTTATGTAGATTACATGACTATACAATATTATAGTACCATCGAGCTGGTCTGATGATGGAATTGGAAAGTGGCTGATGGAACCTTGGATTGTCTCGTTACGTTCTTCTTATTACTGTGTACTGTTGAAAACAGCGTGTTTTAAATTTTTTTTAAAAACTATATATTTGTTTATCAGTTAATTCTCTTTAAGTCATAGTAGTGCAGTTGCTGCATTTTTTTTGTCAGCTTCACGCTGTATCCCGCACACAGCAGAGGGAACCTAGTGTCATAAGACACTCCGTTCCCCACTTTCTGCCGAATTCTGAAGGCATTGCGTGTTGAGTAAGGTTGTATATATTTATTTGGTATTTTACAAAATTTTCCTGGTTTACTACGAAAAAAATAGTGGTCAGTTCCGAACTTCCGAGTCACCACGCAACATCTTTATACGGACGGAAGCGCCCAAATAGTGACTTATCAACATTAAGATAATTATTTACAATTAAAAACAAACAATTTTATAGTTTGTTTTTAAGTTTAAGGAGTCGTCACCCTCGCGCGTTTCTGTTTAAAAGTGAAACATGGCCGCTCCAGTGATTCCGTGTCAAGGTCCGCGCTTCCCCTACAATAACCCACATAACTGTTTTATTTTATTATTACGTTAAGCTTTACTGAATTAATTAGATGTAGGGTTGCCTTGGAGGAACTTTTGTCTTTTTTTTAACTTAATCCACGTTTTTTGTGCTTTCTTTTAATATATTTTTGAATTTTTCATTATTTTTATTAATTTATTATTAGGCTGTGAAGTTTATTTGATCTCAGGAACGCCAAATAAATTATTTTTGTGTTGTAAGGTTAATTTTTCGAGGAAGGGTCTCGCATATCGAAAGCTACAACCCATAGTGCCTGAAGTCTTATATCTTGTGTCATATACCCGTATATCACACTTATTAGTAGTAGTAGTTACTTCAAACTCATAACGGGGTAAGCTAAAACTTAGTAATACATATTACTTCAAATTTTATTTATTAATAATTAATAAGGGCAGATGCGTTGCCGCCTGCACTTTAAGCGTGTGAATCGATTCACACTCAAAGAAATGAAATATTAAATTTTTATTCTACGCTCTGGTGTCGGCGTTGAGTTCCGCCACTAAACACGCAATGCCTTCAGAATTATTGAATGGGAAACGGAAATTTCTTAACGAGAATGGAATGTCCTTACACTAGCTTCTCTGTCCCACTGTCTATCATGCTATGTGCGTGATAACAGCGTATCGCCGTATGTTTGCGATATCGCGGGTTAAAATCTAGCCGGAGGCATATTTTCATGAAGAATATGTAAGTTTCGATACTATTATAATAAGGTAACCCTTTTTTAAATAAATATTAAAGATTTCAACATATCCACTAATTAAAATTAGCAACTGAGGTCAGTCGTGGCGCAGGGACATGAAAGACATGAAATATTTATTTACAGGACTCGAGGACATGAAATATTTATTTACATTTAATTGAATATATAAAATATTTAATTGAATATTTATTTTATTTTAATTTCTTCGCACTGGTGCCGAGGCAACGCGCGGCGTTGAGTGCTTCCAGAACTCGGCGGGAAGTGGGGAACGGAGTGTCTTATAGGTTCCCTCTGCCTACTGTGCTGTGTGCGGGGGAATACAGCGTGAAGCTTGAAAAAAATATAAGCAGACATGCCACTCGGACTCACAACGTCGCCTGTGTCTGTTGTTTTTCGTTAACCTATTTCTTAACTAAAACTTAAAGCTTTCTACATTTCTATACTTGTTTTATGAAACACTAGAATTTGTTTGATTGAACTTCCTCATCTCGGGAACTTTCAAATTAGGTTTAATTTAATTATTTTTCATTTTCCGCCGAATTCTGGAGGCATTGTGTGTTCAGTGGCGGAACTCAACGCCGCGTTTTACCTTATTACCACAGCGAGAAAAATAATTATAGTCTGTAAATATGTATATAACAAAAATTTAAATAATAAAACAAATATAGATATCAATTGAGGCCAGTCGTGGCACAGGGGCACAGAGTGTGACTGTAAAACAACTGGTTGTGGGTTCGATCCCCACTCGAGAAGATAAAATATTTACTTACATATATATTTTAATTTCTTCGCTCTGGTGTCGAGGCAAAGTGCGGCGTTGAGTTCCGACACTCAACACGCAATGCCTCTAGAACTCGGGGGAAAGTGGGGAACGGTGTGTCTAAACACTAGGTTCCCTCTGCCTACCCTGCTATGTGCGGGATACAGCGTGAAGCTGATTTAATTAAATAATCATGGCAATTGTTTTTTTAATTGTCACATTTTATTAAGCAATTACGACGAAGAGAACAGGCAAAGTAATAAAACATCTCGATCAATATGAATATATCGAAAATGACGCAGGTACTTTATATTCTACTATGAAACATGTTATTTATCTATTAACGTCAAGGTTTTAATTATTTAATTTACAACAAGTTGGTTGGTTTTATTTCTCTTTTTTTTAAAAAGATATTTTCGTTGATGGTAAAAGAGTATTTTTGTGTGGGTTTCTTTTTTTAATTCCAAATGTGAAATAAACAATATTATTGTTGTGTATAAACAAATAATGACAAAATGTTTTTGTTTAACTTTTTCTATTATATATTATAAACGAGACGAGAACGAAGAAAGAAATATATTCATTTCCTTGTTCTGGTAACAAGAGAAAGTGCGGCGTTGAGTTTCGCCGTGGAGAATGGAGACAATAACAATATCAGAAATATTTTTTACTGTTTCACATTAATTATATTACTTTTCAATATAATATAAATTTAAAGTAAGAAACTGTATCCATCGACCGTTGAGTAAATAATAACACTGTTCACAAAGCGAACGTTAGTTGTTACGCTATTCTCTATAATGGAGTAAAAGTGTAATAAATTTACTGTTACTTACAAGTTTCTAATAAAGACTAGTTTTACTTAAAATATTCAATCTTTTTGCGAGCTAGGCATATTAATTCACGATCTTTGTCTTATTTTGTGTAGATTTAAATTAGTACAATGTTTTTATGATTGAATATCTAGTTTTTTATATTAATTACATTATTTAAACTATTTTCATAATTTATATGTAAATATTTGTGTATAATGAAATATTTTATGTTATTATATATATTTTATAACTTTAAAACAAAATTCTAGATCCTTTCATCGTTATTCTTAAACGTTGGTAGCCCTGTTAAGCTGCAGGCCGTTGTAATGTGCGACAAGGACGGCAATACATATTTCACTGGAGTCAGAGCGAGACGGACGCGGGAATAACCGCCATTTTGCTTTCGACGCGCTCAGAACGGAAAGAGGTAATGTAGTTTTTTAGTTTTTACTAAAACGAAAGTTGTGTATTATCTGATAGACATTAATTGAATAATAAATACTTATTTTTTAATGTCGTTGTCGATTGTTTTGGGTTCTCTTCGAATTATTATAGGAAATAGGGAATGCTTTCATTTTAAATATTTTTTCATTTTGTAAGACAAAGCGTGTTATTTTAATATTTAAAGCAAATTAAATTAATAAAACATTTTTGTACTATGATTGTGGACTATCAGTTCAATTTATTAGTTCCCGAGATTAGTACGTTCAACCAAACAAACGCTTTAGCGTTACTATCTTTAATTTAAACGAAATTAGAAGAGGACTTGCTAATATTTTATGTTTTCTTAAAAAAATATGTCAAATAATAACCATATTAATTTTCTTTATCAATATTATCTTAACGGTTACTTATTTAAATGTAGATTAAAAATATATATATGGAAAAAATTAAAACTATATTATAGTTATATAATTTATACAAATTTAAATAAATGTCTTGATTTTTGTCCAATGTTTTGGAAACAAGTTTTTTTTTATCACATTAACTATGCAAAAGCTTTAACAGAATGTGCCTCGCGTTGTTGTTTAAATATTTAAAAAAAAACTTAGCTAATCTAGATCATTTTAATAGTTTTAGGTGATAAGATGAGAGTTGTACAATTGAATTGAACAAATTCACCGATTTCAGTGGGAATGAAACATTTAATATTTTCGCTCTGGTAACGAGACAACTAGCGGTGCTGAGTTCCGCCACTCAACACGCATTGCCTCAAGAATTCAGCGGAAAATGGGAAACGGAGTGTCTAAATGGAAAACGGGATGTCTTTGCACTAGGTTCTCAGGCTCCCTCTGTCTACCCTGTTATGCGTGAAGCTTAATAAAAGCGAAGTAACTTAACTTTAGTTTTTAAAGTAGTAGAATATAGATATGGTGTTATGATTTTCCCCATCTTCCTTTACAAATAAAGAAAAAAATAAAAATTATCTATATCATAAATCGTGAGGCCGTCGTGGCCCAGGGGCACAAGAGTGTGACTGTTACGTGACGGTTGTGGGTTCGATCCCCACTCGAGGAAATGAAATATTTATTTCAATTTATATTTCTATTTCTTCACTTTGGTGTCGAGGCAAAGAGCGGCGTTGAACGTTCTGCACAAACATGCAATGCTTCCAAAATTTGGCGGAAAGTAGGGAACGGAGTGTCTTAACAATAGGTTCCCTCTGCCTACCCTGCTGTGTGCGGGATGCAGCATGAAGCTGATCTATTTTTTTATCTATATCATAAAAATAATATATTTAATATATGAAAAGAGACAAAGGCGTACGCTTGTACAGTATCAATACGCGACAATCGACTTTTATGTCGCTACTTTAAAAGGAGGTCGCGCCACTTTCTAAAATAATAATTTAACTGTTATCTCTAAATTACAGGTTCGATTTTGCTCTAAACTAATGTGGATATAGAAGAGTCGAAGGCCCGTAATGTGAAAAATTGGTGTAGTGGGTAAATGGTTTTTTTTTTGTAGCTTTACGCTGTTTTCCGCACATAGCAAGTGTGGCTAGACAGAGGGAACCTGGGAACCAAGTGTTAAGACGTTCCGTTCACCACTTTCTGCCGAATCCTGAAGGCATTGCGTATTGAGCGGCGGAATTGAACGCCATGCTCTGCTCCTCTACCAGAGCGAGAAAATAAAAAAAAAATTAAATGTTTCACTTTCTCGTATGGGGATCGAATCAACATCCTGTGACGCTTACAGTAGCCCGCTTGTGCCTTTGTGACTGGTCTATGTAAATATTTCTTCGAGTGGAGATCGAACCAATAACCAGTCGCGTTTATAGTTACATACTTGTGCCTCTGCACTTAAATTAATATATAGAGATATCAACATATTTTATTATTCGTGTGAATAAAATTATTTTGAGATCAAATGTGTTATTTTAATTTGTATTCACCACATTAAAATAGATAATATATGAACGTTGCGCCGTCGTTTTTGCCCTTGTATTTGGGGAATACCCTTAGAAAAGTAGACAATTTAAAAAATATATTTATTGAGTTATTTCTTAAGTTTTTTAAAGCGTTATTCTGCTACATTTTCAAAAACATTTTTTTTCCTATTATAATTGTCCGATAATACTTTAAAAATGGTAAAATATTCAACAAAATAATACATTTAGTTTATTGTGGGTTGTATGGAGAAAGGAGTGTCTTAACTGTACATAAAATTACTAAGCTTGTAACTAACTGGCTGGAGAGAAAAGTCACTACGTTCTCAATCTTTTATTTAATAAATTAGATATAAAATGTGGATTTTTTTTCCTCGCGTTGTACAAATTGATAAATATACTTCCCATATATAATAGATTGTGTATACATGTTTTTCTTCTTTTTTATTAAAACCTACAATTCCTTCATTATTGTATTAAATAAACAGTATATTAAAAATATATTAATAATACTGGTTGTGGGTTCGATCCCCATTCGAGGAGATGAAATATGAATTAATTTTTTTATTTTCATTCATTGGCTCCGGTGTCGAGGCAAAGTGTGGCGTTGACTTCTGCCACTCAACACGAAATGCCTTCAGAATTCGGCAGAAAGTGGGGAACGGAGTGTCTTAACACTAGGTTCCCTCTGCCTACCCTGCTGTGTGCGGGATACAGCGTGAAGCTGATTATTTTGATTATTATTAAATGTGGACATACGATTCTTTCAGGTAATCATGGAACCGTCGTAGATGTGAGTATATATTATAGTTGAAATTTCAACTCTATATCTCCAAGCGTTCCAGACATTCGAGTAAAGGCTCTTGGCAGGCCGACAACAAAGTGATTTTATGGGGGTTCTTTTTTTCCTTAAAAGGTACGGAACCCTAAAGAAAATTTCAGCCAATTTAATAAATATTGATATAAGGTTTTTTATTTAAGAACCGATTTAATTAAGACTTAGAGATATTAAAAGAAATTTTAAACTCAAATCGAATTCTGAGATTAGCATCAATAAACGCACAGACAAACAGATAATGGTTTTGATTGCATTCATAAATGCCATGAATAAAAGATTTTTAAAAAAACGCAACAGCTTCACGCTGTATTCCGCACACAGTAGGGTAGGCAGAGGGAACCTACTGTAAGACACTCCGTTCCCCACTTTCTGCCGAATTCTGGAGGCATTGCGTGTTAAGTAAAAGATTTTATATCTATATGCCTCATATGCCTCAGAAAAGCTGTAGCTCGAAAAGCTAAAAGTTTTCCTCTGCCTAACCCTACCTTGTGCGAGATATAGCTGCTGATTTTTTTTTTAAACATAACTCAAATTCTCCTAAATTGGACGGAAAGTGAGAAAGGCAGGCCCTCTGCCTAGTGTCTACCCTGCTGTGTGCGGGAAGATGTTACAAGAGTGAAAGTACACAGTTTTTAGAAGGTAGAAATTGAATTTTACAAAGATGTCTTTTAAAGATAATTTTCTAAAAATAATAATTTATTTTATATCAATTAATAAATATGTAAGTAGGTTAAGAAGTTAGTATTCTTTTTCTTATATTAATTTGGTTGCTTTTTAATTTATTTATAGAAAAAGTGTAAACTTCAGTTCCTTATTTATTAAAATTTAAGAGATTATGATAAGATTGTCGTCGAAAATTTCATAAGAAAAAACACATTTTTTACCTAATGTCCTTTACATTAGGTAAAAAATGTGTTTTTTTTTTAATATGGAGGTAAAATCGTCGCTTTGACGACTATGCATAAGTTCTAGTGCAGTAGTAAATGTTAGAGTTTTTTTTCGAATGGACTTTATTGGGAGACCTGGACTGGTTTTGACAGCGTCACCGGGCGGGGGGCTACTCTCGCCCCTAAAGAAAAAGTACGAGCTTTGTTGGACGCTCCTCAAGGGTTGGCGATCGCAGGGGAATGCCCTGCGTACGTTAATCATGGGGGATTTCGACTGGCCTCGTCGCCTTTAGACGGTTGAGTGTGTCGTGAGACTCAAGAACGAATCTTGCCTATATATTGGGCTTTGTGGCGGTAATTGGATCGTCGGGGTATAGAAGGACGCTGCGAGGGCGTCGAAGAAGCGGGTGAGGATGAGGAGCGTACTTACACGCTTCGACAATGAGTGGGTTGGAGTGGGAGTCTGCACGCAGAATTCCTTTAGCGATACTAAATCAAAATCTTTATGTTTTACAAAACATAAAGGTGATGTTCACATTGTACACAATGTCAACTTGTTTCGAACTGACATCTTACTCCGCTTGCAAATGAGCGGGTACAGCTTGCTTAGTGTTAGAGCGGTTTTCAAGAGGCACAAGTTCAAATTATGTAATGCTGCAGGGTAGGGAGAGCACCTGGTGTTAAGATCGTCCCCCAATTTCCGGCGAATTCTTGAGGCTTACCGTAGCGTTTGGCTTGTTTTTGTTCTCTCTGACTACCCCGCTAGGGATAAAGCGTGAAGTTAAGTAAGTAGGTATGTAAATTCATTCCTTCAGGTGGGAATCTAACTTATTACCTTTGCGTTTATAATCTTACGCTTTAGTCCCTGCGCCACGACAGACTCAAATATATTTGAAATAATGTGAGCAAGCACTTAATTCTCATGGAAATTCCTTCTATTGGGAAATACTAATCAATTTTATCACCCAAATGGTTATTGAACTCACAACCGTCGCATCTTCAGTCAAACGCTGTGTGTGAAAACGAATATGTATACAAAACATGTAACATTTTTTTCAGAAAAGCAAAAAAATTGTAAGCAATAAAATTTAAGAATGTATATTGAAATTCTTTGTAAGAATTTCTAACGTGGCGAAATTTGAACCTGTGCTCCTTTTGATAACGTCCAACTTTCTAACAAGCTGTATTTTGTAATACTTTTATACACGTTTATATATATATAATACTTTTATACTAATCGTAATCGAACCGACAACCTATTGCGTTCACATTTGCAAGCTTGTGCCTCTGCGTCACGACATACATGCGTCATATTCATAGGTCATTAATCCTTTTCTTAAAATATATTTGATAGGAACTAATTTGTGTGACCAGAAACGACCTATTGTCAAAACATTCCGCTCTGCTCGCTTTCTGTCTAAATTCGAGGAACTGACTGCGTGTTGAGTGGCGGAATTCAACTCCGCACTTTTTTACTGTAATGCAATTAAGTATTTTTTTTTATTCCTCAGCTGAAACTATTGAAATATTATCTAATTTTTTTACCTTCACACTGTATCCTGCATAAAGTAGGGAAGGCAGAAAAAGTGGGAACCTAGTGGGTGCCTAGTTAAGGCACTTCCGTTCCCCAATTTCTGCCGAAATCTCGAGGCATTGCGTGTTGTGTGTGTGCCTTGTTACCAGAGCGAGGGAATGAAAATATGAAATATTTCATTCCTCCGATGGGGAATCGAACCCACAACCGTCGCGTTTACAATCGCTGCCACACGCTTTTGCCCCTGCGCCACTACGACCTCAATAAAAATAATTAAATTGGAAAAAAAATATATATAATTTAAATATAACAATTTTTCCAAGTGGATATCGAACCCACAACCATCGTGTTAACAGCCAAACGCTGTTCCACAGAGCCACTACCGCCCCTATTATTCACTACACGTCCTAATAACATAATTTATTAATTGTAATTTATTTTCGTGTTAATTTCAAACATTATCAATTAAGATTCAGCCGCAACACCGCCACAATACCGCATTGTCCTATATTTAGAATAATTTGTCATCACCTATATGTATAGTTAATATATTTATATAATATAGAGGCCGGTCGTGGCGCAGCGGCACGAGGTGTGACTGCAAAACCGACTGGTTGTGGGTTCGATCCCCACTCGAGGAGATGAAATATTTACTTAAATTTATATTTCCATTTCTTCGCTCTGGTGTCGAGGTTAAGCGCGGCGTTGAGTTCTGCCACTCAACACGCAATGCCTCCAGAATTCGGCAGAAAGTGGGGAACGGAGTGTCTTAACACTAGGTTCCCTCTGCCTACCCTGCTGTGTGCGGGATACTGCGTGAAGCTAATTTTATTTTAATTTTATATAATATAGTTGATGAGGCCAGTCGTGGCACAGGGGCACAAAGTGTGACTGGAAAACCGACTGGTTGTGGGTTCGATCCCCACTTGAGGAGATGAAATATTTACTTAAATTTATATTTCCATTTCTTCGCTCTGGTGCCGACGACAAGCGCGGCATTGACACTTAACACGCAATGCCTCCAGAACTCGGCAGAAAGTCGGGAACGGAGTGTCTTAACACTGGGTTCCCTCTGCCTACCCTGCTGTGTGCGGGATACATCGTGAAGCTGATTTATTTTATTTGATTTATTTATTTTATTTATATAGTTATGTATATATAATTAGGTAAGTCTTTCATAGTTTCTAAATCCATATTTTTATTGTAAGGAATAATGTTCACGCTGTATCCCCCATGTAGCAGGAAAAGCGGATAGGACCGTGTTAGTAAAATTAGCCTTCTACACTTAAGACCCGCTGGCCTAAAATTGAAATCCAAAATTTTTTACCAACCAACCAACTCGAATACCAATTCGAGAAAATAAAATATTAATTTAATTATAATTTAATCTGGTAAGAAAGCTAAGTGCGGTGTTGAGTTTCGCGACTCAACACACAGAATCATTGAGAATTCGGCGGAAAGTGGGGATCGGAAGTGTCTTAGTGGGAGCGGTGTGTCTTAACACTAGACTCCCAGGTTCCCTCTGCCTACACTGCTATGTACGGCATACAGCGTGAAGCTAAAAAAATATTATGTTATCCTAGTTTATTATTCTGTTATAGTACACACCGACTACAACTGCAATCACCTTTACTCATGCTATTATCCTATTATATTTTAAACCATTTAGGAGCCAAATTGATCTAGTAGTTTAAGAGGTGTAGTGTGACAAACATATTTCAGAAGATCGTCATAAATATCTTACTACACATACAGAAGAAATATAATATATTAAAGAATATTATTACATTAATTCGTTACATTTTTTTTAAATGCAATTACAGTAGAAGTGGTAGAAGATTACTAGCGACATCTGTTTCATTAAATTAAATTTTTAAACTGGGTAATATATTTACTAACAAAAATACATAATATTATCTATATTATTATTATATTAATCGAGATAATTATTATTTCAGTGTTATTATCGTAAAGATAATCATACTAAATCTCCCGAGTCCTGTCATACTTAATAAATTGTACCGAAAAACGGGGTAAATAGTCAATTTTGAATTAAAAATTTCACTTTCTTCTGCAAATTCCTTCGCTATTAATAAAAACGAGTGATAATTAACTTGAAATCAGGTTCGGACTATAAAGTAGATGCATAAGAATTTCCTAACAAAGCATTTGGGGCCTCTGGCGAGTCAGCATCGAAGAGTGGTCTAGCGTAGTTCTGATGAAACATAATTTCTTCCTTACTGACCAAAGCTGGTCGCTTCTGGTGGGCGATTGTCTCGATGGGGCAAAATTAAGCTTTCTATTAAGTTTTCATAAGCTTAATGGACCTCCAGAATGTGGTGCATTTTTGACGTCGATATTACCGTAAGGAAATCAAGATTGCACATGCCATTAGTGTATGTAGAGATATTTTCTGGGGTGGCCTGGGTTTTTGCTTTTGCTTTGAACAGATGTATTCCTGTCAATGTTATTATTTTAATTTTCCGGAGCAAATTTTGTTGTAAGTAAAATTTCTGGAGTGTGCAGACTATTCTGGGATGGGCACAGCACACCCGTCTTCCCCCTTCTTGCCTTAATGCCCATGGATTTGGCTAGTCTTTTTGGCCTGTATCGAAGCAATACCACAGAATATAGCGTTGTTGTGTGGCGGTGTTTTTAAATGTTCTCCGGCGACGGTACCTTTGGTGCAAAAAATATTGAACCAAAATTGAGTATGTTTTAATTTTAACGCCATCTAGCGTTAGTGCATCGCATTTATACAACAATACGATAACGAGATACCGATTACTAATGCGGTGTATTGAAAGAATAATGATTTCTCTTTACTACATTATTATAATATAAGAAAAAAATATTCTATATTATACTAATGTAGTAAAAAGAAATCATTATTCTTTCAATACACAGCGTCTATATCAATAAAATATATAAATTTAGAACAGGGTAGATTTTGAAATGAATTTGTAATTTTGGAAAGTCCAGTTTGTTATATTTATAAGCAGTATAAAATAATAAAAAAAAAATTGGCTAGACGTGGCGCAGGAGCGCATGCGTCTGACTGGGACGGGAGTGTTCTCATGAACTGTTACCTGCCGCCGAATTTTCTTACTGCACAGAATGTCACAAACTCAAGTACCATCCACACCACCTGAATACGTGGCACTCCACTCCTCTATTTTCGTAGGAGTTTCTTCCACGCGCCAGGCAACTATAGAATGGCCTACCTGCGGCAGTGTTTCCAGGCCGATACGACCTTTCATCGCTCTGGCTTAAAAGCAGCGGCGTTGAGTTCCGCCAGTCAACATGCAATACTTCTAAAACTCGACACATTTTCATATTTATAATTGAGGATAAAATAAAAAAATATACTCAATTACATATATGTAATATATAAAAATTAGTTGTTTTTTTTAGCAAAAAAAAGTAATTAATATATGGGCTTTAAATTTACAAAATATAAAAAAACTTCAAGTAAAAAAATAACATTGGAAGCAGCATGCTTAATGTTAAGAGAAAGTCAAAATGAATATTATTCATCAAAAAGACAAACACTGTAGAAGTATCTAACAAAATAAAAAAAAACTAAAATTGAAATGGGCAGGGCAGCTAATGAGAAGCAAAATCAACAAATGGGCAAAACAGGTGGCAGAATGGTACTAAAGAAAGGGTAAGAGAAAGAGAAGAGGACCTTCGAAAAGTTGGGACGAGGATCTAAAAGTAGCTGTGGGTACATTGTGGATGAGAAAAACCCACGATACAGACATGTGGAAGCCCTGGGGATTGTTAATAAAGCTCCATTATTATTATTAAAATAATAAATAAAACAAATTAGTACTTAAAAAAATGTTTATTTAAAACAAATAAAACGACAAGCACCCTTACAGCTTTCACAACCTTTTTTGTAAATGAAACATTTAAAAAAATAGAGATCAAAAAAGTTACAAAAATATCACAAAGTCAAATTATATAAAAAAAATATAAAACAAAAAAAAATATGATATTTAATTTTTATATAATTTTTTCACAGATTTTTATTATATTGTACTCTGGTTCATAATATATTGAAATTATATAAGTGTTATCTGTATGTTATATTAATACAAAAAAAAAACATTATATTGTTATTACATTATATACAGTGTGGCGCACTTCCTCCAATATTTAAGCTAAGTAAATTTATATCAAAATTGCAGTGCATTCAAAAAACTAATATAATATATACATAAGAATACCTGAAGCCAGTCGTGGCGCAAAGGCACAAGCGTGCGGCCTTATACGTTACAGGTTGTGGGTTCGATTCCCACTCGAGGAAATTAAATATTTAATACTTTCATTTCCTTAATCTGGTAACGAAGCAAACCGCGCCGTTGAGTATCGGCACTCAACGCTCAATGCCTCCAGAAATTAAATATATTCTTTTTTTCACCTTCACGCTGTATCCCGCACACAGCAGGGTAGGCAGAGGGAAGCTAGTGTTAAGACACTCCGTTCGCCACTTTCTGCCGAATTCTGGAGGCATTGCGTGTTGAGTGGCAGAACTCAACGCCACGCTTAGCCTCGACACCAGAGCGAAGAAATGGAAATATAAATTTAAGGAAATATTTCAGCTCCTCGAGGAGATGAAATAATTACTGGGATCGACCCCACAACCAGTCGGTTTTACAGTCACACTTCGTGCCACTACGCCACGACTGGCCTCAAATAATAATAAATGTTTATAGTCAGAAATTAAGTATTTCCTGCAGAATACTGCGGGAAATAAAAATTATATTTTTTGACATAAAAATAATTAATATCATATAATTTTTTGTTTTTTGTCTATTATGGCGGAACTCTACGCCGCGCCATGGCTCGCTATCAGAGCGGTGTCGAACGATTATACAGTTTGTGTAATTACATCTGTTATTTGAATTTAAGTAAAATAAATAAATTAGTTTTTGAGGAAGAAAAATAAACATACTTATTTAGAAAACGTATAAAAATTTGAACGCAGCGGGACTCGAACCCGCCGCGAATAAACATTTTTTAAATATTTACATATTTAAAAAATAGTATTCTACATTTTTAAAGTGTTATTCCTATTTAAAAAATAGGAATAACACTTTAAAAATGTTTTAAAAAATAGTATTCTCTCTTGCCAAACGATAATTCTTAGTAATTATCTTTGGGTAGCGGAAATTTGTAAAAATCTCCCTACAGAGATGCTAACAACATAAATAAGTTGTAACAAGCGTATAAAAATTTCGACGTAGCTTGGCGAGAACGCATGGCTTAGTGGTCAGAGCGCCTGGTCGGTTTCCAGGAGGCGCGGGTTCGAGTCCCGCTGCGTTCAAATTTTTATACGTTTTCTAAATAAGTATTTTTCTTTCCTAAGTGTGGAATAACACTTTAAAAATGTTTAAAAAAAATAAACATTTTTTATTATATTAATACATTAGATCTTTTACATTGTTACATAATTATTTTATATTGTAATATAAAATAAAAAAAATCTATTTCATTATGCATAACTCAATATTATTAATAAATAAAAATTATAACAATATGACATTGTTTCCTTTAAGAAATCGAACCTGCGAATATCCTATGTATATATAATACCACTTTCATATAAAGTGTAATCAATTATTTCAATTTTTAAATCAAGTCACTACAGTATATCAACGGGTATCTAAATGACAAGATATCCCAAGGCAAGATAATTTTGCTTTTCGGTCAAACGAGAGATTATACATGTTGAGGCGGAACTCAACGCCGCGCCTTGTTTTGTTACCAGAACGAGGAAATGAAAATAATTAATTACCTTTAGTTTGAATCGAACCCACGACCATCAGTTTTACTGTCAGATATTTCTCATCCAAATCCCAGCAAGGGTTTCACAAATGACCAAGATATCTCTACTATATAAATATTCAATACAAATATACATATGAAAGTACAATAGAGCACATTAATGGACAATTAGCCTATAAATCATTTTTAAATTCAAACCAGTAGTTCCTGAGATTAGTCCCTTCAACTAAACAAACTTGAGTTTGAAAATATTACTGTACACTTCTTCCGGGCGTGAATCGAACCCACAACCGTCATGTACAGTCAAACAATAAATTAAATGGACTAATATAACAATTACTACAATTATTTATTAATATAACGTCTTGTAGTCCTCATCCTGGCTGCGGCGATGCTATCGAACACCCATTTTGAGCTTATTTCATCGATTTCCCGCCCAATTGTTATGTCAAATGTAGGTCCGCCATCTTGTGGTTGGGTTCCGCCATTTTGTGTTGCTTGTGTTTTTGTTGTGTTGACTTCCTATTTTTAGTAAAGATCTAAGTACTTTGTATGTTTATAGAAATAAATATTATACATACGGTGAAATTTATTATTTAAACAGACAACAGCGAGAAAATATATTAAAAAAGGTGATTTAAAAAATAAAATAAATTAGCTTCACGCTGTATTCCGCACACAGCAGGGAAGCAAGAGGGAACTTAGTCACTGCTCTCCGTTCCCCATTTTCCGCTGAATTCCGGAGGCATTGCGTGTTGAGTGGCGAAATTGAACGCCGCGCTTTATATCGATTAGACCAGAACGGAAAAAAGAAAATATAAATAAATATTTCATTTTCTCCATTTTTTCTGGGGATGGAACTCTTGTAGGTTTACAGTCACACTACTACTACTACGACTGGCCTCAAAGTTGTTGATTGATATAATGTTTTTAATTTAAATCTTTACACTTCTACTCATCAATATATTATAAATTTATATATTATATAAATTTTCTCTAATGTGTTAAAAAGGCTTTAAAAACAATTCAATAGATATTATTTATAATATCGTTTGCGAACTCGTGTACAAGAGGGTAGATGTAGATAAAAAGATAGTAAAAGCAGTGGAATTGTGACAGAGTGTCTGAATTGGAATGGAGTATCTTAACACTAGGTTTTCAGGTTCCCTGTGCCTACCTTGCTTCGTTAGCGAACTCGTGTAAAAGAGGGTAGATGTAGATAAAAAGATGGTAAAAGCAGTGGAATTGTGCCAGTCGGGGGTAGTTGCTTGTAGGCAACTGCCCTTATTGGAAGGAACGGCACTTATTGCAATTACATAGTAGCTATTTCCAAATAGTTTAGAAACATATAGACAATATGTGTTTATAGTGTTTTTTTTTAAAAACGATAATCGCTACCGATTTCTAACAATATTATATTCCAATAAAAAATCCACAAAATTTTAATTGAACGCTAAAGTAAACAAAAATACCTTTTGCTTTTTTCCGCGTTTTCCCAAAACCAATCCGCCATAGTGCCTCACTCTACCGCCATCTTGTCTGACTTGACCACCATCTTGTTTAGGTAATTCCGTAATGGCTCCACAGAGATTCAATAATTGTTTCACTGCATCTTTTTGTTCGGCATTTTCTGATACTTTAACTTTCATTCCGTTGAAAATATCGTATGCGTATTCAGAAGACATCTTGTTTAGCGCTAGTCTTTCTATACGAGCTTTCTAGAATAAAATTATTATTGAACATTAATAGTGAGAATGTAACCGTGTACTTAATCGTTGCGGGTTTGATTTCCACTTGGTAGGCAGAAGGAACCTAGTGTTAGAACCTTCCATTCTCCCCCCAGCTTCAGTCCAATTATCGATACATGTTGAGTACGACCCTCAACACGTAGTGCTTCGAGAATTCGGCGGAAAATGGGAAACGGAGTGTCTAAATTGGGATGGAGTATCTTAACACTAGGTTTTCAGGTTCCCTGTGCCTATCTTGCTATGTGTGAGATGCAGTGTGAGGCTAAAAAAAAGGGTTCGCAAAAAAAAACAAAACTAACCTGTGAAATCTTCATCAAATGTGGCACTTCATATCCAAAGTGGTGTAACCATTTATTATTTTTCGCCGAATCTTTTACCCATGTCGGGAATAGAACCCGGCACCCCCGGACCGCACCTAATAACGCGTTTACCGTTCTTGGTTTATCATTTACATTTAAAACGTTAATATTATCTAAATTATCATTATTTTGATTATTAACGCCATTTCCATTTATTTGTCCGTGAACACTTCCTAAGTTTTCATTTTCTTGTTCTAAATTTAGATTTTCATTTAATTCTTCGTTTTCATTTATTTGATTATTAATAATAGATTGCGATTCACCATTTACATTTTGTAATTGTGTATTAATAATTTCATTACGAATAACTATTCCTTTTTTCATGCCCAAATTTCTTTTGGGTGTTCTAATAATAGCTTGGGAAACATTTTGACTAATATTATTCTGACTTAAAGTATTGATACCAGATATATAACAGTTACAAATTAAATTGTTACTAATATTTTGTGGTGATTTAGTAACGGTTACGTTATTTTCAAACATTTGTGTCAATATTTTTTCAGGACTATTGCATTTTTGACACATTATTACTGGATTTTTCCTTTTGATTGTATTTGCAGCGTTGGTACTAGGTCCGTTGCATGACCCGAGCAAAATGTGTGTAGTTTTTTTGTTGACGTTGCTTTGTATTATGCCGTTTAATTTGTGTATCGCGTGGAACATGTCATGGCGTTCCTTTCTCGACATGCCTGTTAATACCTGAAATTGTGAATATAATATGTAAATATTAGTATTAATCTTTAAAAATCTATATCTCTATTACAATAACATTATAAAAAATATCCAGATTAGCAGAAATTTCAAGAATTTGATTTTACATATAAGAATAAAACTTATGTAAACTTTGAAATAATTAGGTATAATGTTATTTAGTGGCTGGCGTAGCGCAGCGGCACAATCTGAATTTAAGCGCAACGGTTGTGGGTTTGATTTCTATGAGGGGAATTAACTTCCTTGCTCTGGAAACAAGACAAGGCGCGGCGTTAAGCTCCGCCATTTAACTCGCAATATCTCGAAAATTCGGCGGAAAGTCGAGAACGGAGTAATTAAGATATTCAGAACTAAGTCCCTTTCATGTTATATGGAGGCTACAGCGTGAAACTGAAAAGAATATATTGATGTTGTTTTCTACTTTGTAGTTTTTCTTAAGTTTGTACAAACTATACAGCTATACAACTCTACTATAACCAACTTTAATGTACGTTTGTTATTCTTTTTAATTAATAGAAAATTTATAATTTTTTGCCACAATACCCTACATAAATTTCAAACAATTTTAATATCATATATATCTTTTCTTTTCTTCAAAAATATACAAAATAACTTACAATCTTAGGGCCTTTATTATTTTTACTAGCATTTTTACTTTTCGGTGTTCCAAGTAACTTCCTCGCCATACGTTCAGCTTGAGCTAATTCTTTTCTACCTTCCTTTGTTATATTTTTTATAGTTTTTTGTTTGGGCAAAGGAGTTTCTTTACCTGAAATTAATTTTATAATATTCTGTAAATATGTGCCTGAGTCACTTCACTTAGTACATTTCACCAATGCGGAATAACACAAATGTTTGAAAAGTAAATTAAATCGATAATAGGGTATAATAAACAACAAAAAAATATATAAAATATTGATTTAATCGTTGATAGTTTTTGTAACGATTATGAAGCTCAAATCAGATGTATTCAAAACTGGTGTTAAGTCGAATCTTCTATTTCATATAGAATAAGTGGTGGAGGTTTACATCCAGTTTTGGAGCGATTAAAGCTTTCCGGGGCATCAACGTGTAAGACATTATAATTGTTGCTGGTCACGCATGTGCTTTTAGCTGGAGGTGAGATAGAAGTCCAACGTCGTTTACCTGATCTTGTTGCAGGAACTTTATGCCAATCGAGAGAGAATAGCATGGTGTCCTTGAAAGATTGGGGAGTGGTAATATAAAGCTCACCAACTGATCAACTGCGATATAGCATTAACTGATAACAGAAGCCTGGCCACTCGTGTAGTCTTCGATAACGAATTTCTCACTCACAGGCCCGGGTACCTGTGATCGCCGGGGGCTAGCCGGATTGCATAGCGTAACATCATTCATAATTGTACTCATCATTATAAAAAGAAGTAGGTAAAGACACGAAGCACTTATCCAAGGTGCAATTGCTACGCTTTCGGGGATATTTAATCTCCAGGTTTGTGGAAGCCTCTTCTAACAGTTATCTGCTAGGGTAATTGGTTATACTGCCAAATACTCGACTGCCAGAGCCTTGTTCGTTGTCCAGCAGGGGGCCCCACGGCTATTTGATAATGAACAGAAAGCTGAGGTCGGCTATTTATAATAAACCACCAGATGCGTACAGGTGAGGATGGCAATTTGGCCAGTGATATGTTATTCCCGTTCTCCCCTTATCCCCCAAATGGATGTATATGTAACTTTTTAGTAATGTGAATGCTCAGTAGCTTTTGTGTGAAAGTAGAACAAACGTACATCCTCACAAAAAAAGGGAGGACCGGAAGTGTCTTAATGGGAACGCAAACTGCGTTCATAGCACTAGGTTTCCAGGTCCTTTCTGCCTACACTGCCATTTGCGGGATACAGAAGTATAAAAAAAATATTTTGGTGGAAATCTATATTATGAATTATTTATCAGCTTCATGCTGAATTCAGCATAAGGTAACGAGATAAAGCGCGACGTTTTAGGTCTGTTATCTAACACACAATACATTAGAAATTGAACGGTAAGTGTTCCAGGTTCTGACACTCGGAGTATCTTAACAATAATTTTCCTCTCTCTAATCTCGGGACACGAGTACGAGAAGATAAAAAAAATTCTTACCACTCTCATCTCCACTAGTTGTAATATCCGCTTCTCTTTGTGTGAACAGTTTCCTTTTGGATTTCTTTGGTCGCGGAGATTTTGTTATAGGGATGGCTCGGCGAGGCGCTGTGTTCACTTTTTTATTTACATCTAAAAAAAGAAAAGTAGTAAAGTCAAATTATATGATATTTAAAGTAATAACATAGTTTTAAATAACGTAGCACTACGTTTGACTGTAACCGCGACAGTCGTGGGTTCCATTTACACTCGTGGGAATGACTTATTTATTTTCATTTTGAGTTGCATCAAGAATAAGGTGGAAAGTAGTGAAGTTGTTTTAATTGTGGGGTTTCTTCTGCTTCCTTTGCTATGTACGGGATACAGCGTGAAGCAAAAACAAAATTATATTTACCTATATTTTCATTATCTTTAGATTTGTCTCGAGACTCATCATGCGATTTATCGTAAGACGTGTCTTGCGACGTATCTTGTGTAGTATTTGTGGTATTATTCTCAGTTTCACTGGATATTCGCAGTCGTGGTGGCCTTTTGTCTCCTTCTTGGCTCTCTGATAGAACATTTAGTGGTATGTTCTCTTGATCCATTCTTCTCTGTAAATACATAATATATATATTTTAGCTTCTAGCAATATTTTTTTAGTTTCACGCTGAATTCCGCATATAACAGGGTAGGTAGAGAGATCAAAGATCTAGTTTTAAGATATACTATTATACTACTAAGATAGACTATTCTCCATACATCGCCCAATTTTTGGAACTGTTAACAGAACAGTTACAGTTGTACAGAACGATGAAATGAAAATAATTTAATACTCCAGGTATGAATCAAACCCACTTCTCGTTTTTACATTCAGTCGTAAGTAAAGGCAAGCCTTAAAAATATTTTACATCGTAAGTAAGAACATTTATAAAATTTTGGCTAAAAACTAAATCTCGTCAGACGAATAGTGGAGGCCTAAATATAATCTCTCAGAAAAAAAATCAGCTTCACGCTGTATCCCGCACACAGCAGGGTAGGCAGAGGGAACCTAGTGTTAAGACACTCCGTTCCCCACTTTCTGCCGAATTCTGGAGGCATTGCGTGTTGAGTGGCAGAACTCAACGCCGCGCTTAACCTCGACACCAGAGCGAAGAAATGGAAATATAAATTTAAGTAAATATTTCATCTCCTCGAGTGGAGATCGAACCCACAACCAGTCGATTTTGCAGTCACACCTCGTGCCGCTGCGCCACGACCGGCCTCAAATCTCTAAGCTTGCTTCATTATTCGATACTTCTAGATACTGGTTCAATAAAAACCGCCCGCATTAATTTTGATTCATAATTGTTTAAAACATTTTAAAATTAATAGTTCTAATAATTTAGGTATGTTTTCATTAAATACTTGGATAAGTCATATAGATACTCAATCTTTTATTAAATACGAGGTAAATTTCATGACGAAACCAAAAAGGCAATTTAATTTTGTAGATTTAAATAATTTATTTAGTAATTTTATCATCTCCCAATATTTACTATATTATAACCAAATATTTACAGATGCTTCTAAGGATAAGGAAGGATCGGGGGCTTCCTCCAAAGTGTCTATAATGGATGCTGAACTAATCGCTATAGCAGAAGCTCTGTCATACATTGAATTAACCGATCATATTAATACAGTAATATTGAATGTGTTGTGATTGCGATCTTTGGGAAAGAATGTAATTTTGCAGTGGATACCGTCTCATGTAGGTCTGGAAGGCAATTGCTGACTTATTAGCCAAGCAAGCAATATCGAATGGAATTCCCATTATTAGTTCTCCTTTTTATACCAATTTTATACCAAAAATGAAACAAATTTGTTATACATTTTGGGCAGAGTATTTTGATAAAAGGTCTTTAGAAAAAGCTATCTGGTATAAAACGATCCAACCACATCCTTTAACATCACCATGGATAAATAATCAAATTTTAAATAGGAAAAAGACAATTGTAGCGCTTAGACTTCGTGCTGGGCACATACCAGCTAATAAATTTTTGTGTTTAATGGGTAAGTCAACGACCGCTAGCTGCGTTTTTTGCAATTCTACTTCAGTTGATGACGTCTACCACATATTGATGGAATGTGTCCATGTGTCCATGAAGCGCTTAGAAAAGAAATAAGCTGTAGATCTCAAGAAATAGGTTATTGTAATGCTATTTATTGCTAACTCATATAGTATTTTAGCTTCATCTGAAAGAGGTGAAGCTAAAATACTATATGAGTTAGCAATAACCCACTTAACTTATGTTATATTATAAATATTGTATAATATTTATGTAAAACTTACCAGGGCGACATGTTCGCATAAGCGACAAAGCCCTTAAATTAGATTAAAAAAAAAAGGTAGTCTAAGGTAGTTCTGCCTTAAAGATTGAACAATATTTTCAACAGTTTGTGAAACTAAACTCAAACTAAAACATAAAATTTATATTTCATAAATTTTCTTACCAAAATTTTCCTAAGCGTGCAAGGCGACGGTAGATCCGAGGGTCTGGAAACAGCCGGGAACATGCTCTCGGGTAGTCTCCGAGCAGATGCTGCACAAGATTCCACCCAGATGGGTGAAACCAACTTGCACGCGAGCGCTCGGGCTTTAGCACGGGTTTTTGTGCAACCACCTGCAATTTATGAGGCAACCTAATGTTAAGATACTCCGTTCACCACGCACCCTTAAATTTTCGAGACATTGAGTAACGGAAATCAACGTCGCGTTTTTTTTGTAACTGAAGCGAGAAAAATTATGAAAAAAAGATTATTAAGTTATTTTACAATATAAGATTTAAAGAGAATCTTTAATCACTGTAGTATTTAAGTGGAAATCTATTGTGGTAGATTTAATAAATTCGGTTTAGTTTTTATATAGCATAGTTTAACTTAAAGTATCAAAATTTTTATTTACACAACAGATTGTTACTAAGGTTCTTTGTCCACTTGGAGGGAGAGATATTTAAATTTGCATTTTCCCAAGTATGTAAACAAAGTGCGGCCTAAATCCTAGCACTCAACATGCAAAATCTCAAATATTGGGCTGTATATGTAGAATTTACTGTATTAACAATAGGTTCCTTTTGCCTACCCGACTGTACAGAAAAATGCATAAGCCTAAAAGAATTTGATTATTTACAATATTGAAACTATGGTTGACATTAGAAATAGAAACTAAAGAAACATTTATAATTTACATAAACATAAATAATACCAATGGTGGTAATAGTTTATTATTAAATATATATTTTTTCATTTGTTATATAGACAACAAGTGTCACAGGTGGAAAAATTGTTTTAAATTATAATGACAAGAAGAGAGATTAGGTGAACAGCACTGGTGGGAATGATACTTTTACAAATTTCACACATTTATTATTTTAGTATTGAACAATTCAGTTGTGGGTTAAATTTAGCTTTACATGACTGTTCTTCTAAAATCAAAGATAGTAGTTAAATAATATTTTTATACTTTACACCCAAAAAACGACACAGAAATACAACAAAAATATATAAATGTAAATACCATACATAATACACAATACAATTACTGTTATGTGAAAAATATCACATATAACTATATATTAGTTAGATTTAGATTTAAAATTTAATTAAAATAAGTTTATATATAATTTCATACTGTCTTTAACCCTCCATCTGCAGTCTTTGTAACTCATTTGTAATAAAATTATAATTTATTCTTAATATTAAAACAAAACTAAAATATGTAAATACCTTGACTCCACACAACATGAGTGACTAAAGGACTCCAAGTTGGCATGACAGATGCTCCGAGTGCCATTAGAGCTGCGCGTAAAGCTAAAGCCTTAGTTTCGGATCCTATATCCACTAATACTACTATTCCACGGAGTATTTCGCTTATTGGTGACATTGTAGGCTTTAAAAAAAATAAATATATTCATCAAAAATAATAAATATAAAACTATTTTAAAGGATGAAGTCCGGTGGAAAGAGAAGTGTTCTCATTAACCTACTACTCATTGTTAATGGGATGAAGTTAAAAGTAGGATATCAATGGCTTAGAGCAGTGATTCTCAACCTTTTTTTTGTTGCGGCACATATTTAAAGATTTCAAAATTTGGCGGCACACAAAGAGAAATTATTTACTACAACACATTGCATAAATAGTTTATGACAAAAATTTTAAATATACGAATTTATTTTTTTGTGGATTTAAATATATATTCATGTCAAAAATATTTTTCTTCTTAAATGATATAATTTAATTATATTAACATTATTATATATTTGCAAAATTTGGCAGCACACTTTTGAAATTTGGCGGCACACAAAAGTGCCACGGCACAGTGGTTGAGAATCACTGGCTTAGAGTGTAAACCTGCTAATAGCCTATTAACAAATCCTCAGGGGAGGCGAAACATTTTTTAAATACTATGAGCATACATATATTATTAGGATTTTACAAATTCTAAACTAATTTATACTCTCTTTAAACTGAATTAAGATAAAGATTGATTTTATATTTTATTTTACTCTTTCAAATGGCATAAAAATGTATGATAATGTATATAAGGAAGGATTTCCAAAAATATATATTAAAAATGTTCTTGTTATTTGTACTTCTTTATTAAAGTAAATAAATATAAAATTGTTGTCTTTTAATAATGATTGATTTATAGAATCACTAATTATTAATCAATTTATAATCCAATTCCACAAATAAGTAAATATCTTTCATAGTCATATATATAAATCAAAACAAATTGTACACTTACATCCTTATTCCGCATGTTATATGTATTAGAAACAACATTTCTTTTATTATTATTTATATTTTGTGATTTTTTAGCCAAGATATTGTTTTGTCTGTCATTCTCATTGTGAGGTCCTTTTAGCGCCGACCACTCCTCTCTCAGTCGTATTCTTTCAGCCATGGCTGAGCGTCTCTATAATTAGAAGATATTATAAATTAATATATATGTGTGTGACTCAACAATATAATTTAGATGTTGATATGAACTTTTAAAAGAGCTAAATACATCCTCAATATGATGAAACGTAATGTTTCTTCAAAGCAAAATATTAATGTCTTTAATGTTTGACAAAGTAACATAAACAATTTAAGTTTACAAACCTATAAGTAATAGTTTATAAATAATAGTTAGAACTATTTAGTTTATGTATAAGAAATGTGGATTACTTACAAGTCCAGCTGCACTTTTATTGTTTTCTTTATTCATTTTCACGTTATACAATAATTTAAAAGAGTATAACAAGAATTTTTAATAATAAAATACGTATAAAATATGCACTATTCTATATAGACATAAGAATCAACTTATATGATCTTATGTTAATATATTTAGTAATTAATTTCCAATTAAATTAAATAAAAATAAATTCATGAATTAATTTATTATTTACAAGTCACAACATGTCCAGCTTACATTTTAGAACTTTTTGACGTTTACTTGGATTGCTAGCAATAAAAATTTTTCGGTATCGAATATTTTATAAATTCGATATCCTTGAATTGTAATAGTTTTTAAAGTGTTATGGAAGAGCGGCCTCCTGTTACAAGTACTAGTATCATACTGGTAACTTACTAGGCTGGTCTCTCTACTTTCTATGTAGCTAAGTAATATGTGAAACTGAAATAAATATATTTTTATTTTATTATTTTTTAAAATTTGTAACACAATTGCATATTTTAAAAGAATTATTTTTTGTTTTTACCGAAAACGGTAAGATAAAAAACATGCTGCAACTTCAACTTATTTATAAGTCATATCAATTCTACGAATAGATTTGACTAATCAAAACTTTTAAATGTTGCACAGCAGTAATGAAAAACGACTGTAATAATGAAGAACAACTGTGCAGAATACTTTTATTACATATTGTCAATACATCTAAGTGAGATCACAGATTTAAACCAAAATAACAATTTTTCTTAAAAAATCAAATTGCTATAAACTTTTAAAAATAATATTCTTAATTATTATAAATATAATAAGTATACTTTATTTATTGTATTCAAAATAATATAACAATATACAAACTAAAAAATCTTTAAATGTTGGAGTTGTGTAAAAGGAAGTGGTGAATTAAATATAATATTTACATATTATAATTATATGACACATTAAAAATATATTAAGTACATAAAATATAAATAAATGAAAATATACTATATTTATTAAATATATTTATTATTTGAGGCCAGTCGTAGCGCAGCTGTACGAAGTGTGACTGTACGACCGACTGGTTGTGGGTTCGATTCCCGCTCGAAGAGATGAAATATTTACTTAAATTTATATTTCCATTTCTTCGCTCTGGTGTCGAGGCTAATGCCTCCAGAATTCGGCAGAAAGTGGGGAACGGAGTGTCTTAACACTAGGTTCCCTCTGCGTACCCTGTTGTGTGCGGGATACAGCGTGAAGCTGATTCATTTTATTTTTTTTATATTTATTAAGATACAATTATATTATATTAAGTATGATTTCCAGTAAGTAGAAGCCAGTCGTGGCGCAGGGGCATAGAGTGTGACTGTAAACTCGACTGGTCGTGGGTTCGATCCCCACTCGAGGAGATAAAACATGTACTTACAGAATGCGGCGAAAAGTGGAGAACGGTGTGTCTTAACACTACGCTCCCTCTGCCTACTCTGCTGTGTGCGGGATACAGCTGATTAAATTATTATTTTTTAATTAAGTTTATTTTCCAAATGATTCAATTCGTTGTTTGAACTTCAAAAAGGCTTTTCAGCGTAAAACCTTCTTTCAGCGGTTCAATAGCTAAACCTAAATAGGGACTGTACACAGGTTGTTTTATTTCTTCCTGATTGTGTGCTTGTTGGGATGCCAAGTATAAACTTGGGCCCATTTCTCCTCGAGGTTCTCCAATTTCTTCTAATTCTTCTAAATCGTCGTATGTTGGCTTCGATATCTATAAAAGGATGTACCTAAGTTTATTGAATTATTATGATTAAATAATAATTAAATGTTTAAATTATTAACGATCGCTATTAAAATTTACTTTTATCTTTTAATTCATCTTAAATATTTATCAATCTTTAGATAAGATAAACTCATCTTTAGATATCCAAATTAGAATAAATGTTCTCCAAACCCTGAGGGAAAATTCTATAATTTCTATAAAACTAGCTAGTGTTTCCTCTGCCTATCCTGTTGTATGCGGGATACAGCATGACGCCAAACAAACAAACTAAACAATGATTAAAATACATTCATTATTATACCTCATTTTCCCAATTCATTTCCACACCGAAGACAGGTTTTTCAGTATAAGCTTGGTGCAGTGTTTGTAATTCCTCGAGCAAAGGGCGCAAACGTTGTTTAGGATCAGCTCTGAACCCTAAAACGTAAGCTCCAGACGTCGGTCTGATCATTATTACTAGTGCATCACCGAATTTGGAGTCTCGTATGGAAATCTGTGAATAATGTTAGTATTGTTTAGACTAGTCTAGACATATTCAGACTAGCTTTCACCTGCGGCTTCCCTCATATGGTCTAATTGAAGTAAGTAAGACCCTAGAGAAGTAACCCTGACTGCAAGGACAGTGCGTCATCGAAATCATTAAGGTGGTGTAAGTCAAAAATATTTTTAGGGTTCCACATCTCAAAAAGTAACAATGGAACATTTATAGGATCACTTTGTTGTTTGTCTGTCCGTCTGTCAAGACGGAAAAAAATATCAAGATGAAATTTATATCAAATATTTACGTCTGTGGTCTCACAGAAAAAATTAAGCTTCTAAATCAACAGAACCATGCTCGTAACTTTATACGAGCATTTATGAACCGATTTTGAATAAAATTAAATATTTGAAAAAATATTTGTATCAAAACCTACAGGGTACTTCCCGTGGACACGTATGAAATTTGGCACGAAGTGAGAACTTACATTACAAATAAAGGCAAAAACGGTAAAATGAAAATTTATAGGTATTTCATAGTCAGTCAGGCAGTCATAATTTTTTCTATTAGAACCTATAGTTCTAATAGAAAAAAACTGACTATGAAGAAGTTCGTGTGCTGCACACATGTTCGTGTGCTGCGCACACAAAGAATTTTTTTAGTTTTATAATAATAATACAAGTATAGGCATTGTTTTTCATTTTGTAAGAGGATTAGAAAGAACTCAAAAAACTTTGTTCTAAGCTTGATAGTTTTTTCTGGTATTTGTTTATGTATCATTTATTTTTACGCTTTTATTTACTTTGTCCCTGCTTCAAATATTTTATGTCAAAGAACCTTGGAACCAAAAACACTCTGTTCGCCATTAAAAATCTCCCGCTTCCTATTTTCCGCCGAGTTCTTGAGGCATTGTATGTTGAGAACCGGAATTCAACGCTGCGCTATGCCTCCTTACCAGATCGAGTAAATGAAAGAATTAAATATTTAATTCCCCCAATAGAAATCGAACCTACACCCGTCGCGTTTACAGTCGCACGCTTGTGCCACGACGGTTCAATATTTTGTGTACGATAATAAAGTATTTTTTCTAATCAAGCTAGAGAACGTGCGTTGTGAATTTATCACTCATCACGCAATATCTCTAAATTGGCGGAAAAAGAAGAATAGACCGATAATATGTCACTCGTTTTTTTTTGTTTAGTTACCCAGCAAAATAAGACAAATTTGTGAATGTATACTAATATACCAAAATTGGAGAGTTTGTTCGGGCCAACGCACTAATCTTAAAAACTGCCGGTTCAAATTGAAAAAATGTGTTAGGGTTGGATAGTCCATTTATCGAGAAACCCTATCTATCAGTCACTGTCAGATTTATTTCGATCATTTAAAATGTATTGTTTGTCAAACACAACTCTTACTTATTTCCATTTGATGACGGGGGAATTTGTTATTTACTAGCTCTAGTAACAGGATACAGCGCGGTGTTGAGTTCCGCCATTCAACACGTATTGCCTCGAAAAATTCGGCAGAAAGTGGGGAACAGAGTGTCTTAATACGAAATTCTTAATTTCTCTTTGCCTACCCAGCTATACGAAGGATTCAGCGTGTGAAGCCATAAAACTAAAAAAGAATAATAAAAGCTAAGAACACGTACACTCTCTATAGTAATATAAGGCATGGATACGTTAAAGGCTTCATTGATATCCGCGTACCATACAACTCTTACGTTGCTGACGACCATTGTTCCGAGATTGCCGGATTCACTTGACAGGTTCCATATTCCTTGCTCGTGGAGGCAAATCTGTAATTATATAAGAAAATACATATATTCGATTTTTATTATAATACAAAAAAGAAGTTTCGTGGCACAGGGGAACAAGCGTGCTGTAACTAGAGTTTGGTATACAGAATACCCAAAGAATGACTCTCTCACTCAGCAGGTGAATAATGCCCTTCATCAGAACAAGCTGCCAGTTCCCCACCAGCGTTGTCAGAAGACTAACAAGCCATTCACAGTAGAAAGACAGCTAGCACTTCTACCATATGTGAAGGGAGTTACAGACAGGATTGGCAACATCTTAAGAAGAGCTTTCATAAAAACTATATTAATATATAATTCTTGAGACCAGTGAAAAAAGTAATATTTCTTTACAGTGTGCAGCAACTGGATTGCGACTGTGGCTTTTCATACATCGGTGAAACAAAGAGAAGCATTAGTGTTAGGGTGAAGTCGTTGGCGGTACTTTGATGTAATAATCAAGTCAACTGACAACAAACATCAGTTTACCAAAAATGTATAATACTAAATATACGCAATTAATCCAGTTAAATAGTTTTATTTCAAGTGTGTTATAATTGAGAAAATTAAAGATCTTATGAAGTCAACACTATTTCTTAACGTTACAAACCTTTTCAAGAGGCAGCACATGCAATTGTTTGTTGTGTACAATCGCACCTCTCAGTTTTAGATCACGATAAAGTCTGGAGGACGCGTAGGATCTGTCATCATATAAAGCTCATTTAATGGTATTATTTAAGTTGGTGACTGACATATAAAATTAATTACAAAAACAAACGAAATTAATAATTAGCTTTATATATATATATATATATATATATATATATNATTTTTGTAACATAACGTTCTTTTTACCTATGTTATGTAAGTCTCATCATAATTTTAAAACTGTTAAATGTGCTGATGTCAGTGAATAATTTAATTTACTGCTTTAGAAATAGTCTAAAACGTTTAATTACTGATTTGGGTAAGGATTCACAATAATCTTTGTAAAATAACTGTAATGATTGCATATTAACTCCTGTACAGTTTTTAAATTAGTTACATATATTATATTATAAGCTAAATGTACAATGGCTAAGTATGTAGTTATAACAGAGTACACGTAGAAAGGATGTTTTTAGGCATTTTTATATAGATTTATTTCAAACGAACGATCGAACCAAAAAATCTATGTATTAACTTGATATTTCTTTGAAGATCAAATTGTTCTTTATCTCTGTGTTGAATTAATTACGACTTAAACTTAACTGTTATGATTTATGAAGGTAATCTCCACTAACAATTCAATTTTGTTTATTTTATTATATTAAATATTGTATAATAGTGTTTTAAAAATATATATTTTTATTAACAGTCATATAACCAAGAGATTTTAAATGTCATTCTTTAGCCAGGAATCTTACCAGCGCGATTGCTATATAACATTCGCAGGCAAACTAATGCCTTGAGTTCGAAATGATAACTTTTTTTAACGAACCGATTTTGATGAAACAATGGCAGCGATAGTGCTAGTGACACCGCTACGATGATTTCTGCAAATAGATTTTAAAAAAATACTATGTCATAATAAATATATAAATTTATGCAAATTTAATTTATTTTAACCGTTGACGTTTGTACCGACAAAAGATGTAACTTCTGTATACCGGTACACCATCTTTTGTGGTAATGTTTTTATAAGCGTGCAAACTGGCTATGAATAAAATAAAATCGAAATTCACGCGTACTCCGTGAAAGGTTGCACTTTGTTACATGAAAACTGCAAAACTCAGAACGGACTACATAAAAGTCGTAAATGTATGCCACTATATTATTTGGCAATCTTGTTGTAGACTTGGCGCTCAGTCTATATACACTGTGCAGTAGAATGTAAATAACATCGTTTTGTATCTGTGCTCATCATGTTATCTTGTGAGGGACGTAGATTGTTTATTTACTTTATTTGTATTTATTTAATTATCTCTAATTTTGATAATGCATTAAATATTCAAAAAAATAGATTATATACACAAATAGGTAAATCAACTTGACGCTGTATTCTGCATACAGCAGGGTAGGCAGAGGGAACCTAGTGTTAAGCCACTCAGTTTATTTCGCCGAGCCTATTTTTCGCCGAGTTCTGATAAGCTTCACGCTGTATTCCGCATGTGGCAAGGTAGGCAGAGAGTGTTAAGATATTCCGCTCTACACTTTCGTTTAATTTTGGAGGCTTTGCTTGTTAAGTGGCGTAACTCAACGCCTTATATTGCCTCGTCCCTCGTTTCAGAGGGAAGAAATAACAATATTGCGTTTACAGTCACACGATAGTATCATAACTGGCCTCAATTTTAGTGTTTTTCTTCACTACTCAAATTCAAAATTCAAATTCAAATAATTTTATTCAAAATAAGAAGTTACATGCTTCATTTTTTGAACGTCAAACAATACATCTAGTTTTTTTACTATTCAATAGTAAGTTATTAACACTGAACTAATGTACTACTTCCGAGAGAGCATCTACTTTAAACACTTTCTTTGTAAATGAAAAGTGGCAGATCGGCAACGCTTAATAGTATTTTCGTAGTAGTTTGTGTTTACGTTAATATTGGTATCTATGTGTAACTGCGTCACACGAACAAAAATATTACGTCTTAACTGTTGGGGTATTTTGATTAATTTCTTTAGGTATGGGTTTGAAATATTTTACCCTATATGCTGCTTCTGTAAAAGGAGCGCAGACGCTTCCTATAGTTAGAAAAAAAAACATGCTCTTGTCCTGCACTAAAAAGTATATTAAGCTTTAATTCGAGTGGTTTACTAGTGTCCTCTGAAGATTTCCACTATTTATGTCCTGTCTCCTTCATCATACTAGGTCAAGAATATTTATTAGCGTATCTACAGATATTTTCTGGGGAGGGGGCCTGGTTTTAGCTTTGACTTCGGGCCAAATTTTCTTGTAAGTAAAATTTCTAGTGTGAGCACCAGACTACTCTGGGGTGGGCACGGTGTCTTTGCACTAGGTTCCCAGGCGTCCTCTGGCTTCGCTGGCTATGTACGCTATTATTACAAGTACTTAGGTCAAATTCGGTTTCCTAGATGTTATTACTTAGTTACAATTCGATTAGCCCGTCATGGCGCAGTGGAACAGTAAACGTAATGTTTTTGGGTTCGACTTCCACTCGAGAAAAAGTTCGATTTTAATTATTTACATCAACTATTAGATATTTTGTACTTACTTGGTATTTTAGTATCGAGGATTTTGCCTACATTTGTCATCTAATGAATGAAATATGCGGAGATAAAAAGAAAAATTAATGATATTTTACGAAGGCTTCTATTTCATAATTATAATGAGAATAACGATAATACAATTGTTTCTAAATTTCATTTAATGGTAGATATACTATGTTTGTATGTATTACACAAGAAACATGTTAATATTTTCGGGATAAATTGTCGTCGTTAATGAGTCTCAGTCTTGTATAATACTTGGATAATACGAAAAATGTATATCACTTACTAAATAAAATAAGAAAATTCTTTATTAATACACATTTGACATAACAAATATGTGAATTACTATTTTTTATATATAAATATTAATAAAAAAAAATATATAAATATTAATAAAAAAAAATAAACATACTTTTATCCGATACATAGCAGGGTTGGCGGAAGGAACCTGGGAACCTAAGATACTCCGTTAAAAAACTCCGTTCCCATTACGACACTTTCGTCCCCCACTCTCTAGGGTCATTGCGTGAGTGGCGGAACTCAACACTGGTGCCTTTTTTACATGAGCGTTGGGTTCTATGTGGAATGTCTCTTAAATAAAAGGCAAATGAGCAACGAAAGTGACTTCTTATTCTCTCTCTCTTTCTCGTCAAGAATGTCTGAAGGTAAAATTGACTTACTTATAAATTCCAGTAACGGTAGTATAATGTCTCACGCAGTTCGATGATAAATTAGTAAAAATGAATTCATATCTATTTTTACTGTACGCGGCCAAAATAATTAGCGCTTGTGTCGTACCGCGTAGACCTGAATTGACGATCTTAGTGTTTATTGTTATAACGCAGTTGAAGCCGAGAGCTGGGAAAAAAAATAAAAAAATATATATTAATTTAAGATTGTGGCAGCTTTAAATTAAAAAATAAATCAACTTCACGCTGTATCCGGACCCAGCAGGGTAGACAGAGGTACTATTTACATTTCCTCGCTTCGGTAACGAGGTAAAGCGCGGCGTTGAATTCCGTCACTCATCACGCATTGCCTCCGGAATTCGGCGAAAAGCTTAAAATTTAAGTGTCTTAACGGGAAGGGAACAGAAAGCAAATATGATTTTCTCTCGACAAATGATCATTTTTTGTTTCAATGAAGCTCAATTTTTTAGGATTAGGTACGCACTAACTCACATTAATGTAGCTGGGTAGGTAGGTACGCACCATGTTGACTGGCGTAACCCAGCGCCGCGCTTTGTTTTGGTACCAGAACAAACAAATGAAAATAACTCTTTATTCTGAGTGGGAATTGAGCCCACGATTATCGCCTATGCAGTCAGACGCTACTCCTTCTTCTTTGTGCGTTATCCCGCTATGCGGGTTAGAGCGGGAGGCTGATATCATTATTTATTATCAGATCAAAGACACAGATATGGTAAGCCTGAATACTCTATGATGTTATCCTATTATCGGGATTAGAGAAATGTTTACAACCACATCGTATTACAAATTTATTGGATATTAGGCTTGTTTTGTTTGTGTAAAGCCAGGTATTGAGTGTCAGGTATGATATGGTGATAAAACTTTAGGGGATTTTCAAGATTACAACAAGAAATATTAAAGAGGCCAGTCATGGCGCGACTGTAAGCGCGACAGGTTGTGGGTTCGACAGCCACTCAGGGAAATGAAACATTTAACATTTTCATTTCCTCTCTCTGGTAAAGATGCAATGGCGAATAGAGTTCCTCAACTTAATACAGAAAGTGAGAAATGAAAGAGTCTCAATGGAAACTGAGTGTTTTAATACTAGATTAGGTTCACTTTGCCTACTCTGCTACTCCCCACCGAATTGTGGAGGTATTGCGTATTAAGTGACGGAACTCAACGCCACCCTTTACCTAAGCGAGCAAAACTATTTTTTTAATAATTTATTTCCTCGAGTGGATATCGAATCCACAACCTATCGCATTTACAGTCGTACGCTTAGTACCCCGCGCCACGGCTGGCCTCTTCTATATCGTAATATAATAACATTTATTCACTTCAGATAAATCGTTCGTTATTTTCAAGTACATAATTCTAATTGGAACCTTTTTTTCGTCAAGACGAATAACAAAGCTATTAGAGTAAAGAAGGAAGAATTATGAAGATATCAATTAGAAATAATTAAATTATACAAAGAATGTTTTTAATCTTAAAATATTCTTACGTCCTTTTCTAATTGAAGTAAATTGATGCGGACGCTGCGTGCAATGATCAAAATATAAATAGGTCGGGGCAAAAGTATTTTCGTATTTTGAATGTATTATTAGTAATCAGACCTCTTTGGCCTTACTGAATGTGACTGGTTGGTTTTAATTCCATTAAATATGACATTCTGAAGATGCAATAAATAAAAAAAAGTGAGTTCAAGCAAGCAAAATTAACGTATGTAATGAAGTAATTCGGTACATTTTAAAGTTTTATTACAAAAAAGCTAAAAATGCGACGAACGCCATCAAGAGTTCAAGCGTTTCCAGTCTGGAATTTTTTATGTGAAAGATGAGGTTCGCTCTGGACGCCCTGTCACAGATAGAATCAGTGCCATCTTTGAGAAAGTAGAGCAAGATCGACATATTAGTAGCTGCGACATTGCTGAAGAACTGGATGTTGATCATAAAACAGTTTTACGTCATTTACGAAAGTCTGGGTACAAGAAACAACTTGATATTTGGGTACCATTTGCGTGTTTGGTGTTTCCATTTGCGATTCTTTATTGAAACGTAACAATTCCGAACCATATCTTAAACAGTTTATTACGGGTGATGAAAAATAAAAATGTACGAAAAAGATCAAAGTCGAATTATGAACAAGCCCCACAGAACATGGCAAAACCCGGTCCGACTCGGAATAAAGTGATGCTATGTATATATGGTGGGATTGGAAAGCAATCATCCACTATGAGTTTTTGCCACCAGGTAAAACTATCAATTCTGACCTCTACTGTCAGCAAATGACGAGGTTAAAAAAGCTATTAAGAAAAACCGGTTGGAGCTGGTAAACAGGAAAGCGTTCCACCATGTCAATGCCAGACCGCACTCATCTATAGCTACGCAGCAAAAATTGGAAAAGCTTGGTTGGGATGTGTTGATGCATCCTCTGTGTAGCCCTGACCTTGCTCCATCAGATTTCCACTTCGGTTATTTCGGTCATTGCAAAACTCTTTAGGAAGTATAAAGCTAACCTCAAAAGAACACTGTGAACACTACCTGTCGGATTTTTTTTTAACAAAAATCTCGAAATTTCTACAGGAATAGGATCATGGCACTACCCATAAGATGGCAACAACAATTATAATTTTATATTTTATATATAATATAATACATTACAATTTTAGTTAAAGAAGTGCGTGAAGACATAAAAATATTTTGATCGTTAACATTTTACTTCCTTTTATAATTAATGAAATTGATTCAAAGGCTACTTTAATTAATTATTAAAACAAACATTTTATAACGATTTTTTAGCTAAATTTTGTTGTAAAATTTTGTTAATTATTTATGATAATTAAGTGATATTTTTTATCAGCTTCAAGTTCTATTCCACATTTTTTATAGCTTCACTAGCAACGCAGAGGAAACCTAATGTTAGGAAACTCTTTTGCTCACGCATAGTCCAATTTTCGAAACATTGCGTCTTGAGTGGCGGAACACAACACAAATGCCGAATTTTGGTGTACCAGTGCGAGGAAATGAAAATAACACATCCCTCCAAGTAAGAATGAAAAAATGAGGCCAGTCGTGGCGCAGCGGCACAAAGTGTGACTGTAAAACCGACTGGTTGTGGGTTCGATCCCCACTCGAGGAGATGAAATATTTACTTCAATTTATATTTCCATTATTTTGCTCTGGTGCTGAGGCAAAGCGCGGCGTTAAGTTCTGCCACTTAACACGCAATGTCTTCAGAATTCGGCAGAAAGTGGGGAACGGAGTGTCTTACACTAGATTCCCTCTGCCTACCCTGCTGTGTGCGGGATACAGCGTGAAGCTGATTTTTTAAAAATTGAACGTCGTCGCGTTAACCTTAGCAGTCAAAAATTATACAATATAGCCTAAAAAAATATGTTTTAGTTCCATTTTAATATAACCGAGTAAACCAAAGTTAGTATGCTAGTTTATCAATAAATATACTGTGCATTATAGCACAGGAAGCTTTAGAATAGGTCAGTAATAGTACACAGCGAGGGTCAAGAGAGCAATTTCGAGTCTATATGCATGCAAATATTGACGAATGGAATTCGGAAGCGATTCGATTGTGCTTAAAATTGATTTTCTATCTGGAATGTTTCGATAACTTCGTTAAGTGTTTGTTTGTGTTCACTTGAACTGTTATGTCTTATTATCAAAAATAGGTAAATTTCAATTGCGATTGATAGTTAAATATCAATATCGATTGTTTGATTGAACGTTAATGATAATCAACAACTGTATAAAATGGTGGTGCAACAATTAACAATTGATTAATAGCTATATATAGCTATAGCAGCATTGCTGTGATATCAACAACATCAACGTCAACAATCCACAAACCCAAGATTGTTGATATTTGATTGTCAATTGTAGAGAAAAGGTGGAGTTTAAGTGGTAAGCAAGTGTTTATTATTGCTCACTTCTTCATCACAGCTTATGTTGAACTAGCGGCTAGAACGCGGCATCGTCCGCTTGAACGTATTTTATAACCAGATTATACAAAATGACCCTCACAATCTTTTATATTAATAATATTAGTAGGAAGAATTATAATGTTGACTACATATAAACTAATAGTTTAAAACACTAGAAAAATACGTTTTTATATAATAAGTGCACATAAAAGCCAAAAATAAATTATGGATCGTTCAAGTTATCTGTATTTCTCGACTGAAGTGTATCTTCTTTTAAGTAAAAGCGTCGGGTGCAGGAACAGGGAAGATAACTTCTCATCATCAGACCAGCTCGATGGTACCATAATATATCTAAATATAATTGCCAAGTTCCATGATAATACAACAATTATAAATGCGTGTGATTCATATTCTTAGATTCCATTACATAGTTAGTTTCTTACAAAAATGTACAGGTCGAAAAATTACCCTACCTATTAAAAATTTGTAAAAAAAGATCTTAATAGAATATATCTACATATATCACCTTTTAAATAGTGATGAGATAATATTGCAATATGAAAAGTCCAAAATCTTCATAAAAATTTGATCATAATATTATAATATATTTTGTTCTCAAGAACAGAAGATAACAAGTTTCGCGTTCAACTGTTTTTGATAAAACGTACGAAGAAAACTTTTCTCCTAAAGCGTTTGATTCTAAAAATCCAACGATACTCACGATTACAGTAATTTAGATGTAATTACAATCTCGATGAGTTCCTCCCTCTCTCTATTAGCGATGGGAAATGGTATACTGCGGTGCATGTTGATTGAAGCAGTGTTTGCAGTCTATTTACTCTGAATAGAGTAAGTTAAAGTGCGCCAGTCGTGGCGCAGGGGCACAAAGTGTGACTGTAAAATCGACTGGTTGTGGGTTCGATCTCCACTCGAGGAAGTGAAATATTTATTTACATTTATATTTTCATTTTTTCGTTCTGGTGTGGAGGCAAAGCGCGGCGTTGAGTTCACTCAACACGCAATGCCTTCAGAACTGGGCGGAAAGTGGGAAACGGAGTGTCTTAACACTAGGTTCCCTGTGCCTACCCTGCTGTGTGCGGGATACAGCGTGAAGCTGATTTAATTTAATTTGATTTTTAAAGTTTAAATTCATTCAGCTTGACGCTGTAACCCGCATATAGCAAAGGGGCAGAGGGAGTCTAGTGCTAAGATATTTCATTACCCATTTTTGTCACAATTTTTGAGACATACTTGTTGAATGACACAATGAACTCAACGTCATGCATTATATTGATACCAGAGCGAGGAAATAAAAAAATCATTCCCTCGACTGACAATCGAATCCACAACCATGGTGGTCAGACTGTCTGATGCTGTGCCGTTGCACCGCGTACAAAATTAAATCTTAAGAGTTTAAAATTCAAAGAGTTTGTTTGGATAGACGGGCTAATCTCAGAAATTACAGTTTGTTAATAATTTAAAAAGCTTTTCGTGTTGGATAGGTTATGTAAATAGAAATTGTAGATATTAAAAACCATATATTTACACAAGTTAATCCTAGGTGAAGCCAAAGAGTGCCAGATGATCCTCAGGTTAGTGACAACCAGCCGCCCCTTCATCCCGCGGTTACCCTTTGTGTCTTCTATCGGCTCTATTCTATCAAACACCTTTTCACCAGATCTCAGTTTTAGGTATCTGAAAGATTATATTGATAAAATTATTGATTGAGGTCGATCGTGGCCCAGGGGAACATTTATGTGGCTGTAAACGGACAGGTTGTGGGTTCGATTATCACTCAGGGATATTAAAAATTTAATATTTACATTTCTTAGATTGGGTGTCGAAGCTAAATGTGGCGTTGAGTTACGCCACTCAACACCCAATGACTCCAGAATTCGGTGGAAGTGAATGTCTTAACACTTAGCCCTGCCTACCCTGGTTGCAACAACATGTAAATAAAAAATAAATAGATATTATTTAGTGGTAAGTGATCTCGTTTGTTAATAATGTACAAAAAATGTGTTATATACAAAGACTGATGTAAACAAATGATTATCGTCGATACCGCCAAGTGTGACATTCTACTATGTTGTGTATTTAAAATATATTTAAAAAATAAAAAAAAACTTTTAATATTTTCCAAAAAGATAAACAAAAAATGGCAAAACACAATTTCTCTATAACAATTTCAATAAAAATATTAACATGTATGACAAAGTTATTGACGAAAGTGAGTCCAAACAAAATAAACAACTCGGCTGTAGCCGGCTAACGGGCGAGGCGTACAAAATAAATATCTCACTCAAAAGGTAAATCGAATAGCACTTCTCGGTCTTCCCACACGACATCTTTTTTAGCCTTCGACATGTTTATTTGGAAGAAAAAATATTCAGTATAAGTATTATATTGGTAAAGTGTTTAACCGTCGCTATGACAACGATGTACAAACATACAGCCAATGTATCGCTTTCATATCTTATATCTTCGATATTGATATTTGATGAATAGTACGTACAAAATATGGTATGAATGATTTCTTTTATGTAACAGAAGGTATAAATGTTATATTTCAATTTAATTCTTTTATATTTTGTAAAGATTTTGGTTCTTGTGAATGTGTATTTTGCCTTTTAACTCAATGTTGATACAAATGGTATAACTTATATTTTATATTTTTAATATAAAACATAAATAAAAAATATAAAGACAGAGTTTTTGAATATTTTTCTGTTATTTTATTCATGTAATAAAATAAAAATCTTCTTTGGCCAAAGGAATTCCAATCTTATTATATCTAAATTGACCTTTCAGTACATTAATGCTAAAAGGAAATTTGAGGTTATATCAAAGAATGTTAAAATAAAAGGAATAAAATCGTCGGAAAAAAACATTTTCAAGACCATTTACCATTTGAATAAACCTTGTTTACTAAGTTAAAGCTTATTAATATTACAGCCTTTGTCGCCGAAATTGACGAAGAAAAATATTTGTCTATGGCATCCCGCGTAAACAAGATGGCCGTTTCCCGCCAATAACTTTATTATGTCAGTGTCAAGTTAAAAAGTGTTTAAGTGCAAGCGACAAGTTTCTAATTGATAGTAACATCTTAAAAGCTATGTAAAAGCCCAATTTTATAGGATCTGTCGTCTCCCGACATCTTGTTGTGAGCTCTATCGCCATTTTGACGCTTCAGTTGGCGGGTAATTGTTTTGACGGTGTCAGTTAAGTTAAAATAATTTATTCAATGTCGTTTGCGTTATATTAGGAATAATTAATTAATTAATTATTTGAGGCTGTCATGGCGCAACGGCACAACGTGCGACTGTAAACTCGACGGTTGTGGGATCGATTCTCATTCGGGGGATGAATTCTGCCTGCCCTGCTGTGGGATAAAGTATGAAGCTTAAATAATAAAAACATGATCTTTTAAAAGGGCCTATTTTTATTTTTTTTATTTCACTTTGTATTCCGCACATAGCAGGGTAGGTAAAAAGAACCTAATGTTAAAACGCTCTATTCCTAATAAGACACACTTTCCGCTGATTTATTTCCTAAATAAACATTGCGTGTTGAATGACAAAACTGAACGCCGCGCTTTATATAGAAATTGAATCTACAACCATCATGTTATACAGTCGCACACCTGTATATGTATATAGATACCTAACAACAACATTCACCAACAGACAGACAAGACAACAGTAAATTAATTTAAACCAGTATCATTCTCTTACACTCAGCTGTATCGTTCAAACGGCCGCAGTCCTCGCTCTTAATGGCTTAACCGTAAAAATGATGGAGCTCGGATCGTGAAAATCGCTATATTACCCTATTAAATGCTTAGGCCGATTTTTTTTTCCAACATATTTGAATTAACGACCACTTATGAGTACTGTTAATACTTAAAAGCTATTGCTTCTGTATGTTTTTACATATAAGTTGTTCAGTTTTTAATCTTATTTATAGAAATAAGATATCTAAATAAAAGCTTTGTTGAGCTTCCCGTAGTATCTTGCGTGACGCTTTGTATCCCATTAAGACAATTTCGTTCCTTATTTTCCGCCGAATTTTGGAGGCATTGCGAAAATATTAAATGTTTCATTTTCTTGAGTGGGAATCGAACGCACAACCTGTCGCGTTTATAGTTGCTCGCTTGGGCCTCTGTGCCACGACTGGCCTCATTATATAAAGGGTCTTTGGAGAGTGTAAGAAGCACGATGAGAGGATTTGTCAAAATTTCTATAGGAGCGGGAAAAAATTGAATTTATTTCCATTACATAAATATTATATTGTTAAGAATCTTTTTGCGCTTTATTTTGGTTAAAATAAAAAAAAATATCCACAAATATGATAGTCCAAGATTAGATGAATTCCTGATTGGATTGGCAGGTTCGAGTCCCGCTACGTAAAAATGTTTATACCTTATCTAAAAATATTTTTCTGTCCTTAGTGTAGAAAAAAACCTAAGGATTAAAGTTAGAGTAGTGGTCATTTGTAATTGATTATACAGAGATGCTAAATATATAAATATGTAGTAACAATTTTATTTATTTTTTTATGTAGTAACAAACATATGTACATATAAGAATTGGGACGTACATAGTTTGATTAAATCAAAAAAATTAAATCAGCTTCACGCTGTATCCCGCACACAGCAGGGTAGGCAAAGTGTTAAGACACTCCGTTCCCCACTTTCTGCCACATTCTGGAGGCATTGCGTATTGAGTGGCAGAACTCAACGCCGCGCGTAACCTCGACACCAGAGCAAAGAAATGGAAATATAAATTTAAGTAAATATTTCATCTTCTCGAGTGGGGATCGAACCCACAACCAGTCGGTTTTAAAGTCACACTTCGTGCCGTACATAGCTTGATGATAACTAGAAATAGGATTTAATACTTTCTCAACTACCTATACTGCTGTTGTTATCAAACGCTAATCTTATCTAAGGTTTGGACGGCTCCCGAGCGGGTTCGAATCCCGTTTTAATCAATTATNGTGCCGCTGTGCCACGACTGGCCTCAATTTTTATACGTTTTCTAATAATAAGTTTTGGTTATGTTCGACTTAAAAAATTGTGCTTATAATATTGTAGTTCCTTCGATTTGGTTGGACAATGCTCATCGTTGGAAGATCATTGTGATGTTGTCGTAGCTAAGTGGCTTTGCGACCTATTGTAAACGTGATGGTTGTTGGTTCGATTCCTACTGAAGAATAAGAATGATTTTTATTTCTTCGTTTTTATAGGAGGTTACCACATGGTTTTGAGTTACGCCACTCAACAATAATTATCTCGAAAATTTGGCGAAGTGGGGGACGGAGTATTGACGGTAGGATTCCTCTGCCACCATCATCACCAGTTAGGAATCATAATCTTGAATATACGAAGTGCGGTATATTCAGGTCTATAAGTAATCCCACCATAAAATAAGTAAAAACTGCTCCAAAAAAGTCAAAAACATTCCATAGCTAAGGAGTTCAGCCATCGAATATTATAATTAATATAATTTCTCAGTTAAATTTAATCCTAGATGGATGGACTTTCTTCAAATGTGTATTTTTCCTTTTAACTTAATGTTGATACAAGTGGTATAATTTAACCAAAAATATTTTATATTTTTAATATATTATAAATCGTCAATAAAAAATATAAAGACAGAGTTTTTGAATATTTTTCTGTTATTTTATTCATGTAATAAAGTAAAAATCACATTTATAATATCTCTCTCTCTTCTTTGGCCAAAGGAATTCCAATCTTATTATATCTAAATTGACCTTTCAGTAAATTAATGCTAAAAGGAAATTTGAGGTTATATCAAAGAATGTCTTTGTTAAAATAAAAGGAATAAAATCGTCGGAAAAAAATATTTTCAAGACCATTTACCATTTGAATAAACCTTGTTTATTATGTTAAAGCTTATTAATATTTCAGCCTTTGTCACCAAAATTGACGAAGAAAAATATTTGTCTCTGCCACCCCGCGTAAACAAGATGGCCGCTTCCCGCCAATAACTTTATTATGTCAGTGTCAAGTTAAACAGTGTTTAAGTGCAATGGACAAGTTTCTAATTGATAGAAACATCTTAAAAGCTATTTAAAAGCCCAATTTTATAGGATTTGTCGTCTCCCGACATCTTGTTGTGAGCTCTATCGCTATTTTGACGCTTTAGTTGGCGGGTAATTGTTTTGACGGCGTCGGTTAAAATAATTTATTCAATGTCGGTTACGTTATATTAGGAATAATAATTTGTGGTCGTCGTGGCACAGAGGCACAGCGTATGACTGTAAACTCGACGATACTAGGTTCAACACTCCTTTGGGAGATTAATTATTTCAATTTTCCTCCTAGTGATTACAATACAAAGCACCACTTTGAGTTCCGCCATTCAACATGCAACTCGAAAATTTGGCGTTGCGTGGGGAACAAAGATCTAAACTAAGTTCCCTCTGCCTACCTTGCTATATGCAGGATACAGTATGAAGAATACAAAAATTATAATAACTAGATATTTTTAAAGGGGCTTAATTTTAAGTTTCTTAAGCTTCACGTTATATCCGGCACGTAGCAGAGTGGGCAGAGGAAATCTGAGAACCTAGTGTAAAGACATTCCGTTTCCATTAAGACTTTCCACCGATTTATTTTTGAAACATTGCTTATACATAGAGTGGTATAACTAAACGCCGAGCTATGTATGGGAATCAACCCACAAACATCGTGTTCATACACATGTCGTCACAACGACCACAACATACCTAACAACAACACTCACCAACAGGCAAACCAGACAACAGTAGATACAACAATAAATTAATTTAAACCAGTATCATTCTCATACACTCAGCTGTATCGTTCAAAGGGCCGCAGTCGTCGCTCTTAATGGCTTAACCGTAAAAATGATGGAGCTCGGATCGTAAAAATCGCTATATTACCCTATTAAATGCTTAGGCTGATTTTTTTATTTCCACATATTTGAATTGACGACCACTTTTGAGTACTGTTAATACTGAAATGCTATTGCTGCTATATGTTTTTAGTTATATTTTTTTAATCTTTTTTCTATATACAGCTAAATAAAAGTTCTTCTTTGCTTCCCCCTATATCCCGCGTGAGGTTTTGTTCCCTAATCGCATGCAGCGAGAGACACTTTCGGTTCCCATTTTCCGCTTAATTTTGGAGGCATTGTGAAAATATTAATTAATTCATTTCCTTGAGTGCGAATCGAACCCAGAACCTGTCGCGCTTATAGTCGCACGCTTGAGCCCTTGTGCCACGACTGGCCTCATTATATAAAAGGTCCTTGGAGAGTGTAAAGAAGCACTATGAGACAATTTATCNGTTTAAACGGCCGCAGTCGTCGCTCTTAATGGCTTAACCGTAAAAATGATGGAGCTCGGATCGTAAAAATCGCTATATTACCCTATTAAATGCTTAGGCTGATTTTTTTATTTCCACATATTTGAATTGACGACCACTTTTGAGTACTGTTAATACTGAAATGCTATTGCTACTATATGTTTTTAGTTATATTTTTTTAATCTTTTTTCTATATATAGCTAAATAAAAGTTCTTCTTTGCTTCCCCCTGTATCCCGCGTGAGGCTTTGTTCCCTAATCGCATGCAGCGAGAGACACTTTCGGTTCCCATTTTCGCGGAATTTTGGAGGCATTGTGAAAATATTAATTAATTCATTTCCTTGAGTGGGAATCGAACCCAGAACCTGTCGCGCTTATAGTCGCACGCTTGAGCCCTTGTGACACGACTGGCCTCGTTATATAAAAGGTCCTTGGAGAGTGTAAAGAAGCACTATGAGACAATTTATCAAAATTTCTATTGAAACGGGAAAACACTGAATTTCTTTACATGACATAAATATTATATCGTTAAGATTATTTTTTGCGCCTTTGGAGTGTATTAATTAAAATAAAAAAAATATTCCATAATAATGGTAGTCCAAGATTAAATGATTTCCTTATTGGATGATTCCTTACAGGTTCGAGTCCTGATTCGAGTTCGATTATACGTTACTTAAAAATATTTTTCTGACTGTAGTATAGAAAAGAAATCTAAGAATTAAACTTGGGTAGTAGTCATTTGTAATAATACAGAGATGCTTAAAACATTAATAAGTAGTAAGAAACGTATGTATAAGAATTGCGTCGTACATAACTTGATGTGTAGTAAAGTGAGGATTTGATATTTTCTTATCAAGCCATACTGCTGTTGTTATCAAACGCTTATCTTATCTAAGTTTGGACGGTTCTCAAGAGGCGCAGGTTTGATCTATTTTTAAAAGTTTTCTAATAATATCTTCGACTTATAGAATTGTGTTTCTAATACTAAGTTTTTAAAATTAAGATTTTAAACGTGACGGTCGTTGGTTCGATTCCTACTCAAGGATATGAATGATTTTCATTTTTTCTTTTTGATAAGAGGATACACCACAGTTTGAAGTTCCGCCACTCAACAAGACACACCTAGAAAATTTGGCAAAGTGAGGGACGGAGCATTGACGCTAGGATTCCTCTGCCACCATCAGCATTTCGCATGCAGCGAAAGACTAGTTAGAATAAAAAAAATAAAAGTCCTTACAAATCAGATTTAATCAGAAAACTAGTAAAATAATTAAAAACTGCTCCAAAAAAGTGAAAAACATTCCATAGCTAAGGAGTTCAGTCATAATTAATTTAATTTCTCAGTTAAATTTAATCCATCTAACTTCCTCCAAAATAATAATTCCGAAAAGAATTTAGGATTCAAAGATTACCTTACCTTTAGGTTTTTTAGCAAATTTCTTTGAATTTTAGACTAAGATCTTATTTTCTCTAGTTAAAGTTTATTTTTCGGTGTTCAGCACCGTTTCTCGACTTGCGGCGGATATAATTGACTTGTGTAATTAAGTTAGACGACTTTAGAAGTAGGTAGCGGCGGGCAGATGCGTAAAATTGCCCAATTAAAAGTATTAACGAAAATTTGCATTTAGCCCTTTCTTCTATTGTTTTTTGAAGATGTTAGAACTCGGGGTTAGGTTATTATCTCTGTGTTATTCTGCGTAATTATTGAACGGTTGTTTTGTTACTGTAACGAATCTAGAATTTCTTGAAATAATTCAAGAATTTTAGTATTTAGTATTTGTAGTAGTATTAGTATTTTTTTTATTTTGAGGCCAGTAGTGGCGTAGGGGCACAAAGTGTGACTGTAAAACCGACTGGTTGTGGGTTCGATCCTCACTCGAGGAGATGAAATATTTAATTAAATTTATACTTCCATATTTTCGCTCTGGTGACGAGAACAAGCGCGGCGTTGAGTTCTGCCACTCAACGCGCAACGCCTCTAGAATTCGGCAGAAAACGGAGAACGGAGTGTCTTAACACTAGCTTCCCTCTGCCTATCCTGCAGTGTGCGGGATACAGCGTGAAGCTGATTTTTTTTATTAGTAATTTTATTTTTGGGTCTACTTTCGAAATAATTTGTGGGGCTGTGGTGAATTTGGATTGTGTCTTATTGAATGTGAGGGCGTGTGTAAATCTACAGCAGAATTTTTGTTTGGATGATTATTAATTAGCATATTTATTTAATGGTGCAATAGGTATAGGTAGGTGACGACGTTAGGTTTCGCCATTCAGTACATTTCTATAAATGGGCAATAACAAAAGAACGAAGTGACCTTGGTTTTAGTTTTCTATTAACATAAACAAAGAGAAGATTGATCTTTTATTTTTTCCTTAACGCCATACAAGCACAACAGCCAAGATCTTAGTAAGCCAATAATTTATTTTTCTAATTTCCGCCTAAAGTCAAGGCTTCCGCAACTCAACGCTGCCATTTGTCTTTTTAGAAAGAGGAAATGAAATTAATTTGATCCCTTGATTGATCGAGACCACGGCCATCCCGTTTATAGTCTGTTTAGTTCTGTTCTTGGGTTATGGCGTAACAAATGTANTAGAACTGGGGTTAGGTTATTATCTCTGTGTTATTCTGCGTAATTATTGAACGGTTTTTTTGTTACTGTAACGAGTCTAGAATTTCTTGAAATAATTCAAGAATTTTAGTATTTAGTATTTGTAGTAGTATTAATATTTTTTTTATTTTGAGGGCAGTCATGGCGCAGGGGCACAAAGTGTGACTGTAAAACCGACTGCTTGTGGGTTCGATCCCCACTCGAGGAGATGAAACATTTAATTAAATTTATATTTCCATTTCTTCGCTCTGGTGTCGAGAACAAGCGCGGCGTTGAGTTCTGCCACTCAACACGCAATACCTCTAGAATTCGGCAGAAAGTGGGGAACGGAGTGTCTTAACACTAGCTTCCCTCTGCCTACCCTGCAGTGTGCGGAATACAGCGTGAAGCTGATTTTTTTATTAGTAATTTTATTTTTGGGTCTACTTTGGAAATAATTTGTGGGGCTGTGGTGAATTTGGATTGTGTCTTATTGAATGTAAGGGCGTGTGTAAATCTACAGCAGAATTTTTGTTTGAGTGATTATTAATTAGCATATTTATGTAATGGTGCAATAGGTAGGTGACGACGGTAGGTTTCGCCATTCAGTATATTTCTATAAATGGGCAATAACAAAAGAACGAAGTGATTTACCTTGGTTTTGGTTTTCTATTAATATAACCAAAGAGAAGATTGTTCTTTTATTTTTTCCTTAACATCATACCAAGCTAAAATTTTAGTAAGCTAATAATTTAGTTTTCTAATTTCCGCCTAAATTCAAGGCTTTTTGTTTGGAACTCAACCCTGTCATATGTCTTTTTAGGAAGAGGAAATGAAATTAATTTGATCCCCTAATTGATCGAGACCACGGCTATCGCGTTTATAGTCTGTTTAGGTTCTGTTCTTCGGTTATGGCGTAACAAATGTACCAGTTGAGCACTCATTATTTTGCTAATGTTACGTTGTATGAAAACCACACAAAGGAGGCCAGCCGTGGCGCAGGGGCACAGAGTGTGACTGTAAAATCGACTGGTTGTGGGTTCGAACCCCACTCGAGGAGATAAAATATTTACTTAGTTCCGCCACTCAACACACAATGCCTCCAAAACTTGGCGGAAAGTGGGGAACTGTGTCTTACTAGGTTCCCTCTGCCTACCTTGTTGTGTGTGGGATACAGCGTGAAGCTGATTTATAAATTTAATTTTTTTTACAAAAGGAGGTTGCATGTTACAAAAAGATCCAGTAAAAATTGCCTTTACTTATATAAAGAAAATTAAAATCTATCTATATATTATATCGTTTACATTCTGGCGCTATTCCATTCCGCCAAGGTGGTTTCAACCTTATAATATCTTCAAATACCTACTCCACGTGGCGTCGTGTGCAAATAGTAAACATTGTAAATGAAAAAGGCTGGTTCCCTCACTCGTTATTTTTACTTCCCTCCGTTTATTGCACCAATAAATAACATTAGGGGTTTATGAGCCGAATAAAACGCGCAGACCTGAATTTTTAACATTCAATACCTACTAGAATATACTTTTCCTTTTACAGTTACAGCTGGAGACTGAATCTTAGTTTTTTTTTCAGTATCCCGCTATATCACAGCAGCGTAGGAAGAATAGTAGTACCCTCACTTTTTGTTTATTTAGTCTATTCCCCACGAATCGCCCATGATATTATGTGCCCACCGGCAGTACTCAACGCCGCGGTTTGTCCTTACCGAAGTGAAGAAATTAAAACAATTCATTCCACCGAGTTTATTTTACCAGAGCCAGAAAGTAAAATTTTCTTGAATAGAAATCGTATCCACAATCATCACGTTACAGTCACTCTGTGTCAAACTGCGCCACGACATCCTTTACACTACTACTTATACTAACCACCTAAACACGGCTTTACCCGTTTAAGCTTATTGTTACGTTATAGCCATTTTTTTTTAACATAACCTCTAGCCGATGTGCTAATGTGATGTATAAGCTACATCATTGTAAAGTTTCATCTAAATTTGTTTAGTAGTTTTTGCGTGAAAGTAAAACAAACAGCCATCCTCACTTACTGTCACATTTATAATATAAATAGGAAAAGTACGATATTAAAATAAAAAAAACCTAATCCTGTCAATCAGCTAATTAAGCTATTTAATTAGGAACACTCTGTAAGTGCGGGGTGAGGGACGTAATAAGTTTTTATTACTACACTGCGGAAAGCTCCTACGAACGGTATTAAAAGGGCATTTCGTTAGAGCTTGCCCAAAAATTCTCTCAGTCCACTTTAAGTCTTAAAGCTTTCTTATTAGCTGAAAACTTTTTAGTGATTAATATATTTTATTCGAGGCTATTTTGGCTCAGGGGCACAAGCATGTTACTGTAAACGCGACAGGTCGTGGGTTCAATCCCCACTTGAGAAAATTAAATATTTCTTATATTTTCATTTCTTTGCTCTGGTATCGAGGCAAAGTTGCGGCGTTTTTAATGCGAAAACAGTTTTATATTTTATTTATGTATATTTCCATTAAAATCGTTAGTAATCGTAGTTAAAAAATATAATAAATTAATCAAAAAGGATCTTTCACAGTATCTACGTAGAATATTCTGTGAAAAGCGGATCTATGCCTATCCCGCTTGGGGCGACGGTGACTCTGGTGATAAATATTAGGTACTTTGTTATATGATGAATGGCGGAACTCAACACTGCACTTCTCAAATTAAAAAAAAATACAAACATAACAAAGAATAAGCTAACAGATAAACGCAGATTTGGACCAATTTTATAATTCTTTTATAACCAAGACAACCACGATAAGGTTGTTCATAAATTTTCTATATGAATGAATGGCTACTCGCTCTAAATTGGCTTAAAAAACGTCTAATTATTTCCCCCGATTGAGCTGGAGAGTACTTAGCGCGAAGTATTTATTGTCGTACCAAATTATACTTCAATTTGCATAATGCCGCTTATATTTCTTTTGTTTGCCAATTTTCTTGTTTGAAGGAGCTCGTAATGCTGCTGGTGCCATTATTAAAATCGGACCAGGTTAAGCAGCGTTTGCTCTGGTCACATAAAAGCTGATGTGTGCATATATTTGCTATAGTTTCGATAATTGTGACTGATCAAAAATTGTACAATTTTGATTGATCTGATGTTACGAGGGGCTGTATGTATACTTGTAGTATAAGCACTTCCATAAGACGTTCTGGTGGCAGAATCGCTGGGCTGTGGATACAGCTACCTATATTAATATCTACATTTTTTACGTGACCTTCCTCCAGTATCTTTGATACTGTGTTTTCGAAGGTCAACCGAGGTCTGCCCCTACCTCTCTTACCGCTCACTTTTCATCATAAATCTTTTAATGATTATTATGATTATAATGATAATTATTCAATTTATAATAAATTATTCAAATTATAATTTGAGGCCAGTCGTGGCGCAGCAGCACGAGGTGTGACTGNCGTCCACTGTCATCAACCTCTTCATACAGGCCCTTCGGGGGGTCCTCATGCTTTTTACGTGACCTTCCTCCAGTGTCTTTGATACTGTGTTTTCGAAGGTCAACCGAGGTCTCCCCCTACCTCTCCATCATAAATCTCACTCACTTTTCCATTATAAATCTATTAATGATTATTATGATTATAATGATAATTGTTCAATTTAAAAAGTCGTGTGTATTTATGAGAGTGTCGTGACGCAGCGGCACGTCGTCTGACTGTAAACACTACGGTTGTGGGTTCGATTTTTATTCGGAGGTACATATTTACATTTTCCTCGCTCGGGTAAGAAAACAAAGCGTGGCGATAAGTTCAGTTACTTAACACGAAATATCTAGGAAATTGGAGACCGGAAATTAGATTTTTTGGGTATCGACCATAACAGAGGTATCCTACCCAACCCTCCCCTGCCTATATATCTCTTAAATAAGCCGTAACATCATAATTATCTAATTAAAGATTCAGCAACAACAAAAAACGCGTCGCAAGCACGATCCAACAATAGCCTTCTAAAATTACATTCGACCCCAAAAATGAGATAAAGTATGCGAAAAATTATATTTATTCCATTCTGGAAACTCAGTTTCTGACAATACGTAATAGCTATATAAGAGAAATCACATTATCTTTGTAAATGAAAAATAAGCTATATAAACGGTGGAACGGCCGGTCTGAGCCCGCATTCGTTTGGATTTTGTTTTTCTATTTGTTTAAGTTGATTTGGAAAAACTGATTTGAATTATGGTATTATGATAATAATGTCTTTTTCCTTCCTTTAATTTTAGTTTTACGTTGTATTCTGTATATAGTAGGATAGGCAGAGACAACCTGTTAAGTAAATGTGCACAACTCCATTTTTAAGACATTGCGTGTTGAGTAGCGAAACTCAACGCCGCGTTGTGTCTTATCACTAGAACGAGGAAACTAAAATAATTCACTCCCCCGAGAGGGAATCGAAGCCACAATCGTCGTCTCCAGTCATGCTTGGTCCCGTTGTACTATGATGGTCTCGAAAATAATTTTGACTTCGTTTACTTTTAATCGGATATGAGAGAGTTATTGAAACACGTATAGATAAATGCTTACCATTATAAAGGAGATTATAAATAAAGTACTTCATTACTTATAATATGTTAGAATGGACTCGATTTATTAAAAAAAATGCAGAGTAGTTTTCAAAAACATATCTATAAGCAAAACTACTATTATTACTATTAAACACAATATATAAAAAAAAAATTTAAGCTGCCAAGAAAAACAAAATTTCAAATTCATCGTCACGACTCTACGAAATAAGTCATAAAAAAGGGAAATCCCCAAATAATGCAGGTTACTCCGTCAGGTGTATTTGATTAAAATTTTGTTAAGAAATACGACTTAAAACGTTTACTTAAACCGTTTTACTAAGAACGTACTTTGCACTTTTTTAAATAGCTGCAACGGCCGATGTTATTATTCTATATTTTCATTTCTTCTTTCAGTACGCAATGTTTTGAAAATTGGTAGAAAATGGCGAAAGGAATGTCTAGCATGAACTAGGTTCCCTTTGCCCACTCTGTCATATAAAGGGTACAACGTGAAAACTATGTAATATTCTCAATATATACTAATATATTATAATACCTTTCTATTTGATATGCAATTCGTCTGATATTTTAATTACACCTGTTGCTAAGCAACCGTTGCTAGGCAACAAGGAATTTTGTTGTTTTAAGAAAAAATGTTTGTCTAAAATGCTTCCTGCTGAACGCTTATATGGCGTGCGCTGATTCAACCTTATGAGACACATAAAAACAATGTTGTACAAAAATATTGTCCTTTAAAAAAAATATTAAAAAGTCCGCGACGGTATATGTTATGTGTATCTCTGAAGGTTGAGCCACAGTAACCATTTTAAAACATTTACTTTAAACTTATGGGGATATTGTTAACGTATTTTCTGTAATATGGTATTCATTCTTTTGAAAATAAATATTAAAGTCATTTTTAGCATTTCATTTAAATTAAAATTATACTTTACTGTTTAAGGAGATATCACTGATTCAAAATGAGCTAGCCTACGAGCCGCACGGTATGAACGACTCGAACGGGCAGACGTCGTTGAGGATTTGTAAATTTTTATACATTTTCGATATACTTTTAATTTTTATATGATTATTTAATGTTAATTATTAATTTACATTTTTCCTTGATTTCTTCATCTTTTTTAAATTTGTTGATTAAGTTTTGTTTTATTCTGATATTATATTTCGTGTTACTTTTAATTTTGATAAAAAAATATATTGCTTTTAAATATTTAAATTACTTTGATAATATTGATAATGTAGCTAGTTTTGCTTAGGTTTTTTATTAATAATTTCCTTTGGTTACGTTTAGGTACTTATTATTTTTTGTTCATGTTAGTTAGATATTTTTTCTAATATTAAGAATTTTATTTCCCTTATTTCCCTTACGTATACTTATTATACTTTTTCGGCTTATTTTGATTATTTAGGCTTATATTTTTATATTTTCTCACTAATTCTATTGAAAACTGTAAATAATTTAATAAATATTCGTATAGTTCAAGCGCGCGAAGCCGCGTGGGTACGCTAGTGCCCCTATAAAACGATTTTTTAAACTTAAGCACTCTTAAGTGAGGCCGTCGTGGCGCAGGGGCACAAGCGTACGACTGTGATGGCTGTGGATTCGATGCCAACTCGAAGAAATTTAATATTTACTATTTTAGTTTTCATCGCTTAGATACGGAGGCAAGACCCGGCGCTGAGTTCTGCCACTCAACACGCAAAACCCTCAGAATTCAGCGAAAATTGGGTAATGGAGTGTCTTAACTCTAAATTGCCTCTGCCTACCCTGGTACTTGCAGGATACAGCGTGAACTTGAAAGAAATAATGCTTGAGGCTGTCGTGGCTTCAACGTCGGGCTTTGCCTTGAAACCAGAGCGAAGAACTGAAAATATAAATGTAAATAAATATTTCATTTCTTCGGGGATCGAACCCACAAGCAGTCGATTTACAGTCACACCTTGTGCCCCTGCGCCACGACTGGCCTATGTGCAAGTGGAATTAAGACTAAATAAAAACAAACTTTAAATAAGTCTAAAAACATTTACAGTATAATTGGAGTTGAATTTTTTTTCTTTTATGTATCTACTAATCACTTTCAGGGAACTGAAAGCCACATCGTCGGAATTAAAAAAAAAAGATTGTCTTTAAATAGTCTTTGTGAAACGCTGACTCTGTTACGCCGTTGTGCGATTAAAATGCATTGTGTATTTCAGTTAGTTCTGTTGAAATGTTAGATTGAGGTCGTGGGTTTGATTTTTTTTTAATTTTTTTCTTGATACACCAAGGTATTGATAGAAGGAACCTAGTGTTAAGATATTTAAATTAAGTTTAAAGGCCGGCAACGCACCTGTAGTTCCTCTGGTGTCACACGGGGTCGTGGGCGGTGATCACTTACCATCAGGTGATCCGTACGCTGGTTTGCCTTGACTTTTTCTATAAAAAAAAACTCCGTTCCCCCTGCATCGTTAAATTTTGGAACATTTTGTGTTGAGTTGCGGAATTCTAGGTTTTATTGGTGTTTCAGTAGCATATTTTTATTATTTTCAATAAGAAAAATAATGAAAAGTTAGTATAATATAACTGTTGTAACAAAGATATACTTCTAAGTATAACTTACTATTGGTATATTTCGTATTGTGAGGCCGTCGTGGCACAACGGCGTAGCCAGAAACTATAAAAGGTTTTGGGTTCGTTTTCCAGTAGGCGAAATGAATTATTTTCAATTTCTTGCAATGGTTAAAAGATAAAACGCGGTGTTATGTTTAGCCACTCAACACACAAAGTCGCAAAAATTGCTCGTAAAGTGGGATACGAAGTGTTTTAACACTATCTTTTCTCGCCTTGCTATGCGGGAAAAATCACGATGCTTTAACGAAAAGTGGAGAGACCCAAAGAGAGAAAAGAGAAACGTCGTGTGACATGAATTATTATATTCTTGTGAATAGCGTTACTGTATTTGAAAGTGCCTTTCAGAATCTATTTGTAACAAAATATCTCGGAAATTGGACGTATTGAAATAGTATTTTTGTTCTCTATGGTGTAGTTGTAGGGTAAATGGTATTTTCAACAATGATTGTGGGTTCTTATTCCATTCCGGGAAATATTATGGAAGTATTATGTAAGTATGAAATGTAAAGTGGCAAAAAAATACTAAAAAAGGCTTTGATATGGAAAGGATTATTCACTTTTCAAGTGACAAATTGAAGTGACAGACTAAAAATGTAATAGTTGTGGGTTCGATTCTCGTTTTATTCAAAATTATCATCATTTCCCCCCTTTTGGTAGACAATGCATCGAAAAATGAACGGAGAATCTCAACACTAAGTTCGTTCCGCTTATTCTACTATACGAAAGACCGTGAAGCTGCTTAAAAACTAGATAAAAGTAGGAAAATACTCACAATACACTTTATTTGCATGACATTCTAACATAAACAAAAGTTAGTACAATTTTTACTTTGTCTGAATGTTTTTGCAAGTTATTTATGCTTAAATATCGTGACAATAGTATTTTATATTATATTAAACATGTTTAGTAAAGAAACTTTCAATTTAAAAAACATACTACCGTATTTATATGTAAGTATTTATTTTATTTCAGCTTCACGCTGTATCCCGCATATAAGAGGATATGTAGGGAGGCTAGTGTGATGACACTCTGCTCCTCACTTTTCGCCGAATACTGGAAGCCTTGTGTGTTGAGTGGCGGAACTCAACGCCGCGTTTTCTTCGACATCAAAGCAAAGAATTGAAAATATTTTAATACCTCGAGTGAGAATCGAACACAAAACCTGTCGTGTTTATTGTCACACGTTTGTGCCCCTGCGCTACCACTGGTCTCACATGGAATTATGATTACATTTAAAATTAATTCTGTTTTCCTGCTTCAGTAGATAAAGAGCGGCGTTGAATGTCGCCACTCAACACGCTATATCGCGAAAATTGGACGATGCGTAGGGAACAGAGTGTCCTAACACTCTCACAACCTACACTACTATGCGCAGGATACAGCGTGAATATTAAAAATTGACCTTTGTAAATTCGAACCCACAACTATCGTGTATACAATCTAAATTTCCAATCTTTTAAGGCTTTTTACAAACGAAACCAAATACTAGCACTAGTATATAGATACTGTATCGGTCTCGAACAGCGCGAGAATAATCAATTAGGTGTATATATTTAACAACAAAAGTTACCCGTAAATACTTTAGGATGTTGCTCCTATTTATAGTACACTGCGGTTTTACATTTTAAGTTATTTTGGGTAAAAAAATATATATATTTTATATACACGCTATATCATGCATATAGCAGGTTAGGCAGAGGGAACCTGGGAACCCAATGTTACACTACATTCCTAATAAGACAATTTCTTTCCCCACTTTTCATTGAATATTGAAGAATGCCTTCAATATTGTTGAGTAGAGGAACTCAACACCGCCCTTTGCCTCTTGACTAGAGCGAGCAAATGAAAATATATTTCATTTTTTCGAGTGGAAATCGAACCCGCGCAAGTGTTTGTGCCCCATGACATTTTTACCTGAATTTATTATATTTTTTTATTATTATATAAAGTTGAAGAATTTGTTTAGATTAACTTGAGCTAAACTCAGGAACTTGGATCGATTTAAATAAATCAATTTATAGGATTTTTATAATAAGCTATTAACGACGAGGTAAATAAATAAATAAATCAGCTTCACGCTGTATCCTGCACACAGCAGGTTAGGCACAGGGAATCTAGTGTTAAGACACTGTTCCTCACTTTCCACCGAGTTCTGGAGGCATTGCGCTCGAAGAAATTAAAATATAAATGTAAATAAATATTTCATTTTCTCGAGTGGGGATCGAACCCACAACCAGTCGAATTTACAGTCACAGTTTGTGCCCCTGCGCCACGGCTGGCCTCAACTACGACTAGGTAACTTGCGACTAGGTAAGTATTAAAATTATATATTTTTTTAAAAATACGTAGCACCATTTAAAGGAATAATTATATCATACATTATATCGCTAGTACCATCAAGCTTCTAACCATTTATGCATATTTCATAGATAAATATCATGATAAACCTTATCTATGTATGTAGTCCATTTCATTGATAATGAGTAAATGACCGCAAAGCTTAAGTTTAGTAATCAAATGTATTTTAACTATATCTCTAGTGCTCAACTGGAACCCTTGGAACGTCATAAACTGAGAACTGAACCGAACTGAAGGAAAAAATCCGAATGAGCTATAAAAAATCAGTCAAGCGCGAGACGGACTCACGTCGTTATTTTATAGCTTCAATACATATTCCGCATATAGCAGAGTAGGCAAAGGAAACCTAGGAAGGTAGTGCTAGGACTCTCCGTTCACCACTTTCCACCTAATTTTCGAGGCATTACGGCATTATTTTGACGTTGTCGAATAGCGGAACTGAATTCCGCACCATGTGACATCGTTACATTATTTTGACGGAACTCAACGCGGCGCTATAGTTTTATTATCAGAGCGACAAAATTAAAATACAATACGTATACTATCATAAAAAAATCACGAAGCCGGTCGTGGGGCAGCGGCACCAAGTGTGCCTGTTAAACCGACTGGTTGTGGGTTCGATCCCCACTCGAGGAGATGAANTTTTTTTTTTTTTTTTTTTTAGTTCCGACGCATCGACTCGCGGGGTCTGGCACACTGGCATTCGTTGGGTCTGGCGCTTGCGCCAGACCCAACGAATCCATACTACTGAGTGTCTTTCACTCCACTACTGAGTGTCTTCCACATCCATACTACTGAGTGTCTTTCACTTCAGCGTGAAACTGATTTATTTATTTGTTTTTTACGTAAAAACCAGTACCTATCTATAAATGTGGCATGTTGGAAACAGTAGTTACCGGATACGGACAGCTGGCGCTATGATTGATGACCAAACTTGATTATGCTTATTCTTTAAATGCCCACGAATGCAGGTGAAAAGAAAATGTCAGGAACTTCTTGAAAAAATATTTTATTAGTACCAAAAGGTATTGAAAACTCAGAAGAAGTTATAGTATTATAGTATGGTTTCGCTGTATAAATTCTAATTCTATATATTAAAATATTTTCCACATTTTGCTGAAGTTCTGGTACAAAATGGAGTGGCACGACAGTAAGTTTTCTCTGCTTTTCAGTTATATGTAAAATGAAGCGTGAAGCCAAACATAAAAACCTTGTTATAAGGCCATATGTATATAGTTCTGCATTTTATTTTAGTTTCAAGGTCTATTTCACTTACGGAAGGGTAGGCAGAGGGAACCTAGTATTACGATAAAAAAAATTAGCTTCACGCTGTATCCCGCACACAGCAGGGTAGGCACAGGGAACCTAACCTAGTGTTAAGACACTCCGTTCCCCACTTTCCGCCAAGTTCTGGAGGCATTGCATGTTGAGTGGCGGAACTCAACGCCAGACTTTGCCTCGACACCAGAGTTAAGAATTGGTAACTACGTTGGAAAAACGAACAATGGGATTCAAACCTACAATCCTCTATTTATATTACGTATTTATAATACAAAAAATACCTCTTAAAATCATACTAAAATGGCTGTCTGGGTGAAATTTAGTACCATGTGATGGCACGACCGTCGTGTTTACGACTTTAGCAGCTATTAACAGTGCAATTAAAATATTTGTATTATAATAATATATTTAAATTACGGCCTTTTGGCATAGTGGAAAAGGAGGTGACTGTGAACACGACAGTTGTAGATTCAATTCCACTCAGGTGAATTAATTTTTATTTTCTTGCTCTGGTACAGGCAGTCCGGCGAGTTCCGTCGCTCAACACTCAATGTGTCATATGTGCGGTAAGTGGGCAACGGAGTGTTTTAACACAAGGTTCCCTCTGCCTTCCCTTCTATAACGGGATACAGACTATAAGAAAATTAGTAAACGACAATTTGATACAATAGAAATTAGTATTGCCGGCAATCAATTTACGTATAAAAAGTACTGAGTCACTCTGAGCGGGTGATTCGCAAATAATTGATGTCCATTCCAAACGTAGTCTGTTGCGGACGTAAATAGATAGCTCAGTTATATTTTGTATTCTTCATGCTTAATTCCGTCTATAGCTGTGTTGGCAGAGGGAACCTGGGAATCTAGTGTTAGGATACTCCACTCCATAATTTCCGCTGTATTCTTGAATGGGGGAACTCAACGCCACGCTTTGTATCATTACCAGAGGGATGTTGAAAGGTTATATGTTAATTTGAGGTTATATATAGTACTACTTTGGTGATTCATTACCATACGAAATTCCATACACAGAGTGCCGCAACGCCATCTTTCAAAAAACAGCAGCAACTTATTCAAGGTCCTAATATATATATATATACTCCGTTTCCAGTTTTCTTTTCAATTTCCTAGACGAGTTGATAACGAAACTCGATGCCACGCTTCGTCTTGTTATCAAAACCAGGAAATGACAATAAATCCTAGAAGGAATCGAACTCACAAAAAAAAAAAATAGATCGGTTAACAAATAGGTTATGGAAGCTAAAAAATCAATCAGCAGAATTCTTGTCCGTTCTTTTATCTATCTGTTTGTTTGTTCTCCAATCACGCGAAAACTAGTATACTAAAATAGATGAATTTTTGCATGGTAATAGTCTAGGGCTTGGAGGTAAAACGATAACTACTGCATGAAAGTGAGTGATTTTGAGATGGTAATAGCTCAAAGCCTAATGAAAATTTATATTATATAAAGAAATATATCATTAAGGAATATAAAGAATATAAAGAAGAAGAAGGAAGAATTTTAGAAGGAAAAATAAAAACCTGTTGGAAAAATAAAAGTACGTCGATTATCCGCGCAATCGTACGACGTCGACATATCGACGTAAGTGAAGCTAAATTATATAATTTTAATTAATTTTTTAAGGCGAATAAATCACTTACTTTTCCATTTAATTTAACCACAATTTAAAAGAAGAGATGATTTGAAACGATAATATTAGTGACATTAATAAAATTATATAGTGTCTTTATTTGTCAAGAGTACCTTAAATGGCGATGTATAGAATAAAAACTAAATGTATTTGGAAAATAAATTCTGACTGTGAGGTTAAAATTTATAAAAGTTGATATTGTTTTAGATGACGCGGTGATGTGAATATATTTTAATAATGTGTATGTACATTACATTACTTTACATAGATTATCTTTCTCAAATAATAAATAATGATGGCATGCAGGTGTCAAATATATTTTATGAATTAAATTTTATTTTTTTAATACCTTTCAACCACTCTCCTTTTCTTTCCCATGTTTTGTATTATCAAATATGACTTAATTTTTGTGGCACATGTTATTAGAATATCACATACATAAATACGAGAGAAAATGGGCAGAGTATAATTAAATATAATTGTGAAAGAATAAAAAGAATGAGAAAGAGAATTTTTTTTTTGGCGGTAGGTGTGAAAAAGTGCACACGCTTTAA